>JAOWBL010000011.1:650335-685547 GCA_028564865.1 Zenarchopterus dispar
CTTATTATTTTAAATATTTTAATATATAGATAAGACAAAAAATTATTATATATTGAATATATTAACAAAAAATAATTTACTTATATTAATAGATAAATATAACATAATAATTCATTCAAAGATTAATAATTTGTTTGGATTTACAATTAATGAATATAATCCTCTAATACTTCCAGCAATTTTAACAGCTGAATTAATTTTAAGAACTTTATTATTTTCTTGATCCTCATTAATTTTTTATTAATCCCATGCTCTTAATTAAACTTTAGTCAAATTTTCAATAAGATCAGCACTACTTAATATCAATAATCTGTCTAATACTTAGAAATCAATTATAGAATAATTAATATCTTGTTTTAATTGCCTTTTTAATTTTGATTTTAAATTATAAATCAAAATTTTTTTTTGACTACAATATATAATATCTTATTTATTTTGTGATTTTTTAATCATAAGATTTTAAGTTTGATTTTGTTAAATATATTATGTATTGTTAAATTTACATTTTTGACTTAATGATTAAGATAATATTTATTTTATTTTTTACTTCTTAACCTGTGTTATTGTACTTTTCTAGTGATTGTTAAAGTATGCACAGTCATAGCAGTGATTCAGGCTTACGTTTCACTGCATGTTATGAGTGTATGACTGAGCACGTGACAAATATAATTTTTGAATCCCGGATCTTTTAAATGTTACTCTAGCGCCTTAGTAATACCTGAATTTAAAAGTAACATCTGTTTTTTTTTTTTACCACACAGGTGAAAATCTGTCAAAAAAAAAAAAAAAACTACAGAAAAGTGGTATGGTTATTTATTTATTTTTTACATGAAGTTTTATGACTATCTTTTGCCCACACGGTTACGCAATTGGCAGTACAGGAAGCTGTAAACAAATAAAGTATAATTCACTGATTCACTGACTGTGGGGGAACAGTTTATTGATCTCTTCAGAATAAAACTGCGCAAACTCACCGTATTCATACGCTCCGCCCATCGTTATGTCAATAAAAACAAATCGTGTTGTGATTGGCGGAGCGGGCTCGTCCTCGGGGAGTGGGCGGGGCTAGTGCGATCTGCCGTTAATCCGGCAGGGATCGGTTTTAGAGTTGAAGCCACAAAGAAGCGGACAGCCATGAAAGAGTTCACAACGAAAAGGTCCAGAATTACCACCTGAAATGGATAAAAGGGAGCAATAAAAGCGGAGAACAGAGGTCGAATAACATGCGAGTTTAACTTTAGAGAGGAGTTTCTTTAAGGGAGACGCCGAGGGTGAACGGTGTAGTAGTCCGCTTGGGGGAGTCAACATGGATGTCCTGGGAGCCACGGTGAGCCTCTGAGGAGGACTTCAGGCCGTTTCTGGTTTTTTTTTTTTTTCTGCTGGAAAAGTATCTCTGGAGGGAGCTGAGAGGGATTTTAAAGCAGGGGCCAAGTCGCCAGGTGAGTCTGGCCTCTACACGGGGCTTAAAAATCACAACACTCACTTCTTCTGCCACTTTTATTCGACAAATAAAGTGTTTTCCTGCGCATTTTAAGTTGTACAGTTGTAGCCGTCACTTCAAACTGAGCTACAGTTCAACCTTAGCAGTTTGCATATACACACAGTATAATTTAAAAAAAAAAAAAAATTGTGAAGGTAATCTAAAGTCTGTCTGAAAAGTGACCCTTTGTGTGGTTGTCAGAGTATCACTAATTTTATTTTTGAATGTGCTATGAATCACTTCAGACACCCAGTCTGCTCCCTGGAGCCCCTTTCCATCTGTTGTTTTTATCCCTGACCCCCCCTAAGTCCCTCCAATATATTATTCCAGCGTGGTCATGATCCTGCACACACTGACCTTTCTCTTTTTTTTTTTCCCCTAAATGAAACTCACAGATGTCCTTTTGCCCAGCCACTGCATCATTTCATTGACACTGGTATTGTTTGCGTCTGGCTGCTGATGCATTCACTTCTTCTGGTTGACATGTGGATCTGCTGATCCCCGGCAAACTAATACAAATGACCTGCTGCCTCTCAGTGTCACACACACAGAAACTAGATATAAACCCATGAAAGCTGTCGGCTGTCACGAACAGAACCACCCAATTGAGTTAAAAGCAATTTTTGTTGTGAATATGGGAACTTAGGTTAAAATGAAGTTTTATTGGCTTCTTTGTAGCCATCCTTGTGGTTGATTTATCATCATAAAATTGTCTCTACTCAGCTGAATTGTACATTATGTTTGCCTGTCTGTGCACAAGAACAAACAGACCCTGAGAAGATGGCTGTGTCACCCTGGAGACGGTGACCAGCATCCGCCTCTGTGACTTATCTCCCGGCCGCCTCACATTACGTCATCATCAGGAGCTGTGGGTGTTGGATGAAACCATGTAAACTTTATCTTTTGTTCATAATGTACTAAATTTGAACACACTGTAAGCTCTTCTTGTTTGCTTGTTTTGGGTCACTAATCAGATATGTTTCCTTTTTGTTTTTAAATCAGAGATAGGGCAGTGGCCCTGGAAGTGTTTGTAAGGATTTTACAAAGCCTTTCATGTCTTGTTGGCAACAATGTGCCAATGTTATCCAATATCCTTACGCAATCCAGTCTATATTGTCAGTTAAGAAGGATATCGGATTACAAAGAGGAGTTCAGGAAACCCTGAAATACCAGAAGACTTTATGGGCACATGATGTGTTGATTTCCGTTTTTCACGCTGCTGTTTCACCTGAATCCACAGCTGGGTGGGAGATGTTTGGGGTCATTGTGTGACACCAGTCAAATGGCATTCGGGGCCGTGTAGAAACGAATGAAAATCAATATGAGATACCAGCATACACACATTCTTTAGTGGTAAAGAAATGTTGGGCTGAAGGCCGTCTGTTTATTCTCCGTCTGGCTTCCTGTGTCAGATTACACATTTACGCTGATAAGACGGAGCTTGTTCTCTGTATGCCAGGTTGATGATTGCTGGTGGAAGTGAGTCTATAAATCCGTTTAGCCACTGCTGAAGAGCTTCAAGGGCTGCTGTGTGTAAACAAACACACCCAGATGTGTATTCTGCTCTCTCCTGAGCTCTTTGCAGATGTTTGACAGCCTCTGTGCCACTTCCAGATGTTCAGACGGTGGAGGCGAGACGTACCGCTCTCTGAGAGGCTGGGAGAAGACTCTCCACTTGTTGGGGCTCCTGGCCTCCCGCTCACCACAGTCCCCATGGGGCCCAACATATCATGGCTCCCAGAAGCCCCGCTGCTGGGCCCGGACCAGCCGACCTTCCTGATGACCCCGGCAGCGCAGGCTGTGTCTGGCTTCTTCGTCTGGACCGCCCTCATCCTCACCTGTCACCAGGTAACAGCGTCCCAGCAGCACAAGCACAGTCAGTCTTAAAATAATGATGTATTTAATTCCACTTTCTCTCCTTAATCACACGTGGGCCCGTCTGGAGATGTTGCTCTTGAGGTTCTGTGATGATTTGTGCTGTTTAATGCGCAGGTGAAAGGATCTTGGAAATATACACATCTGAGACGGCCAGGGGTTGCTTGGCAACATCCCTTGGCAGGCGGTTGTGATACAGAGCGTGATCACACATACAAAAGTGAAACTTGTGGGTAGACGAAAAGCTTGTAGTAATTTTAAACGTAGTGAGTTTTTTTTTTTTTTTTCTTTTTTATTCTCTCATATCTGTTTGATGTTGTCAGGTGATGTATTGATTCTTTTGAGGTTAGCGATCTTCAGACTGGCAAACAAAGGCTCATTCATGAGAAACGGTGTAAAAATCAACACAATCTCAAGACGAAGCTGAATGCTTCGTTTTCCATTTTGGTATTTTAATCTGTCTGTACCTGAGGTGTGTCCTCTGTCTGTCCCAGATCTACATGCACCTACGTTTCTACAGCTCACCGAGGGAGCAGCGCCACATTGTCCGGATCCTTTTCATCGTTCCCATCTACGCCTTCGACTCCTGGCTCAGCCTGCTCTTCTTCACCAACGACCAGTACTACGTGTACTTTGACACCGTCAGGGACTGTTATGAGGGTAAGGACTTTGTCTTGTCCCTCATAATTTACAAGACAGTTTTTTTTCTTCCCATGAATATTAGAAGTCAAGTATTGATGTAATTTTGGTTTGTAATTGGCTTTACACGTGGATCCCTTTTTAAAAACATAGGTGTTATCTGTGTGAAATCAGGGAAGCTGAAGGCTTCGTGACTGGATGGATGATGCAATCTCAACAAATGCTCCATGTTGTCTTTGAATCTCTGACAACAGAAACCTTGAATCACAGGCAGGTGGTGAAAGGCAGTCGACCGCCTCCGCTCTCCAATCTCTTCAGTCAGCTGTCACGATAAGGATAGAAATAGTCTTCTCACTGTGACACTTTGTGCTGGCAAAGTGATAATGTCACATATGACTGAGGGCACTCTATGATGTAGCTTTAGGCAGGAAGTACTTTTGGTAATATTGCTGTATGCGTCATCACCACCATCACCTCCTCCATCCCTCCACTTCTTTTTTTTTTTTTTAATCACTCTTCCTTCGCATTTTAGGCCCTCCACCTCCTCTTACTTCCGCATCCTTCTCCTCTGCCTCCTGTCCTCCTCCTGTTTGCTCTCATCTTTTCACAACGCCGCCGAGCCCTGCCCACATCTTTTCCTCGGCAACCTGTTGCATGGCAACTGTGCCCACGAACCTCCCCCATCAACCACACTGGCAGCATCAGATAATGAGTTCCTCTCGACAAAACAAAAAAACTTGCTGCAAAGTTCCCGCTCTCATCGTTTGTAGGCTTACTGTATCACCGTGGCAACTGGCGCCTCAGATGGGTGACCCCGGGGAGAAGTGAAAGGAGCATAATAGTAAACAGCTGAAGCAGATCAGCCAGATATAATCACTGAGCTCAGTAACGCTTGCTTTTGTGACGCTTTAACGCAAAGAAAAAGGTGAGCGTGGTATTTTTATTACCTCAGTATTGTCTGACAGGCATGTGACACAAAAGATAAGGAGCGTGTGGGTGAAGTAGCAACAGATCATGAGAAAGAGAATAAAATACCAGCTGGAGAGAGGTGACGTAAGAAAAAATCACGTCCCAGCCTAGATCTGCTGTATGACTACAGAACACAACCAGCCTCAGCCCATTTTACCTGACGTTCAGTCACACAACCTCGTCCACCTGGAGACTCGCTGTGAGACGTGTGAAGTTCTCTGGGGCCCGGCAGGATTAACCTGGCTGTGTTTTTCATGAGATACTTGATCGTCCTCTGACTTCCACTGAAGCAGAGGAGAGATAATCCGCTATTCACGAGAGACGGGTGGGTGTGTTTCATCCGGGGAAAGGTGTGTGTGTGTGTGTGTGTGTGTGTGTGTGTGTGTGTGTGTGTGTTCATTTTTATTGGGCCTCATGGACACTAACACATGACCACACACCAACCTGTGGAGCCACATCTCATCATGGTAAAAAAAATAAAAAAATATCGAGGTCTGTGCAGGTGGATGTTACTTTTTCAGGGTTTAGATGATTTGAGGCTAAAATAATAATGATAATAAAGTGTGCTGTTTATTTTAAAGACCTTCATTCACAGGCAGCAAATATGATAAATGTTTTATCATTTAGAAACTCAGAGTTGTGTGTTTCTGTCTGTGAGTATAATGAATGAACTAAATAGCTTCTTTGTGTTTTATATTACACTTTTATCTAAATCTTTTCTTTTAAAGGACGTGTTATTAATGTTTTTAGATCTGCAGTAAATGGCTTGTGGCACCCGTACACTGAATAAGCTTCTTTTGTGTCGTTTTGGGATCGCTGTAAGGCGTACGCTGATTCACTAAAACATATTTATATTTTTCTTGATCAACAGATTTAATTTTTTATTTTTTTTTATAAATCAATAATCAACAGATTTAATTAACAGGAGTCAGTAGGGCACCGCCACCATCAGCAGTCTGAGTTCTCCTTTTTTTTTTTTTTAGTCAAATAAATGGGAAAACAACTTTCTGTCCTCGTTTCTCTGCAGCTTTTGTAATTTACAACTTCCTGAGTCTGTGCTACGAGTACCTGGGAGGAGAGAGCGCCATCATGGCGGAGATCCGCGGGAAACCGATCGAGTACGTTTCACATTTATTCAACATTTACAAATGCTTGTTTCCATCTCGGCGTGAAACGAGTTGTGCTCTCGATTGCAGTCACTCTTGTTCTGCAGATTTCCTTTTCTTCGAGCACCTTACCACGTCATGGATTGATTAATCGGTTGTTTGGGTCCGTTCAGGTCCAGCTGCATGTACGGTACCTGCTGCCTGAGGGGGAAGGCTTATTCCATCGGCTTCCTGCGGTTTTGTAAGCAGGCCACTCTGCAGTTCTGCGTGGTCAAACCACTCATGGCCGTCATCACCGTCATCCTGCAGGCTTACGGCAAATATAAAGACGGAGATTTCAAGTGAGTGCTGTTCCCCCGTGGAGATGGGAGGAGATCCACAAGCAGAGCCAGCGGGTGTAGTTACTTGTTAGAGTGTAGCTCAGCTTCACCAGCATCCTTCATCGTTATTGGAGTCGACAGCTTGAGTGTAATCATTGTTTTCGTTTAGGTCTTACATGTTCCAAAGGGAAATTTATCTTTAACAATCAATAATAACACTAATAAATTCCCGGTGTGACTCTAATGATGTCTCCCCCCAGTGTTGCCAGCGGTTACCTGTACGTGACCATCATCTACAACATCTCGGTCAGCTTGTCTCTGTACGCTCTCTTCCTCTTCTACTTCTCCACCCGGGAGCTGCTCAGCCCATACCGCCCCATGCTCAAGTTCTTCATGGTGAAGTCCGTCATCTTCCTCTCCTTTTGGCAAGGTACAAACACTCCACGTGATTTGTTCTCGTATTGATCGATAAGTCGATGTAATTGACGCTGTTTGGACTCATGAGACTCGCTGACGGTGCTGCTGCTGCTGCACCCGTCTGACTCTTGGTGGTTTGGTGTCCAGGAATGCTGCTGGCAATCCTGGAGAAGTGCGGCGCCATCCCTCAGATCAACTCGTCAGAGGTGTCTGTCGGCGAGGGGACCGTTGCCGCTGGTTACCAGAACTTTATTATTTGCGTAGAGATGTTTTTTGCGGCCCTGGCGCTGCGACACGCCTTCACGTATACGGTCTACATGGATAAAAGTCTTGATTCACGAGGTGAGGAACTCTGAGAACATCAGGAAAATCTCATGTTTTATTTTTTTTTTAAAAGAAAAAACGGTTTAAAAACTAGTCTTGTCTGCTCCAGTTAGCCTTTCTCTTTCATTTTCCGCCTTTTCCGATGCTTTGATACTCTTCATTCACCGCTCTCACGTTTCCCGTTGGTACCGAACTCTCTTCGTTTGTCTTTTCTTCTGTCCTGCTCCGTGAAGGACCAGTTCCCACATATGGAGAGTTTGGTAGGTTTGACGCTGCTGATGCTCCCCATCCACCCTTTTGTGTCACACGTTTGCTGGTTTTAGTCAGATTTGTAGATTTAAGCCAGTTTCATTATTTTTTTTTCCTCTTCATCCAAGCTTTTGATTCAGTTGTGGCTCATTTTTTTCCCCTCTTAAACTCTTCTCTAGTTGATCTTCCCATCTTTACAGGCCTGAACCTCTTTTCTCGCCCTCCTTAAATCTTTGCTATACAACACCCAGAGTTCATGTATAATTCCTGCCTTTTCCTTTGTCTTTTTCACTCGTTCCTTCTTTTTTTTTTTTTTTTTTTTGCTTTTAACGGCCTTTAAATCACAGATGCCCCTTACTTGCCTTCTCCCCCCTTTTTTGTGCCTTCTCCCCCCTCCCAGCTTTTCTTTCTGCACTAAATCACCACTCCTCCCCCTCTGCTTCGACTCCGTCTCCACTCTTCTCCTCTTTCTCTCTTCGTCATCCCTTTTTTTTCCCTCCTCTGTGCTAATAACGCTATAAATTCACCCTCTCGTTGTCCAACCCTCCTCTACACAAAAGCATTCCCACTCTTTCAGTTTCAACTCGTTTTTTTTCTCTTTCACGTCTTTTTCTCGCCGTCTGACGCTTTCGCCCCTCTGCTGCAGGCCGCTGCGCCCCGATGAAGAGCATCTCCAGCAGCCTGAAGGAGACCATGAACCCGGGTGACATGGTCCAGGACGCCATCCATAACTTCTCCCCGGCCTACCAGCAGTACACCCAGCAGTCCACACTGGAGCAGGGGGTGCCGCCGGCTGTCTTTCGCACCCATGGCACCGTCGGCGCCCGCGGCGACACCGAGAAAACCCTCCTGCTCAGCTCAGACGACGAATTCTGAGTGAGCGCTCCTCTTTCTGCTCCTGAAGCTCATTCAGACTGACGTTTTAACAGTAAATGGTACTCGATCCAGCCAGTCATCTTTTTAAGCGATTTATGTTTGTTGTTTTGTTTTTTTTTTTGTTCTTTATTTGTTTGTTACTGATCATAAATGCAAGAGCCTTTCTGTGTAAACATTTCTGCATCCACACAACCCAAACGTCTTATTTGTGGGGAACACTTGAGACTAACTTGATGTCACACTTGGAAAAGTTTGTGAGTCACACTCGTACGTTATGAATCATACTTGACATTTAGAGCAAAGTTTTTTGGGCTTGAACAGAAGCTTATTTTTATATTTTGGTTGAGTCACCCTTACTTTGCCCAAATATGTGTTTCTGTGTCCGTGGATTCATCCAAACTGATGCTGTTTTCTTCTGTTGTTTTTATTTCCTTTAAAAGTTAGAGTTTATGAAGCAACACTAAGCAAAAGCATAAATTTAAAGTTTATTTTGATTTTTTTTTTTATCAGTTTGGCCTGTCCATCAGTGTGTTTCAGAGCTGTTTTTCAGTGTTGTGGCAGTCTTGCACTATAATCATACAGATGTGGTTAAAAAAAATGCACATAAAGTAATAACTAAGTGAGCTGGAGCGACGTGTCAGAAACATGTGCGGACGTCACTTGCAGCTTATGGATTACGGAGTTCAGCGGCTTCGGTCAGGGCAGGAGTGAAGGGTGGTGGCGGCGGCGGCGGGGCCAGTCAGGATTACGGGGGTGTAATTGGAGCGTTATTTGAATGCCCGGGATTAAAGCTTACGCTGGTTCTCTCAGACTGCAGAGTTGGACGTTGTGCAGGCCACAATGTGGGTTAAATGGACCGAGGAACCAACAGAGGAATCTGGGTTAAAGTTCAGGTTTTTTTTGTTGTTTTTTTTTCCTCGGTATCCCAATCTTTTATTTTTTAATTTATTTTTTAACGTACGAGTCAGCACTTGCTGGTTGGCTACCTCTGATGCCCCCACCGATGTCCTGTAAACCACGCCCACTGATTTCAGTTTGACCCCAAACCTGAGTAATTTTCCAAAATAGACCCACTCAGACAACCACTCTCTTTTCTCTTTTTTTTAATCTCATAATTGGAGTTCTTGAGTCACCCTCGTGACTCATGAAGAACATGCAAACATGTTGACTTGTAATAACTTTCACTGCTTTGCTGTGTTTTATTTTGAACACTGGGGGGCCGTGCACACACACAGATTGAGAGCGCACGTAACACACAATCCTTTTGTCTTAGTCGAGGTTCTGACACTAATCTTATCATCGTCTGTGTTTTCATCAGAAGATAAAAGTGTGCACCAGCTCCAGGGCCTTTATTTTTTTTTATTTTTAATTTTCTGTCAACAGCAGCAGCATATTTTTAGACATTTTACAAACCAGATTATGTCTAGTCATAGTTGATTAAATAAATTTAAAAAGAGGAGAGCTTTCAATTCAAATGAAACAGTATGTTCATCTGCATTTGCTGCACTTTGAATGCCAAG
Source organism: Zenarchopterus dispar (assembly GCA_028564865.1). Classification (NCBI taxonomy): domain Eukaryota; kingdom Metazoa; phylum Chordata; class Actinopteri; order Beloniformes; family Zenarchopteridae; genus Zenarchopterus; species Zenarchopterus dispar. Next base: position 660,111 of record JAOWBL010000011.1, read on the forward strand.
ACTCACTAATGCACTCTTATGTTCTCTGCTGCGATGTTGTTGTGTTTGTTTGTTGTGTGTGTGTGTGTGTGTGTGTAGACTAATGTACATAAAGTTTTAAGTGCTCTCTACAGGATGCATTTTTAAGGTGGATTCAGATATTCATATGCTATAATGATGAAACACAAATGTTTTTTTTTTTTTTTTAATTTTAATAGATTTTAGCCTCTAGCTATTTGTACAAGTTGCTCACAACGCTATTTCAGTGTCAGATGGATGACCAGAAAATTGAAAATAAAATATATTTAGTCTGTATTTACGTTAACACTTGGGTTTTTTGTCTTATTATAAAATTTTCCTTTTTTTTTTTTTTTTAACGTGTTTAACTGTCCCATGTTATGCAGATTTAATCTTTTTATGATCTAGCACCAGAAAAGTTTTTTTTTTTTTGTTTTATTTTTTTTTCTGGAAACTCTGGGTCCATCAGAACTTTCAGATTAAATCTTCCCTTTCTCTGTGATCATGTTTGCAGTTTAAGTCAATTTTGGACTTTTGAAAGTCGGAAGAGACCTAATGTGATGTTTAAACTACATTAAGGCTGTTGTTTAATGTGATTTATATATATATATATATATATATATATAATGTAGATATAGAGATAGATATATATATAGATATATATAGATATATATATATATGATGATCTTTAGTAGAAAAGTTCTTTGATAGAAGTTAGTCACCTACAAGTTAAATGTTTGACCTTTACTGCACTTCAGTATAAAAAATAATTGAATAATTTTCAGCTAATTTTCTGATTACAAGGTTCACCACTGCTGTCGTTTTGACTGATGCCGGTGGGCGTTTCCATGACGACGATGCCCCCCTCAGTATGACATGTGGGACTCTTCTTCATTAGTTTTGACATTTTAACATTAAAAAAAAAAAAAAAAAAAAAAATTGGGGGCGGTGGAGAGTAGTGTGAATTAATTTCAAATAAACCAAGGAGCACTGATGCACCTGATCTGCTTCTCTACAGGTGACAGGTGTGGGGATCGGTCCAGTAACATTTCTGTTGGTGGAAAACCGACTCTACCCACATCGGTATGTTTGTTTTGGTGTAAAACCAAATAAAATGTCAGATTAACGTGTAAAAAATCTCAGCGATGAGGTGAGATACCCCTGATGTTCAAATGTTAAATCTTAACCCTCATAAAATCAGCTTTCTGCTTAAACTTTGGACTTTTATCTTTTGATCTCAAGTTACGTCTGTTTTTATGTACTTCTGCAGATCCAATCCAGCCAACAAGCGCCGTGTTATGTACAATATGTACAACATTTATTATAATTAATATATAAAATAGACAATGTACTTAAATTTTCACAATAGAAAAAAAATACATGTAATAAATACAAAGACCATTTTTGTTTTGCAGGTATTACAAAACATCCAGCACAAATTGACAGGTGTAAGATGTTAAAATATTGAGAATAAATGCTTTCCCACAAAGATATTCATGTCTAGATAAATATATGCCTCGTATCTTTAGGAGTTACTTGTCAACACAGTTATCGTGTTACAATGCCTAGTCATGTGTGTGTGTGTGTATAATATTGCTTGCACTGTTCAGTGGCCTAAACTCCCTAGTTTAGACCCGCTTGAGCCGAGAAAACATCTCGACTGAAACAGGCCAACGTCTGACGGAGGTCTTCAAGTGAATCAAGCGTCATCTCTTTGCTCTCTTTCAGCCTGCCTTGCCTACTTTCGTTCTCCAACATCCATCAACCTTCTGGTTTCTGTCTTTCACTTCATACCTGCGTTCCTTTAACCCCCACCCCCACCCGCCGTGCCCTTACGTTTCCCCACAGACGACATACAAATCATCATATAAAAATAAAGTCCCTCCAAGAATCCACTATGACAAGCTGGTACAGACTTGGCAAACAGACGCACACGCAACATTAAAAAAAAAATAAAAAAATAAAAATCATACAGCAATATGGCCATCGGCTTTGAGTTTTTCTACACACCTAATAATTAACATTTCATAATCGTCGTTGCAACACAATCAGACATGAGAAAATCCTCAGACTAGTCGTAAGTACTTTTGCAAACATGTGGAACATCACAGCACTCATTAGCTTGTCTTTTCATTATATCTACTTTTAAATACAAATAAAATATATATTTATATATATATATATAGCTCTTATAAACGTCACTCAGCATTTTCGTATCTCGGCCGCACATACAAACATTACAAATAACAAAACGGGAATGTATGTAGAGGATTTGCGTCGATGCGAGTGGAATACCTGCCAGGTACGACTCTCTCCTGCTTTTAACGCATTTTTAGCAAAACGACCGACTTTTGTCGTTGGGGAAAATAAAAAAAAAAGTAAAGATGATCTGTGACGCGAGCAATGTGGCATCAGGTCGCACAAAACATGAAAATCCACAACAATCGTAAAGAAAGTTTTGTGTGACTTCAAACAGAAAAGATGTGATTACAACCTGTTTTTTGTTTTTTTACCTTTTCCCTTGTGTTCTCGTAGCTCTCACATAGACTGAAGGCACTGCATTGATGTGAGAAAAGTGAAAAACGAGCAGTTGAAGTTTTTTTTCCCTCACATGCAGAACAGGTAGATAGCTTAAAGAAATTCATGGTGTGCTTCCCGCAGCTCCTTTTTGTCTTTTCTGGGGTTTTTTTCTTTTCCGATTTATTATATGTAGACCGTTTGTGTCCCCTGAATAGCCGCTGCAAAACCAGACCCAGCACAGCACAGAAGAAGCTTAAAAAATCAATCTGAACGTATTCACGGCCGTATTTGCACCTGGCGGAGGTTGTAATTTCAGGGTAAAGAGAACCACACCAGGAGAGCAGAGTTCATGGACGTCCAGGAAGCTGCAGGTGCTTCGCCCTGTCGTCGGTCCGGAGCCGTAAACGGGAGCAGGAAGACGCTCTGGCACCATCAGGCTGGATTTGTTGAGCGGTTCTGGTGTTTGGGTCGGTCTAGCTTCAGTCAGAGTCGTGTGTGTTGACTTTTGTGCGTGCAGGTGTGTGTGTGTGTGTGTTGACTGAATACATAAATGCTCATCGACTAGTTCACATTAAGCATCTCTCTGAACACGATTTTAAACATTAAGTGTCACAAAAACGACTTTTTTTTTTTTTTTCAAACTGAAACACGGTGTCAAAAATAAACTGCACTGGTCAGAGGAAACTTTCACCTTTTTCTGCTCTTGTTTAGAGAAATTAAGCCAAGCTGTTGTTGCTAGGTGACGCAATACACGCTTCTGCACATCACCACGTGAAAATGCAGACCGAGTGTTTAGTATTTTCCTACTTATGTGTGCATGTGTGTGTACAGTGAGTGTGTGTTTGCATTGTAGACGGTCTCTCCCTCTGACCCCCCCCCCACTCCCTCCCCTCCTCCTGGTCCGGGTTCAGCAGCTCCTCCTAGGACGGCTCGTGTTCTCGTTGCTGAGGCTGTGGCGGACTCTTGACGATGGTGATCACCGAGGCGGTGTTGAGCCGTGGGGCTGTGGCCAGCAAGCTTCCCCCGCCGGCTTCCAGACCTCTGGCAAACCTCTGGAGGGCGGCGAGGCGAGCGCCGAGACCTTCCAGCTCTTTCCTCATGCCGGCGTTCTCGGCGCCGAGCCGTTCCACCTCCCGCTGGAGCTCCTGCTTCTGCTGCTCCAGGGCCTCTCGCTGGGAGACCCGCTTGACCCGGCAGCTGGCGGCGTAACCTCGGTTCTTCAAGGTGCGGCGCCGCTGCTTCAGCTTCTGGATCTCCTCGCGGGAGAGGCCTCGCAGGTGGAGGTTCAGCTCCCGCACTGAGAGGGACATGAGCTCGCTGTCCGACAGGAAGGGCATGTTCTCGCCGCACTCCTGCTTCACCTGGAGTCAAACCAGAAGAAATGGAAAAGGGAGGTAAAAAAACAAGGATGAACCTCCAAGATACTTCTCAGCATCTCAGTTTTCAGTTTGAAAAAAGCATCTGAAGGATGACTCATTCTTCGTGGCGGCTTTTACCTTCAGGGCTTTGCTGCTTCTTTCTGTCGTCATGATTCAATTGTCTCCAGTTTCTCTCTCGACAAACACCAGTTGAAACAAATATAGACACACTGGAAGGACAGAAAAGGGAAATTTTTTTTTAAACAAAAGTTATCACGTGACTTAAACCCTTGTGCATTTTTGGTCCTTCTCGGGCCTGACATTTACCACCCGCTCATAAGACAGCCTGTCATGCACGATAAAGAAAAGCAGAACCCACAGATCTTTCATGCTTCTCCAAATGCGCTCTCTCATTAAATTCTGGTTTGATATAAGAGGAAGAGAGGGTTTTGAAAGTGGCGTGCCCTTTTTTTTTTTAAAAGGAATGGTGAGGGGGAAGTTACCCATGTGTCTCCTCTTTGGTTGCTCAAAGCAGGTGTCCTAATCAATCCCCTCAACACTTCCTCTTGACAACACAACTCCAACGGTTCAAAGCTTTCTCGTGAAGAAGTCTCAACACGAACAGCTGTTTTTTGGGGAATATCCTGACTGTTAAACTGACTTCCACTCTGAAGGAATATGCTTTTGAACTTTTAAACATATACCGCCTTCTATATTCAGAAATAAAATAAATCATTTCATGAGTAGGACTAGTGAAGAGAAGTGTACATTTCCTTGTGCTCTTCTCACCCAGCGGTTCACACAGATTACATCTGGACGTCCTACACACCACTGAAGGTCAACTCATGAATATTGCTGTGTAGGATGGAAATCTAACCTCTGAGTGGGTAAACTTCTAACGCTTTTGTTTTTCCCTTAATCACTTCTTGGCGTGTTTAGGTGTGTGATTTATTATCTTCACACTGATAAAATTATTCTGAACCACGACTCAGGTCCAGGTTTCATTTAGACCAGAACACAGAAGTACAAAAGTGGCCACAAAGCATTTTGAGAAACTGATGAGAAGTTGAACACTGCTGGTTGCAGAGTCACAGTTTATATTGAGATTAACATTTAATCAAGAGTGAAAAACGCTACACTGATGTAAGGAAAAAAAAACAAAAAAAAAAAACCTCAGGGTACTTTCCCGTGCCACTTTTGCAAACTCGGTCTATAAACTTTCTGATGTATTGCAATGCTGGGTTTTCTCCCCACAGAGTGAAAGGCCTTTCACTTTCTAAAGTCAAACCAAAGTTCAAACACGGACAGAGAAACACAAGATGTGAAATAAAAAAAAAAGGTTATATCGCACTGAACTTCAAATGAAAACCAAACAGACGTACTCAGACGAAGATATTAAGCTTTTGGAGGTTTCTGTCATGCTCTAACTTCTCTTGCATGCGTAATTTTTTTTTATTGAGAAACAAGCTGATCTAGACATGTCACACATCTGCTGATTCAGATGTTTGCCGGGTCTCATGGTTGTCATGATCTTTGACAACATTAACCCATTTTCCTTCCGTTAATCTTTCAACATCAAAACCTTCAAGAAAAAAAAAAAAAAAACTTTTTAAAGGAGTTCAAAAAGATTACTTATGTAGCCCACAACTGACCATTCAGGACCTTATCTCAATTACTCAACAGCTAACTTTCATCTGTTTGTTTTAACCTAAACTTTCTTATTGTTAAAGTCCTTATTCACACTGTTTTTCTTTAAGGCTTAACAACACACATAAAAAGCATAAAAAACACATTTGTGGCAGAATCCTCATTTAATCCTTATACAATCATAAATCCCTCCTACCATTAAAACCATGTTGTAACAACAACAACAACACCACCACTGTTTGTGTTTTGAGACTAGCATGGACGGATTATGAGCTAATGGGGCCCCTGGGCACAGACTTCAAAAGAAAGGTCCCCAAGCCACCAAATATCACTGAGATATCCAGACAGAAAGAAATGCAAAACAAGTACACTTATGCAGCACATGTCTGTTATTTTCTTGGATCACTTACATTAATTTAAAAACAATTTGGAGCTCTATTCATCATTCTGAATCTCTTGAGTAGGTTTCTTTTGATACCATTTCTACTTTTAGAGTTTATTTTTAATGTATTGACTAATTTTCCCACTCTTTGTCAACAACTTAAAATGAGATATAAACACAGTCATCAGGTCTAAGGCCCATTTCTGGCACACCCAGTCACAGATCTACCCGTGACTACACAGTCCGGTAGCTGGTCACCTTCAGCCAGATTAAAAACAAAAAAACAAAAACACCTGTTATATCTGGGCCGTGGCGTTTGCTGACAATAAACTCCATTTCCCGAAATGCGTAGGACGGCAGGCGTTGCCGCGACGACGGTTGTCCGAGCAGCCGGCGGACTCCGGCTGTAAACCGACGAGACCGACGTTTCGTAAAGTCAGAGTGATTCAGCAATAAAAACCCTTTTTACTCAGCTCCACCGAGACTGTCAAGGCAGCTTCAGCAAAGTCAGCACTAACCACAACTTTATATCTAAACAACACAGGATATCCAAATCTGTATCTTCCTAAAAATATAACAGAGGACCTAGCACTGTTAAAAACGAAGTAAAAAAGCAACAAGTGAACTCAGCACGGCTACACTTGAGCTACGACATATTAAACTCTTTCTCCTCAGCTCTGTTTTGATAATAAATGACCAACTGATTAAAAATTAACATACTCAAATTATGTTATTTCGTATTAAGTCAGTTACATATATAGTACAACCTTGTACGAGAACTATGAGAGTTTAGGGCTAAAGAGGCTACTGCTGCTATAGTAAACAGACATGTCGACATCCCGCTGACATTTAGACTTTAAATTAGCCTTTTAAACTGTTTTAACACGTACCGACAACATTGGCTAGAAAGAACACCTCGTGGGGGTTAGAGGAAACGCGTACAGACCCTTAAAGATGAAGTTGAGACACATTATTGACGATTTCTTTAACATGCTAATAACGTTAGCCGTTAGCACCTAAAGGGGATTAAACCAAACAGCTGCGTTGGTTCCTGGCTGGCGAGTCGCCCGGCGGATACCATTCCTCTAATGTTCCGCTGCTACTAATCCCACCTCTGAATTTTAACGTTTGAGATTTTGTAATATATATATATATTTACACATAAATATTAATATAAAATTTACCTGCTTGGTGGACGCGACTCCGGCGACACAATGCTCAGTCCGCCTTTTCCCGGAATTACTCTGCTGCTCTCTGAGGTTGGATTCTTTCATTCATAAAAAAAAAAAAAAAAAAACACACAAGCGACAATGACGTCAGGCCTAAAGAATGAGGGCGGAACCAGCCCCGCCCTCCCCGCGTACTCCGGGAGGATGTAAACAAGTGATCCCTGCATCCCAAAACCTTTCCATGACTGGATTTCCTATTAGCTGCTCCCATCAGCAGCGAAAACAGAGCTGGAAGAAAGGTAAAATAAAAAAAATAAATAAATGAAAATTAAACCACACACAGGAACCACCAACAGTACCAGCTTTTTGGAGTCATGAAAGCAAACACTAAAGCACTAAACTGAAATGAGTTGAACTTTATGAAAGGGAAATTAGATTACTGCAGTGTAAATTAAAACAGTAGATAAAAAAGAGACAGGAGGCAGAGGTAGAGGTAGCAGGAATGAAAATGTTGAGGTTCTCTTTGGAAGTAACAAGGACGGATAGGATCAGGGTCAAGTACATCAGAGGGACGGCAGATGTTAGATGCTTTGGATTAAAGTCAGAGAGGCCAGACTGAGATGGTTTGGACATGTATGATGGAGGGATAGTGAATTTATTGGGAAAAGGATGTCAAAGTGGAAACTGCCAGGGAGGAGGTCTAGAGGAAGTCCAAAGAGGAGAAATATGGATTTAGCGAAGGAGGACATGAGAGTGGTTGGTGTGAGAGAAGAGGAAGCAAAGGGTAGGGTTAGATAGAGGTGGATGAAAATGCTGTGGCGACCCCTGAAGGGTGCAGCTGAAAGGAAAAGAAAAATAAATAAAACAAATAAGTCAAAATAAAATAAATGCAAAATGAGAAACTTAAATACTAGGTGTGGTTGAAATTCCCAGAGTTCATCATGAGTGCAGCATCTGCAGCTATCACAGGCGGGAACCCACAGTCAACAGCTGAACATCTAGGCTGCAGATGCTTCACAGTCACTTGTCCAGGATTACATATCTGTTGTTGACAAGCACTGAAATCCCTCCTACCCCACTTCTGTTTGTCTGTTCGATGTCTTTTGTTCACCTGTATCCTCCAAAATTCACGTAGAGAGATGCTGGAGTTCAGAACATCCCCCCAGAGCACACACGTCAGTAGAAGTCCTCCAGTGTGAAAAATTGCTAAAAAAAACCCATAAACAAACCCAAAACAAACAAACAAACAGACAATTCGACAATGCTACTGAAATGGGCTGCTATTCCTGGAACATCAACAATTTTGTCATAACCATCATAAAATCCTGTTATAATTCTGTTACCATGCAAATATCCACATGGTTTACATAGCATGTGCAATCATATACTTTAAAAACGGCGAAAAAATCTGCTTGTGCTGCGATATGTGCAAAAGGAAAATAATGCCATGATGTAATTTTATTTTATAGAATTGATCAGTATAGTAAAAACGAAATAAAAGTTAAAAAAAAGCTAAAAATGGATTAGACAAGGAAAATTCACTCAGAAGTATAAACAAAATAAAGAATTGGGGAAAAGTGTAATTAAACAGTGTTTACTGATTCCGCCCACCACTAACGGCCGTTAAGAACTCGACAGTCGTTAGGCAGCCCGACCGACAGGGGGCGCACTTTATTTTTACACGAGGGCGAGACTGACCCCTGACCCATCTACGTCATCCGACCCTGAGCAGCCTCACGTTTTCCTACCGTGACCTCGGACCGGTGCGTGAATTCTGGCGTTAGTTTGAATTAAAGCTGGTGGGAAAAAGCAAAAAACACGCTAAATAAATCCCCGGATCTCAGCGTCTTGTTGCTACGCACGCAGCTGGCCTAACACACCGGGCAGAAGCGGGTCAGTAGAAGAAGACATGGCCGAAATCGAGGAGCTTTCCCCCGCTGCGGGCCCGGTGTCTACTCGGCCGCCAGAGGACGAAATAGACGACGATGAAGATGAGGATGTTGGTATCTAAAGGCATTCACGGCTCTCTTTGATCTATATTTTACGTTTTAGCAGAACACGGCCAACTAGTTTCATCTGTGTAGTCTGATAGAAGCAATCAAAGTTACCATGGCAGCGTCACGTCGTTACCTAATGCAGTAACGACAGCTACCTTAGTATGGGGAAACTGTAATTACATAGCCTTTATTATTGATTTTCTGTACGTATTCACGCCTGTCTTATGCGGTCTTGTCAACTATTTTTGCATGTCTTTCCTACAGCTGGATGAGACACTGATGGAGAGGTTGTGGGGCCTGACAGAGATGTTTCCTGACTCTGTGCGCACAGCTGCTGAGGTGTCTGCACAATGCTCCGTCTCTCTGGCCAAGAAGTTTTACAGGTGTGTTTTTGCCTCGTTTTATGCCCCCAGCCTACTGTGGTATGGATATATTGCAAGTGCATCATAGTAACCTACAGAAATTATGATAATATTCAAGAAATAAATTGTATAAATGGGGGGGGGGTATCTGTTTTTGGTTTAAAACCCTCTTAAATACTACTGTTGCACCGGAGTGATCAAATCAGAGTCTTTCTGCAGGGCACAGCCCCTATGGTGACACTGAGTAGTAGTAGTTTTTTTTTAAATCTTGAATTCACTTCTTTTTATCATATGCAGTCTAAATTCACATTTCCATTCTTCAACAACCTTTGTTTTTATGTCTATAGTAAGTTTCTTCTCTTTTCTTTTTTGTTCTTTGTAGAGGATACAGTCTATATATTATGGAAACTTCAAGGTCATGTAAGGGAGGTTGCTCTGAAAAGAAAAGGGTACCGAATTTACCATGGAAAACATACATATTTTCCTCTTTTTTTTCCCTTCATAAATGTTGACTTATGGAAGGTTTAGTAGTACTAATCCTCATTAAACCTACAATGTCAAATAACACATTTTGCCAAACAGAAAGTAATGATGTGGTTCCCTTTGCTCCAGCTTTTCGCGCACTGCGCTCTGGGTGGGCACTACCTCCTTCATGATCCTGGTGCTCCCTGTTGTGTTTGAGACAGAAAGACTACAGCTGGAGCAGCAGCAGTTACAGCAGCAGAGACAGGTGAGTCTTCAAGGGTATTCACTAGATGTTACACTGCATTCAGTTTTGTTTGGGAACCGACACAAATGTCCCATTTTTGCAGAAGTGGGAAGGCGGGTATTGTCACAAGGTAGAAATTAAAACTGGAAGTGCACAACTTAACAGCTCTTTTTTCTTTTTTTTCCCCCTCTTATCTAGATTTTATTGGGGCCTAACACTGGGATGTCTGGTGGGATGTCGGCCATGATGCCTCCTGCACCTGGAAAGATGTGAGGACCAGGAGGAGACAACATCAGTCTGAGATCTGCTGCTAGCAACACAGCAGGGTCACCCACAAGGAGAGACAGCGAGACCACGGAGGAGAACAAAGAGATATAAAGCTGCGTATGGCTCCCTCCAACAGATTGGGTTGGTTAATTGGATCAGTGGAGGAGTGTGAGATACCCAACACGTCCTTCTCACTGTCTCTCCTTATTCCCACTGTCATGCAGAGACTAATTTCTAGAAGCACTGCTTCTGTTTTCATGGTTTCTCGCTTCTTTTTTTTTTTAATTTTAATTTTTATGAATACATATTTCGCCGTAAATAATGTGTTCTTTAGAGGATAGCAGTTGTCGGTGAAAACACGAGAACAGGAAGCTGTCTGAAGGTTGTACGTCTTGGTACCTGCAGTCTGAGGAATGTTTCTGTTTTTGGGAATTTTGTCCATCTTCCTGTATTTCCGGGGCTCATTTGTCTGTAGGGAACGGTGTTAGTAATATTTGACAGATGCAAAGAATTTGGATAAGAGGAACTACTGTAAACCTTAACGTTTTGTTGAAAGAACATTTTAAAGTTTAAAAAAATTACTGTCAGTCTTTTTTATGTGGTGTTTTTTTGTTTGTTTTTACATTTCTCACAATTCACTCTTCTGTCGTCTGTCAAACTGCGAGACCTGCCACTTCACACATGCCATGGTTATTGTTCTCATGTTTCTCAACTTTAAACATAAAGAAACACCAGGTACTGTGCTGTTCAAGGAGTCGAGATTGCATTTTTTCCTTCAGTAGCATGTGAAAATGCAGCACTACTTTGAAATTTTAGTCAGGAAAACAAGCTAATATAACGCTGACAAACAGTCTTAAAATGTTTGTTTCCCTTGTTGTCATTTTTGCTATAATTTACATTCTCTTACACCCAAACAAACCCATTACTCTGCTTTTTGTCCAGCATGACCAAAAATACCAAATTAAAAACGTCAAATGGAATAGAAAGTGTTTTTTACTTTTAGCATGGTTGGTGGTGCGTTTTCATAAAGTCGAAATATTACATGTAATAAGATGCACAATTTTCCAAAACACATTGGTTAGAAATCAAACTGCACATAATGAGTTGAATCTAATAAATGAGAATATATATTTGTAAATCTGAAAACAGCTTAAGAGGATATTGCTTTATTGATCATTTTTGTTTGAGTGTCACGATTTTTAAAGGGGACAGTGGAAAATTTCACACAAAGGTAACACAAGGTGCTTCACAAAAGCATAGGAAGGTATTGTTTTCACCTTTTATACCTAAAGTACAACCAAAGGCTTAAGGATGCATAGCGCTGACCTTTACAAAAATAAAACATCACATTGTCCTTTTGACTTGGAATAGTGAGAAAGCACAGGTTCAGTTGATCAGATCAACTTGGGTTTAATCAGAATCAAGAAGTGTAATTGGCAATATTGATTGCTGCTTATTTTCAGTGTAACACGTCATCTTCAGCCAGGCAGATAAATGATTGAAGAGGTTATGATAATTATTTTTTATAAGTCTAATGCTGCATTCAAGGTCAGTTTTCAGTTCCTATTTCCATGATTGTATGGGATTACTTTTAAAATGTCCGACAAAAATAATTATTTATTTGAAGCTCGGGCCGGTAATAAATGCTTTTATAAAGTACGATTCGGCTGGAAGGTGAAGGCTGTTGAAGCATAACCAGCAACTATAAAAGTAAATTTAAATGCATTCATCATCTATTCGTTTAAGTGAAGAAGTCGGAATTTCCGGCGGTAAGTGAACATACATAAACTCCGAAGTTCCCGCCAGTGGCGCGAAACACTAGCTATTTACATTTATTTAAATAACATTATTATTATAATTGTTTCACATTATTTCTGCCTGTATTTATTTAGTATTTCAGTTGCCTTTTGACCTGTTACAAGACTAGAGAGTTAGCTTTTTACTGAGCTTGACTTTTTAAGTTGAGCTAAAGCTCTTTACTATTTAACCAAACCTACAAAACCTTTGACATTTTAAAGGTAAAACTAATTTATAATGAAATCGTCCGAGGATCAAGTTGTTGAAGACAGTACTGCTTTCCAGGATGATGAGGTAATATGTCACATTTTAATATCATTCTACATAAAATGTCACATTAATGAGGCCTCAGACTTAAAATATGAAATAAATAGTGGCCACAAATTAGTATTTTCTGGCTTCATATTTGCATTTTGTGGCCAAAAATTTGTATTTCATGGTCTCAGATTAGTTATTTCTGGTTTAAAATTGTTATATCATGGCCTAAAAAAGCATTTATTTTTTTTATTTGTAAAGTTTTACTCAACAAAGTCCTTTTCTGTGGCCACACAATAAGGATTTTTGAAGTTAAAAAAGAAATTGCTAATTTGGACAATGATACGAAAAAGTTTGGCCACAAAAGGCTAATTTAAAGTCACAAAATGGTGATTTGTCATTACAAAATACCAATTTGAGCCCCCAAAATATTAATTTATAGTCACACACACACACAAATTGTCATTTTTGTTGCTAAAATATTAATTTATGGCCACAAAATTCAAATTTGAAGCCACAAAACACTAAAGTGTAGCTCATTTGAGGCCCCAATTTATAACCCCAATAATACTAATTTTTGGCCACATTTTTAAAAAAATTTAAATGTCATGTCTGGGCCACCGTACTTTTCTTAAATGTGGCAAACAATAGGTAAAGGTAGAGCCATTTATCTGTAAGTTATGTCTGCTTTCAAGATTAAAGATCACTTCTCTCTTTACATTAGTGATATTTATTTACTCCTCAGCAACACCTTATATATTTTTTTTTTGTTTTTCTTGAAACATAACAGGAGTCTTTCTTCCAAGACATTGACCTCCTGCAGAAACATGGGATTGTGAGTGAATACCAGGGCTGATATATATTCATTAAATCAAAAATCATACATTTACTATATATTACTATCTTTCTGTGACATTAATCGGTGACGACAGAACATGGCAGACATTAAAAAGCTGAAGTCGGTGGGTATTTGCACAGTGAAGGGGATCCAGATGACGACACGCAAAGCTCTGTGCAACATCAAGGGCCTGTCGGAGGCAAAGGTGGAAAAAATCAAGGAAGCTGCAGGAAAACTACTGGTAAAATCAGACTTGTTATCTCGATATCTTTGTATAGATGGCCAAAAGTCAATTAGAGATCTGATTGATAATTCATATTTTTCTGGATCGTAGAACGTTGGTTTTCAGACGGCGTTTGAGTACAGCGCAAAGAGGAAGCAGGTGTTCCACATCACAACTGGGAGTCAGGAGTTTGAGTTAAGATTTGCTCATAGCGTTGATATTCCCTCAGCAAAAAGTAGTTTATTCAAGTGTACTACAAGTATACTTATTTTATACTAAAACTGAGGCAGTATACTTGAAGTTTACTTTTTATAAACTATATTTTATATACTTAAGAATAGTATAGTGAAGTATACTTGGGTTATACTGAAAAGTATTTTAAAAAATCTAAAACTAAGTACATTAATACTACAACTAGTACCAAAGCTTATTCTTGTATTTTAGTATACTTTTTCCTTCTTTCTGCCACAAAGTATTAATACTTAGTTTAACTTGATCCAAGTTCAGAATAATGTCGTTATTGACTTGTGCTTTTTAATTTCACAGAATAAAAATGTTTTCCACTACACAGATTTACTTTGAGGTATTACTCCTGTTATAAACTTGTATGTTCAACTACATATAGTACTGGAGTTTAAAAGTTTACAGTAATCAGCATGTGTGCTCAACTGCATTATATTTATGTATATACACTCTGAGGTACCTCTAAGAATACTTTAAGCGGTAAATTTCAAGTATATAAATAGTACGCTACAATAAATATGCTAAGCAAATTTACAAGTATGCTTAAAGTGTAACAAGTAAACTAGTAAAATAGAAAAAGTTAGTATTTTTTTAAATTTTAGTATTTCTAAGTTTATTTAAGTATACTTTAAGAAACTAAAATGGGGACTAGAAGTATATAACTACTACAATAACAGTATATAGAAAAGTGGACTTGTGGTATACTTTAAGCATACTTCAATAAACTAAAATATATACTAGAAGTATATACTTAGTTCACTAGTAGTATATAGATGAGGGTACTTTTTGTACACTTGAAAGTATACTTTTGTAAACTTAAAAATGTTCCAATTTAGTCTGAAGAAGTATTTAGTATACTTTCTAGTACACTACAAATACAAGGTCCGTAGTATACTTGTTATACTCAAATTCAAGTATACCTACTAAAATAAACTTCAAGTATACTACTTTTTCCGAAGGGTTATGATTTCTGTTGGATTTATTTAGTTGCACATATTGGTTTTGTAAAGTCAAATTAAAACTCTAGCTTCTTCTTGAGCTTGACGGAGTTAGTTGTACTTCAACCTGTACTCTGAATCTGTGCAGTAAACTTTTAGGTGGAGGTATAGAGAGCATGGCTATCACAGAGGCCTTTGGAGGTGAGGAGACTCGACAGTGATTGTTTCTGCTCTAATGTCTTCTTGTTGAAAGTATACTATTGTTGTTTTTTTGGTTTGCTGCATAATTTATCTTTTAGAGTTTCGCACGGGGAAAACCCAGCTGTCTCACACACTTTGTGGTGAGTGATGTGCCTTTTTAAACAGTATCTCAAACTGTTTTTCTTTTTTTAAAAATAACAGCAAAAACAAATCAAGTAAATGTGTTGAAACAGATTTTTGCTGATTTGTTCAGTGACTGCACAGCTGCCGGGCGAGGATGGCTACTCGGGTGGAAAAGTGATCTTCATTGACACGGAGAACACGTTGTATCCTTACTCTGGAAAACACCTGACACTTGCAGCTGATTAATATTTGAACTGATCGTACAACTACACCTGCAGGCGCAGCGACGACACTTATCTGTCTGCCGTCGTCGTCCTTGACCCGTACTTGTGTGATCGCAGTCGCCCAGACAGGCTGAGGGACATCGCTGACAGGTTTAATGTGGACCACGACGCTGTGCTGGACAACGTGCTTTATGCCCGAGCCTACACCAGTGCGAACAGACCCAACAGTCCACTGGAACTAAATCAGGATGCTCAGCAAAGAGTCTGAGGTGATGATGATGTCCTTTAGGTCTGAGTGTTTGATCTCTCTTCAGGTGAACACCAGATGGAGCTGCTGGACTTTGTAGCAGCAAAGTTTCATGAAGAGGGAGGAGTGTTCAAGCTGTTGGTAAGCAACGAAGGCTTACGCCAAAAAGTCAAAAATAAAATCTTGTTTCTACAACTCCTGTTTATCATCTGCTATGTAAAACCATTTGAGGTAGAGTATTAACCCTGTAATGCCAAATGGAGCATACTTGATATCCAAATATTTTCTGAAAACCCTGTAGTGGACAATTAAAATAAATAAATAAACATGACTCCAGTCAGTAAATTATCATAAATACTCTATGTGTCAAATAGGAAACAAAAACATTTCTAAATGTTCTTAAATGTCCAATAAAACTAGAGAAAAACTATAAATATATGAGGCTTTGTAGGATTAACGTATTTTTCCAAGCAGATGAATGAAAGTCACGTTGTCCCAAAGCTTTGGTTTGCTCCTCTGTTTCAGATCATCGACTCCATCATGGCTCTGTTCAGGGTCGACTTCTCTGGTCGTGGCGAGCTGGCTGAGCGGCAGCAGAAACTGGCCCAGATGCTTTCCAGGCTGCAGAAGATCTCTGAAGGTGTGAACAAAGACCGCAGGAAAGACGGTTTAGTAAAAACGGAGCATCTCAGATCTGAAATGAGGGAAACTGTGGCTTACCTGTCCTATAAAGGGAATTGTGGGAAGACTTTATTAAAACAAACTCAAGTTTCTCCGTCTTCTCTTTCTCCTACAGAGCTTGAAGCTGCAGCTCAAAACAAATGTAAACATTTACAAAGGGAGTGTTTCCAAAATGAGTTTCATCTGAACTAATGGGCACATTTTTAACTGTCACACAGGATGCCACAAAGTACCGTTTTCTCGTGAAGCTTTAGTATATTACCATGCAGGATGTAGTTTAATGACTGTATATTTTTCCTAGAGTACAATGTAGCTGTGTTTGTTACCAACCAAATGACAGCTGATCCGGGAGCAGGAATGACGTAAGAGATTACCAGTACCCTCGTTCTGGATAAGTAGGACAAATATTGTCCCAGAAACATTGTTTTGAAAGACTGGCGTGACATGCTTTTCTTTTTAGTTTTCAAGCTGATCCCAAGAAGCCAATTGGGGGGCACATCCTGGCCCACGCCTCCACCACACGTATCAGCTTGAGGAAAGGCCGTGGAGAAATGAGAATTGCTAAGATATTTGACAGGTATTCAGCAGATTAAATTAAAGTCGGTTGTGTTTCCAGGTCTTTAACCGTTTATCCTGAAATCTAATGTAAAATGCAGAGTTATTATAGTTAATGAAAAGTAAGACTGATATTGAAACTAACAGTGAAAAAGTAATCCAGTTAACTGGAATAAAAATAAAAAAACTAAGCATTTTTATAAAACTCAAACTAAAATCAACAATGCAAAACTAACTGAAACGAAATAGAACTGCAGTTCTATATTTATATTATTTATATTTATAGCTTCATCTAACTTCATCTTTTTTCTAATTCTAATTACTTAAACGAAAGAGTAAAGGCCTTTTGTTCTGTCTGATACTGTTGATAGGGTTTTATAATCCTTGATTGTGTTGTTTATCTGTAAGTCAAAACCTCAAAAACTAAAACTAATCATTTTTTCTAAACTAAAATAAATGATGTGCTTGTTTAACTAAAACTAAACTGAAATAATTAAACTGAAAAATGAAATAAAAATAAAAACTATTAAAAAATTCAAAACTATTACAACTCTGGTAAAATGAGGCAAAAATTATTGTAAGTGATCCGATTTAGACTAATGAGAAAGAACTGGAGAAAGTGAAGCACTGATTTTATGTTGTTGTACTGAAAGTGAAATTTGTGACATCCAAAAAAAACCCTATTATCTATTAATATTTTAATTTGGCTAATATGAGATCTCTATGAGTATTTGGAGAGGATCATTTATGCTCAAGTCCCACAGGGTCAGCGGCTGTGATTCATGTAACGGGCGCAGTGGGGCGGTTCTGACTCACATATCGACATTAAATCCACCTGTGGAGGCTGTGGGTAAACACTTCAGAGGTTTGAAGAAGACATTTGAAAGACAAACGAGTTCAGTTCAGAATTTGAAAAGCAAATTTTATTTGAGACCACTCATCCAACAAGATATGGTAAAATAAGTCCTAAACGAATAAACCGACGTGATCTTGAAACCCTTGGATAAACTTATAGTCTCACAAATGCAGTCGAATGGGCAGCGCTTGGATTCGAAACCTGAGGCCGGAGAAAAATCGGATCACTGCACTTTTACTTCCTGTGGGACTGACGCATTTAAACTTTTTATTTGAACATTTTTGACTCAAGGTGGAAAACAGTTTCTGTCTTCATTTGTATTTTAATGCGTCATAAAATACGTAACATGCCCCCTAGTGTTCAACTTAAAGAAGTACAGTTCTTGACAGGTAACCTTGCTTAGGCTAACTTTTTTTTTTTTGTTTTTACAACTTGTACATGATAGTTTCACCACATAGTCAAAAAACTGAAATAAATAAATTTCTTATAAACCGGTTATTTATACTGTCTTGGCCCACGTACAATGCTGTCACAGCTTACACCTTCTCTCTGTGCACATACAGATAAATTTAAACACACACAAGGCAAATAACACACTAAAAATGACTCCAAATAGACTTACGACAAGATCACATAGAAGTAAGTAGAAACGAAGTGTAAGAAATATTTGTTGTACTCATAAATCTCCTTTCTTCTAGTCCCGATATGCCCGAGAATGAGGCCACTTTCGCCATCTCTGGTGGAGGGGTCACCGATGCCAAAGAGTGAAGGATCAACTGCAGACAAGACACTTCAGCCAGTTCACCTGTGAAGATGTTCATTGCATTTTTAATCCCTATATTTATTGATTTTCCTTATCATATGTAAGATGTTCAAGTTTTACTGTAGTACTTCTTATGTGTAATTTGTTGTTAATATATGTTAAAATGGATATAAATTAATAAATTAAAATAAGTTATGGATAATGGTTTGATATGATGATTTTTTTTTAAACAGCTGGAGTTAGCGGAAGCTGGCTCCAGTGAGCTGCGGCTCGATGCTGACCTCTAGCGGTGGTCGCAGGACGTGCAGCGGCTGTGTGCACCACCTCGCGTCAGCTACGGGTTCCATATGCTTATCAAAGCCAGGCTTACAAAGATATGGGAACTTCACCAAACCTGCTGCTAAGGGTCTGAAACACACCAGCAACTAACTGCGTTTTAACGTAAAACTTAAAAAAAGAAAGAAAGACAACCAAACCTCGGCTAGCGGCGGAAGAGCTGTTCAACTCTGGAAGAAGCAGCCATGGACCCGAGAGACACAGCCCCGGATTCGTGGGAGCTGGAGGTGGATACCGAGGGCCCGGCTCCCGCGGCGGGGCTCCCGACCGCCTTCGCCGCCCTCAACGTGAACGCGAAGCCGTTTGTCCCCAACGTTAACGCTCCGGAGTTTGTGCCGAGCTTCCTCCAAGCTAGCAGCGCGGAGGTGCCGGCTTCAGACGGTAAGTTACCGTTAGACAGCCGGGTGGAAGTTAGCTCAACTTGCTAGCTGTGTGGCTAATCCAGTTAGCTTCGCTGCGTTCAGTCCCGCTACGACCTCAGTTTTCACGCTTCTACTAACTAATCAACAAGTCAGTTCAAGTCCTAGTCATTTGTTCTACTGGTGCAATACCTAATCTACATCACGGATATGCTTATAACAACATGTAAAACGTTGCCGCGTTTTAATGGTAAATATTTATGAAAGTTTGACGTGCTTTGTTTCCTGTCCCTGAAGGTACCCCTGACCCAGCTGCTAACATGGAGGTGGCAGACACAAGCGGTATGTGTCCACATTGCTCTCCAAACTCTGCTTGCTCAGGTTTAGTTAAAAAAAAAATCTGGCTTTCAGGACGGGACAGGCCAGGTGTAAGACAGAGGCTCTAACCTGAGCTTCCGCCATTCCTGTGACCCCATGTGGTCTTGACAAGCTTGTGAATCCCTGCTTGTGGTATCACTTAACTAACTGCGCCTTATTAAGGTTACTGGCATTGGTCAAACCATGTGCGTGGGCCTACGTAGGAAATGATGCAACCTCATTTGTTCCTGCCCAAAAATAGATAAGACACCCCCATGAACACACGCTATGATATGAGACATGTGATTCATGTCCATGGCCCTGACCTGCAGAGCAATGTGAAAGTATTCAGTTACTCAAAAAAAAGTTCTCACTTTGAGCCAGTCTGTTTTAATCTGCCTGAGTAAGGTCCATTTACACTTTATGACCACATTTTTTTTTTTTTTTACCTCTTGTTGTTTAGTTTGTAAGAGACAGGGAGAGGAGTGATCAGATGCAGGCTATAAAATAGAAAGAAGATTGATTTACAGTAACCGTTGCATTTTCTATTACAGAGATGATGTGATCTAATATTTTTCTTTTGAGATTTCCCTGAGCATGCTGAGAGACAAGTAAAGCAATAATAGAGCCTGATGACTCTGTCGACAGAGTCAAGGCATAGATTATGAGTTGCCAGTAGCAGTTTCTCATAGGCTGAGTTATAAACGAAGGTTGGTTCAGAACAAAATAGGGCATTGTACATGACCGCTGGACTGCATAATTTCATACTTACTGAAATGGGGATGCTTATTTGTGTGTTGCCATGGAAAGATGCTTTTCTGCCAGGCTTAGCAGCTTTTTACTGCAAAGATTTCCCTCTCCCTGTCCTTATTTATTCACAGAACATTGCTTTGATGGCATTTGTAACAAGTGGACAGAAATCAATGGCCACAGGCAGTGAACCATTGTAGTTCTTTCTACATTAGGTCCTGCCATACAGATTACCATTATTATAATACTAAATGAACAGGCAAAACAAACGTTGGTGCACTCGGAAATAAATCTTAATTTTGAAGCTGCTGAAAGTGTAGATCTATAAACTGTCAGCGGCAGTAAAGTTTCCTCTTGTGCACATACAACTGCTAAATTGTTAATACGGAGCAACGACAGTACATGAAATGTACCAAACATTTGTGTTTCCAGCTCCTGTCGAGAATGGAAACACAGAGGCAGACATGAGCACAGAGGAGGAGACGTGGGAGCAGAAGGAGGAGCCCGGGGGAGGCGAGGGAGGTGGAACACAGGAAGACCTGGAGACGGGAGGGACTTGTGAGGAGGGGAAGGCCACGGGGAAGGAGGAAGAGGAGATGATGGAGGAGGAAGAGGAAGAAATGCCCTTGCCTAAAGTGGCTCCTCCGCCACCTGATGCACCCAAGAAGGAACATGTGAACGTGGTCTTTATCGGTCACGTAGGTGTGTATAATATACTTTTATTTGTCTTTTAATGATCTGTTTAGGAAGTTGTGTTCATTTGCATATATCTGGATGTGATTTAACAGATGCTGGTAAATCCACTATTGGAGGACAAATCATGTGAGTTATTCTATTTTTTAATATTCTGTGACTGGATGATTGTATTTCTGTGCAGCTGGATTGATTTTTTTAAAAAACAATTTATCAAATGTTCTAAAATTGAGTAAATGTGTTTCCAGCATGTTATTCTTCATAGCGGCAGTAAAAACACTGTAGCCATCAACGTCAGTGCTACAAGACGTGTCTTTCTCTGACAGTCTTTTTATTTTTGTGAACTTTTCTTCTCGTTAGGTACCTAACTGGAATGGTGGACAAACGCACCCTGGAAAAATATGAACGAGAAGCGAAAGAGAAGAACAG
The DNA here is from genome assembly GCA_028564865.1 of Zenarchopterus dispar. Classification (NCBI taxonomy): domain Eukaryota; kingdom Metazoa; phylum Chordata; class Actinopteri; order Beloniformes; family Zenarchopteridae; genus Zenarchopterus; species Zenarchopterus dispar. Next base: position 681,387 of record JAOWBL010000011.1, read on the forward strand.
GGAGACTTGGTGAGGAACTCGCTCGGCAGTCTTGAAAGTGCTGTGGTATCATTTGGCCTGTTTGCCACATGTGCACTTTTGTTTTGTAAAATGTGATTGAAATGGAGGAATTTGCTGGTTGAAGGTACCTGTCGTGGGCTCTGGACACAAATCAGGAGGAGAGAGACAAGGGGAAGACGGTTGAGGTTGGGAGAGCTTACTTTGAGACGGAGAAGAAACATTTCACCATCCTGGATGCTCCCGGACACAAGAGCTTTGTCCCCAACATGATCGGCGGGGCCTCACAGGCTGATTTGGCAGTTCTGGTGAGCCACACCAGCGCTACAACGAGACCAAACTGTTCCTAAGTCCAAAAATGTCTCTAACAACAAAACTCCCTTCTCCTCTCTTCATTTAGATGATTCAGATAGGACCATTTACAGGGTGATTTTATTAAACGTGAACACAGCTGTTTTGGTGTCATTTTAGGTGATTTCAGCAAGGAAGGGCGAGTTTGAGACTGGATTTGAAAAGGGTGGACAGACGCGAGAGCATGCCATGCTGGCTAAAACAGCAGGTGTCAAGCATCTCATTGTTCTGATCAACAAAATGGATGATCCCACTGTCAACTGGAGCTTAGAAAGGTGAGCAGAGCCGGGACTGACATCGAGTTAAAACAACGCAAGGTCTGTAATTAGATAGTAAGAAGTCAAACACGTTAATTAGAAATCATGAACTCTGCTCCTTTTGCGTCTTTTAGCGGCATTTAACGGATCGACCCGTATGGACTTATAACAACATGGTGGTGAACAGATGTCTGTACAAGCGGTTCTTTTTATTTACTTTCTGTACACTTAGGAAGTAAAAAATCACTTTGGTTTGTTTTTCCACACGTTCACCGAAGTAAAACAACAGTTTTGGTTGTTTTTAAATTCTTAAAATAGCAGCTAATTTTTACATAGGTGCATTCCCCCAGCTGCTAACATTTATTTCCATTTTGCTGCAAATACATATTATTTTCTTATTAATAACAGTTTTAGTTCACATCAAATGAAAATTTACACCCCTACCATCTAATAATAGACTTATGGTTGTTTTAACACTGTTTAATGTTTATTTTTTTATATATTTTTTACATGTATGAAAAAAATGTACCTGTGCACTTTATCACTAGCTGTTTTTTAAGATGTTAGCAACAAATTGAATTAATTTATGCTTCTTGTGTGACATTGTTTTTGATGGAAAAATAAAAATAAAACTTTGATTGTTTAGAATTTGAAATGCAAATAGTCTCTGCACGATGCAGGTAAACTACGATTTAAAACCACACCTGAATCTATTTAAATTTTTATTCAAATCTTTTTTTTTTAACCATCTGTCAGGTATGAAGAATGTAAAGAGAAGCTGGTGCCATTTCTGAAGAAGGTGGGCTTCAACCCCAAGAAGGACATCCACTTCATGCCTTGCTCTGGACTCACAGGTGCCAACCTCAAAGACCCCGTACCTGACTGCTCCTGGTACACGTAAGTCAGCACCACAAGGGTGTTTTAAGTCACGAATGGCATCACTTAACCATCTCTTGTGACATTTTGAGTGTATGAAGTAATGATCCTTTAATGAATTTAGTTTAAAGTTAAAATAGCTGAATAATTTGCTAGTAAGCATCCTGAAGGAGGATGACAGCTCAGAAAGGAGTAAAATCATGAGAGGCTTAAGTTTTAAGTATGACAACATTTTTGTGGTTACTCTCTTTAAATCGCTAAATAAAGAGTCATAATAACGACAGTTATAAAGAACAACGATTATAAGAATAGTAACAAGTAATCCCTTTAATCATCACTGTCGTTACTGTCTCACTCTGAAATTGGCATCGCGGTCTCCTTCAGAATGATGACTCCATTTGCTCTGTGTAATTGCATTAAAACTAAACTACACAATAGTCGTGTTGGCGCTGATATGGAGCTGCTGGTGGAGATAATGGAGGTGACAGTTGGACGTTGATGGCTTAGACGATGGAGGGTGTTCAGCAGATAGAAAATGATGTCTTCATCACACTCATCCTCATCAGCTGACTCGTCCTTGCTAAAATGTTTGAAGTAGATGAACAATTTAGGTGGAGAATTAGATTTTTCTGTTTTATTTATTTATTTTTTTGTAGTTTTTTAATATGTAAGGTACACAGCAGAGTAAAGAAACAGCCGTCAGTTAGATGACAAAATGATGTGAACTGAAGCATTTTTGAGTGAGGACAGAACATACATTTGCAGCCAAATGACAATTAATGTCAGTACTTTGATCACCTGAACAGCATCAAAGTAAATTACTCTTTTAAGTCTCTGATTAGACTAAAAAATATTCTACTTAAGTGGTAGTGCAGATGGGGTCTCTACAAGCAAACTGAGGTAATTTGACCTTTTTATGTGCACAAAAAGTGTGTAAAACAGACATCTCTGTAAACTTAAGTCTGTGCAAGTTTACCACCAGTGACTTTAAAATTACTGCCAATAGACGCAAAAGGGAGAAAATTCATGGTATCTGCTTCTATAGAACTGGATCAGTGCTTAAATATTTACGACAAAAAATGTAATTATTAGAAGCGGAGGCGATGACCCTCCTTCTTTTGCATCAGCAGTTTGCACGACTTTAGTAGTCACTGAACTTGGGATGAGATAACAGCTACTGAATGGAGATTTTGTTCAACATATCCTTTGAATTCACTTTTTGTACACATACAAAGTTGCAATTACCTTGGGTTGTCCGGAGGGACCTTATCTCACACTATCGTTGAAGTGGAATTACATTTTTATCATTGTACTCTGTTTTATCTCTCTTTTGTTCTACTCGACTCTCCTTTAACTTGACTTACAAAGAACTCATTGAACGACAGAGAAACGAATGGAAATTGGATGACTAAAGAGACAGATGGCCTGATTGGGTTTTATTCTTTTTTTTTTTTCCTCAGGGGTTTGCCATTCATTTCCCACCTGGACAGTTTGCCAAACTTCAACAGATCAAGCGACGGACCGGTCAGACTACCCATCGTTGACAAATACAAGGTGAGCAGCATTGGAGCCTTTTATCTTCTTCTTCACAGAGAGAAAACCAGAAATCTGTTGGATTGTCTTTTTTTTTTTTTTTTTTTTTTCTCACCACGCTGTCTCGGTGGACAGGCTGGTGTAAATGATCTTTTGGTATTTGCTTTCTTGGCCAGATTCCCTCTTACTCCCTCTTCAGTTTGTCATTTTCCTTTCTGCGGAGTGATTTCTTTCTTTTTTTTTTTTTTTTTGCCAATCGTACGACAAGATGTTCAAACGCACACACACTCATGCTGCAGGCCTCTGCATGCCGTTGTCGTTCCTCTTTAAGACATTTCAGCTTCTTGGCTCTCGTGGATGTTTATATGTTGGAAGCGGTTCAAGCACATAATGTGAGTGTTGGTGAAATCGAGTTATTCTGCAGCTCTTACATGTCCTCACACTAATCTGCAGCCTTTTCATTTCTTCATGTCATCCTCTCTCATACTGCCGTCTTTGTGGTGTTTGAATACTCCTCTTTTCCCGTGATTGCATAAGAGACTTACGCAGCAGTTATATGACTAAGTAGCTCCAACTGGTGTTGTCCTGAGGTAATGGGATTATGGTTTAGTGGACTAATAGTCATCCAGCCAAGGCTTCGACACTCAACAGGAACACAATTACAATCGAACAACACAAAGTTACGGTAATCAAAGTTAAGTGAATACTTTATAACAAGTTTAGAATGAGTACCACAATGCTAAGGTCAAGAAAAAGTATAATAAAGACACTTTAGAGTCAAAGTTTGTTATAAATTAGAAGCTTGGGCTGTGATGTCACCACCTGGCTTCAAAGTTGTGTTTATCTCTTTTAAAGCCTAATAAATCAGCGAGGCATGTTTACTTTGGACCAAAACCAAAATATGTCCTTTCATAGAAACGTGATCCCACGGTGGGGGATCCATCAAGTTTATACGCTTCTTTCATGTGATGAGTCGCGTTGTCAAAATCTGAGACGCTCCTGATGTTGTTAAACATCTGATCGGACTGTTAATGCCTGTGGTGGAAAATTTGGACTTTCACATATCTTTACTATTTTGTCATAACATTAAGTCCCCTTAAGGGAAGGTAACTGGGTGAAGGTAAAGATGTTTTACATATCTTGACAG
>JAOWBL010000011.1:707042-751902 GCA_028564865.1 Zenarchopterus dispar
TATATATATGCATGTCTGTAATGTTCCTGCCATCTGAATTGGTTATGTGGCCCGCCTGCTCCACCAGTGTGTTATGTTATTCCAATCGGGGAAGCTTTTTCCACGCTGCTGAACAACTGAATTATCCAGGTGTGCGCGTTGCCATGGCGACGGATATGCGTGTTGGAGCAGAAGTGGAAGGGATCCATACTCTGCACAAGTGATGCGAAGCAGAGAGAGAGAGAGAGAGAGAGAGAGAGAGAGAGAGTTCTCCATTTCAGGCCACTGTAAATGGCAATCGAAGCGCTTCCACCACGACGGGGACGTCCAGAAGTCACAACGTGTTCATCCGAAGATCTCTTACAGCCGAGCAGACACAGCCTGCTCAGAGAAACAGCGTAACCTGATTCAGCTTCAGAGCTAATAATACATATCAGCGAATATCTTCCATCCAGTCTGCAAACATGCTGAATCAGAGAAAAGCAGAAACCCACTCTCATACAGTATTTCCTTCTGAGCTTGAGCCTCAAAGATGCGCTGCTGTTGCATCTTTCCGATTCTGCTGAGCAAATTCGTTTTGAGAGAGGTTGTTGTAAATTCATCCACGTCGTCATGCATAATCAGGCATTAACGTGCACACATGGGGGAATAAAACAGAAGTAGGCAATCATATGGGTTTGGATTTACAAACAAACCTCTTCTCATCTACAAGAACCTAGCATTGATTCACAGTTGGGCTTGGCACAGTAACTCAGAACTTTACCACAGTATGTACATACAGTGAAATTTAGTGCTCAGAACTAAAATAATAAAGATGTATTATTAGATGGGCTTATGGTATGAAACAGTGTAGACTTCTGGAGCAATGGACAAAAGGCTTGGAGTTCCACGACTGAAACGGTGCACATATGAATACAAAAATGTTACGTATATTATTTTTATTAACAATATAGGCAGGTTTCCATTATCAGGAGGAGTCGGGGCTAAAAGGAGGAGGCTGCCATCATAACAGGACCCATCTCCTCCTGCAATATTAATGCACCATGTTCCCTCGATGTAGATGTTTGTTTTTTAAATTGTAAACTTGTTCTTTTACCAAAACCATTTGATGATACATTAATAATTTAAACATTAACTAAGATGATCTAGAAGTTAGCTTATGATTTACTAAATTAGAGTAAAATTGTATCGTCTCATCTAAGATATTTTCACACCCAGATCATTTCAGTTTTTTGCGTAAAAGCAGGACAGTCTACCTGTAGCTCGCTTGGTCAGTGAGGCTGATTGGATAGCTCTTATTGGCATTCACATTTCACTGGTTTCATCGTCTACTAACACCTGGTCCAGAGCAGGACAGATCAGCCGGGACGGCTGATTATGAGAGTATGAGATGGTGAGTGAGAATGAGCGGATGACTGATAAAATTAAAGCAGTAAACAGGTGAGTTGGTTTAATGACAGCCTCCTCAACATACAGAAAATGGCAACCAGTATCTCTTATATCCTTGAATCTAAAGCCACAAACTCAGCTGTATGGCAACAATTTGTCCCTGTGAAAATTGTGCAAAAAAAAGTGAAACTTTAAAATAAAATGCAGTTCAGACTGAGGTTTTTTTTGGTCTCCCACATCCTCCTCTTCACTCTCACCTTTTCCTTCATTTATTTATTTTTTTAGGATATGTTTCATTCATTACCAGCGTCAACTGTCACTAGAAATTCTTCACCTGTTCACAAGTTAACACAGCTGGTGACATGTGGACTTGTGCAGCTCCCGCCTGTCACTTGACCTTATTATCCGCCTTCCTAGCTGCTCGCCATGACTAATTAGTGTCACATTATTTAATGAACTGTTGACACTCAGTCTGTCAGGTCACATTGCTCAGCTGTCCCCTCTGGATTACCTTTGGTTCAGTCGTGGCTGTGAAGCTGTCCTGTCCAGTGTTTATAATCTGTTTTTATTGTCCCCTTGCTAATTAATGAGCATGGCAACATCTGAGCAGCCCGTGCTTGTCACAAACGCAACAAATTAATCGGAGCAAAGTGATTTCGATCATGCTTTTGCCTTCTCCCTGATCATCAAATTCTTTAACCCGGCAGGATAAAAAGCCATAAAATGACCGTCAAAAACGTCAAGATGTTTGTTTGTACTTATTAGTTACAGGCTGTTATTTGTTGTTTTTTTTAGCATTTGTCCTCATGTTAAATGATTTTTCTGCAGAGATTCATCAATACCATCTCCAATCAGCTGACATTAAACCCAGATAGATGGGTATTACGTGGGTCAAAGGTCATGAGCAAAGCCAAACTTGGTTTAATGGCGCATATTGCAACTAAAAAAAGGACACAAATTTAAGCCTGACTGCTCAGACCGCTATTCTGAGATATCAGTCTAGTTTAATTCAAATCACAATTGACCATTTGGTGCCTTAACTTTGCAGAGATTTTTTTTAGGAACATTCATTTTGATCCTTGTTTACTTAACTTTTTGTGGGTTTGCCCCAGGTGACCCACTTGGACCCGAACTGAGGAACACCGATATGAAATATAAAGACATGATTAAAGTTTACACATTCAGAGTCAAAAACAGCACAGGAACTCAGAGTGGCTTTTTAAAGATGTAATTTCCCACGTTGTATTGGTGAACAGATGCTTAGAAAAGTACTTTTTTTTTTAAAGTGTATTTTTGCGAACTTCAAAAATCCTTTTCACATCACAAACAAAACAAACTCATGCTCAAATCACCACATTAATTAAACAATAATTCACTTGACCAAATTATTATTGACTGCAATTTCAGAACAAAACAAAAAGCAAAACAAATAAATAAAATACCAAACAAATAAATCACTTTGAGCTAACTCCCCTATTTGCTGCTTTGGCGTGACGCGGCTCTCAGCTCATTGTTTTGGTTTTTATAGCCGGCAGTGTTACTGTTTGTGGTGGGGTCTTATTGCTCAGATTAATGGATTTCCTTCTTTTCTCCGCCACTAATCAGCTTTTGTTATTTATATTAACAAGCTCTGATTAAAACCAGTGTGTTGAAAAAAAAAAACAGCTGCTGATCTCACTTGGTAGGTTTTAAAAAAATGAATAAAGAAAATAGGAAACAAAGTGAAGCTCTGGATGTGGTGACCATCTACATGTGTGTAAACAATTTTAATATTTTAACTCTGAAAAACATCCCGCTGGTATAATCCAAGAGGCCGTAAACCTACTGCTTATTTTCGGTTGTTGCATACAGGTAATTACTCTAAAATTGAAGCACAAAATCCACCTGAATTGGCAGCCAGCAGCAGTGTTGGGGAGAAAAGCCTGCTCTGTACCTTCAGTATCTTGGTTTAAATATGCAGAAGCATCAGATAGAAGTCACTCAGTGACAGGAAACAGTGTCATTCCTCAGCAAGTTATTAAAAAAGTGGATGACAAAGTGTGACTGAGTGACTACCGTCTGAGTAATAACTGCGTGAGAAAAGGCGTGCAGACAGGCAGCAGACACTAAGCAAGATGACTTTGAATTCTTTCCTTGAAGTTTAAAGTTTGCTGCGACGTTGATGAAGCAAAGGAAGGCGGTTTCAAACGCCTTCAGGCAAAGTTTTCAAAGTGAGCTAATTACACAGGTCTAAAATCCAGCCCTGTTGTTGTAGCTTTCTTTGTAAAACGTTTGGAGATCATTTTTTCTGGGGCTTGACCTGTGACTTTAAATAAAGCTAACAGTGAGATAAAAGGAGTCAGAAAAAGATTATAATTCAGTTCATAAACACTTTGGTCATATACTGTTCAGTCATAAAGTCCAAACTTTAAATAAAATTCTTTTTTTTTTACACCAAATGAGAACTGTCCTGCAGTTCTAGAGATCATTGTTGCTGAGATGTTTTTGTGTATTTTTATTTTGTAGAAGTTGTGCTGCTGGACATTGTCTCCATCAGAATGGCTAAATGTCACATTTCCAGATGTTCAAGACCCCAAACATAGTAGACTCTTAAAATGCCCAAATATATGCGCTAAAGCAGAGAAAAGTTGTTTTCTTCTGTCCTCTGTGAGGGCAGTGACCTTGAGCTGTTAACTGGTGGATCTTTGGTTTCATTTTCATGCTTGTTTGTTTGCTGAAGTTAAAAGATTTTTGGACGAAAACAGCATGCCCGTGTACTTTCACGGGTATAATTTCTCGGCTCAGCCAGGGGTTTGAGGAGGTCCTCTCTGGCTTTCTTGAGGATAACATTTATGCTGTTTGCAGATGATGTGGTTTTGGTGGATTTATCAGGCCTTCAGTTCTCATCTGAGTGGCCTGATGTCATTTTAGTAGTCATTTGCATCTTACATTTCCCTTAAAATTCAGATTTAGGGCATCATCATCAGTTCTGAGGATGAGCTCAAGAACCTCCTCATCTCGCTATCAATGAATCCCACCCAGGAACCGCATCATTCTGTTCACGTCAGACCTGACGCATGATTAAGTGTACCCCCCAAAGGCCGGTTATTGACGGGGGCTCATGGTCCTCAGCTGGAAAAGGGTGGAAGTTTTTTCTAGGCTTGGGGTGAAATGTTGCCTTGGGTGGAGGAGTTGAAGCATCTCAGGGTTTTGGAGAAGAATGAGGAGGGTGTGGAGCGTTAGGCTGGTTGCACTAGTGAGGACTCTGTTTATGAAGGCTTTTCTCTTGGCTCATGTCTGTTCCCTCAACTACGAATGCTTAATCTGACTAAAAGAATGAGATTATGGTCACAAGAGGCTGAAATGAGTTTCCTCTACTAGGTGGTTGGAGATTCCCTTTATTTTTAGATTAGTAATTCAGGAGGGACTCGGCACAGAGCCGCCGCTCCTCCACGTTGAGAGGAGCCAACTGAGATGATTTGGGCATCTGGTGAGCACCTGAACACCTCACTGGGGAGTTATTTCAGGTATGTCCAATGGGACAGAGGCCTGGGATAGAATCAGGACATATGGGAGAGTTTTCTCTCAGCCAGCTTGGGGACACCACAGTATTCCCCCCCTGGAGGAGGTGTCTCTTGAGATGGAGGTCTGGGCTTTTTTTCTTTTAAGCTGCTGCATCCACAACCAGAATTTGGATAATAGAAAGTGAATGAAAGGATGTAATAATCTGTGGTATGGAAATAATAACATATGTCGCTTAATTGTGTTGCAGTGCTTTTGCAACTCCTCACAAATTGCTTAAAATAATAGAAATATCGCAGTTGCAGCACCTAATTAAAGGAATAATAACTATTTTTTTCTATTCCCAGTACATGATGGGGGAAACCAAAGTAGATCTCCAACAGCCTGTGATCATAGCTGCTTCTCGTTTCGAGTTCCCATAAAAATAAATACAGTAATTTTCTTCTATTATCCAGCTCTTATGGAAAAATGTCATATAAATGGAAAGTGTGCATGAGCCTGACAGAGAAGAGTGGATCAGACCAGCACGTGTGACAGTGAACAAGAAGACGCTGATAAGATCTGGTATTAGTTGAGAGCCGATATGAGCTGTTCTGTATTACAGCCAGCAGACAACCACAGCGGTAGTGGTTTGAAACAGCGATCCGTCATTGTAGCTGAGCCACAACAGACAGAGGGAAGAGACTGTGCTGAGCTAATGGCTCACTGTCCTCCCTGCAAGAGCCCAAAGTTAAATGAGGGTACAGGAATCAAGGGCATAATTGTGTTCATTTTCATCCTTCGTGCAAGAACAGAAAAATGTAGCTTTTCTGTTGCATGCATGTGTTTGCATGTGTATTTTTTCAAATTATCTGTAACAGTGTGCATGACTGAAGCTGTGGAAAATCTATGTTTGCAAGCTCAGCATGTGTGACACCTCACCTATCTCTTGATATCTGCTGACTCCCAGGTGAGACAGCAGAGCATGCTGATATTTGAATTATGGCTGGAATATCAATTAAGTACGAGGAAACCCTCACAGTCTGCTCCTTTCTCTCTTGCTGTGTTGCCTTTTGTCACTTCAGGTGCCTGGTTGTGCAGGAATAAAATACCAAAACCAAACAAACACATTATGTTTGCTAGGTGAAGGGTGAGCAAATTTGTGCCACTAGGAGCTTGCTGCTTGCTCTGAGTTTAACTATTTTTTTTTCTTTTTTCTGATAACTCTGTGTGGTTTAGGTGTTCTAAAATCAAACACTTTCTACTCTATTGGCCCATCCTGTGTTTTTAAGGCGTTGGTTTGGATATGAAGTTTGAAGCTGGTGAAAGTTGCAGTTACTTTGAGTAACGGACATCAAGAGAGAGCGATGCCTGCAAGAATCGAAATACGACATCATACCTCAAATATAACCAGGAGCATACCGAAGTAAAATCATTCATCTGGCAGATACTTCTGCAAACTTCCACTTTTCTGGCCTCGCAAGAATGCAGAACGATTGCATTATTCATCATATGTGTTTTTCCATCTCACTCACATGCACTGACATATACTTAATCAAGAAATGCCGGGAAGCAAAACTTCTGCAGTCTAATTCTTTCCAGCGAGATTTACACAATCATTTCAAACACAGCGGGAATTACTGAAGCCCTGGAGACAGGCAGTTCATAAGTTATCAAAATGACTCCAATAAACGTTTTGAAGTCACAGTTTAAAACTCTAAAAAAAACTCTTGAACTCAATTCTCAGCTCTAGAGGAAAATAAAAGGAAGTATAAGAATAGATAGGAAATAAAAGGGAAAAAGGCAAATGATGGAGCAGAGAAGAAACGGAGGGAAACACACAAAGAGGAGTGAAATAGTGAAAAAGAGAGGCAGGAAAAAAACTGGATAGGTGTAACACAGTCCTCCATGTTATCCAGCCTGCAGGTAAAAGAGCCACTGATTTATTGTTTCCTCTCTTAGCTTTACTTCTTAAAGAAGTGCTGCATCTGACTCAAAAGAATCTGCTGAGTAACTTTGTTTGGGATGAGGTTGCATCAAACTGTAAATTCTCCCACGCAGCCAAGATCCATCCAGCAAAAAGTAGGCAGAGATGGAGGGAATAATAAAGCCTAATCTCATATCTCTGAGCCTCAAACAACAACTCATCATCCCTTTCTTATTTCTACTCTCCCTCTTCTGTCAAACCTCTCCCTTTAATTCCTTATTTTCCTTTCTCTTCCTTTATCAAACTCTCTCCTTGTTTGATCCATTTATCTCTCCCTCCATCCCCACCTATCCACAGTTGTTGCCTTGGTAACAACACAAAGAGATTTTCTTTGCAGCTCTGTCACCGTGGCAACACTTGGCTTTCCTCCAGGCCGCTGTTGGACGCCCGGCACTCTGCGGTCCACTCCAGCCGGCTCGCACTAACGGTCAGTACGTGGATGGTAATCACTCAAGTGTTGATGCGTCTATCAGGACCGACGTGGAGCGTCTGCGGCTGTGAAAACTGCTGGAGATGGAGAGTATTGATTGTGTCAAGCACTTGAGGTTTGTTTCAAGCAGCGACTGGGAAGTAGTGATTAAAAGGGTCAAGACTGGGAAGGCTTTCGTCATGTTTGATTATTTCTCAGAATTGTTCACTGGCTTTAAAAATTGAATTCTTTTAACACTGATCCAGGTTTCCTGGTATTCATCTGATTGTTGCCTTCTGTTGTTATTGATCAGTTCCACTGTAAAGTAGAAGCTGAATTAGTTTTTTTTTTTTTTTTTCAAATTTCAGATGGTATAAAATTGTCAAAAAAGAATTTAAAAAAGTATCTGAAAGATAAAAAAAAATCAATGAGCTGAAGTTGTTTCCTTTTAGTAAGTCAGTAATTCAACTGCAGAAGGTTATACAATCATCATCATCGCTGCAAAAAAAAAAAAAAAAAAGGAGGGAGAATTGTAGCTCCTGTTTTTTCCTTTCTAAAACAAACCCAACCCATTCATATTTACTTCAAATCAAATGACTAACAGCAGGAGCATGTTTGGAAATCCCAGTAACAGGAATTCCAGTGGACCAGTAGCACTGTTACCAGTTTATCCGAGTTTAACTCCTAGTTAAACACAGACTGTGTAAGAACTGGACAAACACACTGTGATGAGTGATTATAAAGTCTCTTTTTTCCCCTCATGCTGCCATGTTGCCAAAGGCCAGAATCTGAACTGAAAGTCGACTGAAACACACATGTATAGTCATTTATTTATTTATGCAATATTGTGCAATGCACAAAGTGACAGATTTTAGTCACTCATCTTGGCTATTAGGATGTCTGTCTCTCTGTGCAACTCTTAAATCCAGACTGCTTGATTAGATGGTGGAGATAAAAATCACATCAACTCCTTTCAAATACTTTTACTGAGAAGATTTAACAGGATTCAACATATGGCCTTTGTTTTATTACAGTGAATAAATGAGGCAACCATTGGGAGGAAGTTCAAGCAGAGGTCTCAAACTAGCTTTATATGCTTGCTTTAATGCATCTGCACAGTTAATTACAATTAGGTTTAAGTCAGATTCATCACCTCCAATTTCTCTACATATGTCTAAAAAGTGGGGGGTTGATGAGTTTGGCACCAGATTGCAAGTGGTTTATCATTAAGAAAACATTTAAGACACTGTGAGTTTGCTGACTGAAATATTAAACTTTGGTAGATGTGAAATCAGAACATAAAACTGTTTATTTAATTAAGGCTGTATTGATTGAGCAGGGCTACAGCTGATATTGTAGAGTACCTCCATTAAGGATCAGTAAACCTGTCCTTTTAATTATTAAACCAGATTAAACCATTTCAACTGGAGCTACGTTAGCCACATGCTAACCTACTCTGCAACCTGCCCGTATTTACTTTGAGTGAAAAGATTTCATCTCTGCAAGCGATAAACATGTGTCACCATCTAGGATTAACGGGTAAACTGGAAAGACACCTTCCACTTTATTTGTAACTGACGGGTCACACAACCTTAGATGGAGGCAGTAAGGAGAGACGAATGTGTTGTCTACATATGGAGCACGGTGGGTTTGTTTGGTATCTAAACAGAAATTGGAAGCTAAAAGAAGCGCTTGAGCCATCCATATAATCTCTAAATGATGCTCTTTAAATCTCATTAGGAAGGTTTTCAAGGATACCAGAGCAGCCATCCTTCCCCACAACTGTTACACATGGCTGCAGTTATTTTTAGCACCCATAATCAAATGTGTATATTATAAAAACTGAAAGGAAAAAAACAACCCATCCCCATCATGGATTTCCAGTGAAATTGTGTTTCTGTGTCATTTTAAGTTAATAAAACATTAATAGAAGTACAAGCTCATGCATCACCTGCCTCATCCAAGAAAGTGAACGTACAAAGTTTGATTTTTTTCCCCCACAACTTTTGTTCATTTGCGAACTGAGTTTGATTTGTGATGGCAGCAAACAAACTTCTTCCAAAACTTGGGACGACTTAAGACTTCAAGAGCAGATTTTGGAAAATTAACTTGACATTTTGAAACTTTATAGATAATCTTTGATTGATCTAAAAGATAAGTCAGTCTAAATTTAATTAATGATAACTTTAGAGATAAGCAGCGGCAGGCTGGGAAGGATTTGTTTAAGCTTAAAGACAACTCTAAAATAACATTTATTCCATATTAAAACTTTTTGCTGGGTATGCTCCGGTGCTCTCATCTCTTTTTCCATCCATCAGCTGACCTTTAAGCTGTGACTGATGTTTTTACACAGTTGAAGATAGCTCGTTGCCCGATAATACAACTGATGGAGATCGCTGCAGTGACTGACAGTTTCAAGCCTGATTATTTATATTAATGGTGACAAAATCTAATCTTTATTGGCGTGTTTTTGTGTACCCTATCAACACCGATTCAAAGCAGTGTGTAACAAAAATATATATATTTTTACATTTGTGTTCTTGTGTATATAAACACACACAAATCCATATATAGTGGAGTTTTTCCACTTCTGAGGAAGCCCACATTTGGAGGTTGGAGGGATGGTGGTGGATTCAGACGGATCATGTTCAACAATAGCTGGTGTAACAATGAGTCACTATTACGCCACTTTTACAGACATATTTCAAATAAAATTGGTTCAATATTTATTACATCACAAGTCCATGGTCTGTTGTCACGTTTGTGTCTGAATGATTATAGAGAGAGCTGAGTTGGGGATGGGACTTTCTTTTCATTTTTGTTGATATAAAGGTGTTAAATAAGTCTACAGTGTTGCTTTGTAAATGTTTACTGCCGAAATGATGCAACCTGTCGGGTAAATAATTATTAACTTTCACTTATTGTGTTGGAGGTATGCCCATTCAATCTGCCTCTGTCAATTAAATTCACTTCTCTTGTATAGTGCCAATTTACAAAAGTCATCTCAAGTCACTTTACGCAGGAAACATTCAAAGTTTCCAAATTAAATATAGCCCAATTATGTCTACATTCGTTCCCATTTAAGTCTAATTCATTATCCGGTTCAGTTCAACTCAGTTCAATTCAGTTTTTTAAAATTCTAGAAATAATTTATTTTAGTTAACTTAAAGTATGATCTGTAAAACAGGAAAAAATAAATCATAATCAACAGTCAAAAAAGGAACAGGCTGAAGCAAATGCTTATTGTTATTATTATTATTATTATTTTGCCTCTTATTCATGTGATGTCAGCTTTTAAATCAACTTATGTATAAAACAATGAAGATACATGGTATATACACAATATTTTTATCTTTACTTCTTGTTTTAGCATTTTCAAAAAGGTTTTAAGTTATAAAAACACACTCTTAAGTAGGTTCAAATCCCATCAGCTTTATTTATATAACGCCAGATCACAACAAATGTCAGTTAAAGAATACATTTCATTTCAAATGAGCCCGATTAATACATCTGTAATTACTTTATTGAAGCTCCAGGTGACGTATTTCAGACACTGTCTTTGACTGTCATGATTTGACATCAGAACTGATCACTTTATAGACTTACTTTTGATGAAATGTGAATGTAACAGCTGGCCAGGTCCCACCACAAATCTCTGTTTTGACCGTCCTCCTCTTCTTGAGGAATATCTAGTAAGAAGGAGGTGGTTTCGATCACAGCCTCCATCCTCCTGGAGGTGTGTGCAGACAAAGGTGTTCCCTGGGGAAAACCTTAGTTATTTGTTCCAGGATGGAAATTAAAAATGTGAACTAGATGGGGGAATTGTGTACGAGGTAAATGTATTCATACACTGCAAAAACTCATTTCCATAAGAGATAGAGTTTCAATTAAATTAAAAAACTATTTTAGATTATTTTGCTAGTTTTAAGAATTCTAGTCAAGAAAATGATACTTACCCCATTGGTAAAGATATTTTTTGCTTAAAATAGAGGAATTTTGACTTGATTATTGGAATATTAGGCTTATTTCTAGTAAAGCTGTTATTGCAGTGTATTTTTGGGTTAATTATTGGGATCGTTTCACAAGTATCTGGTTGTAAATGTATGTGTACCGGTACATTAAGTGCCTTGATACTTGTGTGGAAATATGGAAATAACATCTTGGTGTATAGCTTTCTCAAACCCTGGTGATGGTAAGTCTAAGTGTGACTCACTTCTATACAAGTGATCGGTATTGCTGTTGGAGGTGGTTGGCTGGGGTTCAAGGTGCTGACTCAACAAGGAATCAAAAGATTCACAAAGTCATTTTCTTTTCTTCGCCTGTTCTGTTGCAACCTCTACTTATTTGCCTCCGTCGCTGCCTGACCATCTGGGGTTGTTTCTTTGTGGGAGCACTATATGTACACCTCATTATAGTTTTGCACTTGTCTTCATCTCACAGTTTACTGCCCTTTTCGGTTTCTTTTCGGTTGTCATTAGGCACCAGAAGCACTCGGCTGGGTCAAGTAACATACTAATCTACATAATCACATTAATTTGTTTTGCACAGTTTTACATTTTCTAATGAGTGCAGGCAGCTCTGGGTGACGAGAGTGTGTGTGTCTGACACAGAGGGGAAGCGCAAAGGTTAAAAAAGGAAAACTGTTCAATTTTAAAACAGCAGCTCGTGTGTGTCTTTCTGTTTATTTTTGTGACTGCTTATGTATACAACCACTTGCAGTGTGTGTCCGTGGGTTTGTGAGTAAACGGTGCTGTCACACTGTGTGGGGGGGAGGTCTGGCAGGGCATGCTGGGACAGTTGGAAGTAAAAAGCCATCTGACAGCTCTGTGCTGAAATGCACTCTGGGAAAAGGAAAAGGAGAAAGCAAGTGAAATGCCCATTTGACAGCCAGTGGGTGTGCATGTGTCCATGTGTGTGTGAGCATGTATACATGCATTTTTACTGTATGTCTGCATAGTATGAGTCAGGTGTGTGTGGAAGAAAGGTTGTGTGTCGTCATTTCTTGTGAGTTTTTGGGCAACTGCTGGTCTAACTGTGTCTGTTTTCATGTCGAGTGTGTGATATCTTGCAGTAATTGGGTTACAGTGTGGCCCTCAGCAATCCACTTCCTGTCAGGGAGGACAAAGAGAGACCTGCAGATGAACCATCTGCTGTCCAGGTGCATTATGGGTTTCTGTTGACTCCATCTACTGCAGGACATCTGTCTGTCCTACTTCCCCCGATGTACCCCGGGGGATGCTGTTTGGTCTTTATCTCCTTCAGAAAATCAATCTCAACTGCAGATAATAAATCATCTAGGCTGCATAATTATGCTCTGTAGCTACGGCATATGTTCATACCAAAAATGTAAATCCTTTTTTTAATATTCAGAAAGTATTAATTAAAGGCTGCACATTAATCTGGATACAGTTTTGATGGCACAAATCCTGACAATGAAGCTGATGGGAAAATATCAGTGTCACGATAATAAAATTCCAGTGTTTACACCAGGACCTCACCAATACGAAGAGAAGGAGAAGATTTCATCATACTTCCTCAAAGTAGAAGATCATTTCTGCCCAGTTAGTCCATAAACCACCTGCTGTGATATGATAACTGAGCTCCAGGGGGGTGATGGCCAATTTTCAAGGTTTCCGGGCTTCTAGCCAGCAAATATCCGTTTTCCGGATGGGACTGGAGGTTGGGGCTTCCTGTTCGGTTCCTCAAATTGGTTAGGAGATGACAGTAAACACCAAAAAAATCACAACTAAAAGAAGGAGAGTAAAGAGTGTGGCTTAAATTCACAATTAAAATAAGAAAAATCTATGAAACAAAATCTAAATGAAAGGAGACATCTTTTTCAAAATTTGACACAATTCCCTGGGGTCTTAATAAAATGCCTGTCAGATGTTTTGGTCAAAACGCCATTATGAAATAGTTCAAAACCATAAATTCAGTTTTATTGGGTTTCCACCAGTCTCATCAGTGGTATGGGTGCCTCCTTAGAAATCAATCTTATATCTTTGCACAACCAACTTTCAGTGCACAGCACACGCAGATTGATAAGTTGATTGGAGATAAAGATGAAGTATTCCACTCTGATCTGATCTGAGTCTGCATGGAGAGATCGATTTTGATGAATAGATGGATACATCTGCACATGTGCACTTTCACCCCTGTTTAAATACAGTTAAATGTATTTCTATAGATCACTTTCAGGTAAAATTATTTTACATTTCGGGAGAACAAAATAGAAGAAAATGGTTTTGTAATGTATGTTTATATAATTTATAGACAAGTGTGTAGTAAAAGAGTCTGACTAAACAGGCTAAACTCCAGTCAAACCTGATCAGATGTAAATATTTCTGTTTTACTTTCAATTTGAAGATTTATTTTAAGTATTCTGTATTTAAGTACTGTGAAATGTCAATGTGTTTGGCTTAAATTAGTATGCTGTATAGGCAGACTTCATACGCGTCAAAAAAGGGGAAAAAAGCACGATTATTTCTGTTTAATAAAGACAGAAAACAGGAAAATCTCTGGTCTCTGTGTCTCGGATAGACGGAAACCAGAATCAGCAGCTGTCATGTTTGTCTGTTACAAGTTAAAGGAACATTCTTGAGTTTAATCAATCATAGGTTTATAACTAGATGATAATGAACATAAACATCCCTTAGGAAACAAAACAATGTTGATCAAAACAGTTTCATGATTAGCACATTAGCTGCTAATGTTAGCGCACCCTTAAAAAAAAAAAGAAATTATTTTAAGACTCTGACAAGACTCAAAAATATCATTCCACTTCAGTGATGGAGATGATAATCCTGCAGATGAAAACTTTGCTTTTACAGGGAATTCTTCTGTTTTCTGTTACGCTGTCGTGAGTCTGAACAAGTCAACTATCGATCGAGCGAAGTACTGTCAGAGCCAAAAGGAGGAGAGTTCGCGACCTCTGCTCATAACATTTGCCTGTCCTGTCGTGAACATTCAGGTGCTGATCCAGTTTGGTCAAAGCAGGTGTGTACAGACTCATGACTACAGCACCTGTGAACAGAAAGGCCTTCCTTTTTGATTTGTTTACATTTGTTCAATGCTTGCAGGTTACCATAGCAACCACGTGGATCTGGGAATGTCAGTCAGAAAGGTCTGATTCTGATCAGATGCTTTAAAAGTGGGATTTGTGCTGGCAGTATGAACATAGTCTCATGTTACCTGACATGTTACATCACACCTTGTTTGAACAGAAAAAAAACAAACTAAAAAAAAAAAACAAGACTTGTTCTTCGAAGGATCGATGGACAGCAGAGAACAAGAAAACAACACTCACGCATGATGTGAGCTGCACTTAAAAAATCGAGCATCTTGCACTGTAATTGAGAGGCGGGCATTTAGACTGAAGGGTATAAAAAGGAGATCTTATTTCTTCAACCTCTCCAAAATATGGCTTTTCTAAAGAGCACAAAGGATCCCCACTTAGCGTGACGTATTTTATTCCTGAGAGCCCACTTTACCACTCTGTGTCTTTGACTACGGTGCTACCTTGACACAGAGAGGGTCTCCAGAGAGACTGGACAGTTGTTTTTTCTTGATAAAATGACTCATTAAACTTATTAGGCTGTTTCCTGCTTATGATAATCAGCTTTCACCAGGTGATGGTGAGCAGATGTGCTCAGTTTGTCGCACAACTTTAAAATCCTGGCTCTAACTTTAGTTACGCTCCTCAGTTTTACTTTACCTCCCAAATGGGCGTCATTTTCTTTTCTTTTTCTTTTTTTCTTTTAAATCAACAGGAACACAGCCACCAACCAGGAGCTGGATGAAGTTTGGAGGTGCAACTATTCAGACTGCAGATGTAGTTGCTGATCGCTTGTGTTTGTGAGAGAAATGCCAGCAAGGCAGAATCAGAGCTGAAGGGAAAAGGTAAGGAGGATTATTATACTGCCTGAGGTGATGGATTCACAACTGGCATAAAATGGGATTTGGTAAAGTGTGCCAGGTGGCATGCATGAGATGCAGTCAGAAGAGTGTAAGTATGCTTAATTAAATACGTGTGATTCCATCATCTACTGTTTTCCTTTTGTTGCGTTAAGTCCTCATTTGGAATTGTTTAAACAATATTTTATGTCACTATATTGTCTCTCGTCATTTTTCGTCCCCTTTCATAGTATCTGTTTTAAAATATTTTAATCTGCTAAACATATAAATGGCAGGACCAGTCTATAAAAATGTTCTCAAAGATGGTCATTTGCCTTTTTTTTTTAACTTCTTTCTGTCTGATCTCCTAAACTTGGACAACCTCAAACATTTGGACTCTTTTTGTGGTGGTATTAGAATTCGTTTTATATTTCTAATTCTTTTTTTTCTTGGGAGGCTTATAATTGGCAAAGCAGGATCAAAATGAACTGGCAATCTGAAGAAACAACCAGACCCCCCCCCCAAAAAAAAAGACTTGATAGAAACTAGCATGAAATATTTGCAACAACAAGTTACAGCTCTAATCTCAAACAGAAACCATTACTATGTTATGAGAAGATGCTCCCTTGCATCTTCAAGTTCAAACAAATAGTAAAAAAATGACAAAAAATGAGTCCCAGCGCCACTGTCGGTGGTTTCCCACCCCCCCAGGCTCTACATCGTCTTCTCTTCACAGATTAGAGTGCGACTCCTCCTGGTCCAAAGCTTTGGGAAGGAACGGCTCATTTTCACAGATACGCGTTTTTGCTGCCATCGGCTATAAGAATAACACATGCAATTTCTCAGAAGATGACTGCTGGTTTCAGTGATTCTTCATGTGCATCGAAGGCTTTGGAGATGAGTTTGATGAACACTTAGAAAACCCGGCACATTATATATGCATTATATAGTAGTAAAGACCAGAAAATGATTGTTACTGACAAAATCTAATAAGAAGATCCACTGAAGGATTAAGATGAGGAGTCTTAAACACTAAATATTTGATAACCAAGACATCAGCTCATGGTTTATCAAAATGCTGGAGTATTTCTTGTAATCATGAAAAGTGTCACAATAATATTTCCAAATAGTCCACGTGACTGATTCACTTCAAGTGCAGTTCATTCCTATAAATCCAAATTCAGTATTCATATCACGCCAATTCATAACAGACTGCATCAAACCTTTACTTCGGTGCAATCTCCCCTCCAGAGCAAGCACAAGGCGACAGTGGAGAGCAAAAACGTGAATAAACTGGGGGGAAAAACAAACAAACAAAAAACTATAAAAATCCACCAGAAACAGACTCGGGGAAATATTCCAGTCACTTTGACTTTTTTGAAAAGGAAAAACAGGAACATTATTGTCAAATGAAGGGACTGTACAGATGTTTAACTAATCCATATTTTGTACCGAAGTGACAGGTACTGATTATTAATATTATTGATTATAGATCAAACTTTAGGAAACTGTTTTAAAATGCATCAGCCTGCTGATTCTCACTATGGTAAAGAAGATGTTGCGGTGGGGATGATGATGATGAAGAAACTCTCATACTTCCGGGGATATGGTGCCCCAAAGGGGCGATTAACACTTGGATGGGTGGTTTATTGTTGACATGTTTTAATAAACTATCTGTCAAGCCTAATTTTATCTGTGTACTATGTACCAACAGAGTGCTTCTCAGAAAACACGTTTGAGGATTATCGGACTGGAGTTTCCAAGCCACAGCCCTGTTTATTAAAAAAAAAAAAAAAAAAGTCACATTAAAATACTGGCAGCTGCCTGAAATCCACCATAAAAAGAATGACAAAACAGTTTTTCACATTATGGTAAAGTACTGTTAACTTTACGGTTACAACTTGGGTTTATAATACTATTAAAAGTTTAAAAAAAAAAAAAAGAATTTGCTACTGAAAAAAAAACACATGTAAAGATCATATATTTAACACTGAAATATTCTTATTTTTTCTAAGTGTTTAACACAGAAATGTTGGACTATATATTTAACCAATAAATACATTCTATTTTACAGTAAAATATGAGCAGCTGTGGTTGCCAGAATTTCTCTTTTATAAATACAATAAAACATTTCTTCACATTATGATAAAGAACTGTTAATTTTATGGCTATAATTGGAGTTAAGATCTGTATTATAATTTAAAAGTTAATGTATTTGCTATTGAAAAGTAAATTTATAGACCATATACTTAACACTGCTTTTTTATGTTAAAAAAAAAAACAAAAAACATAGTCAAAAATGAAAAAATCCATTTTTTTTTTAGTTTTTTTTTTTTTTTACATAATTAGACTATCTCTTCAATTTTAAGGTAAAAAAAAAACTGTGAGCTGTGGTAAATAGATAGATAGATAAATAAATAAATAAAAGAAAACAGTTGAACTGATCTTTAGATCGTGAGTGAAGTCGGAGCACAGACAATAACACCATTTCTGAATGCAAGCTCAGCCTTTTATTGTGGATTTGGATCCGAGCATCATCTAGAGAAGATTTAACCATCAGTGTGTAGATCTACACCACGTGACCAGAATCTGCCTTCAGGCACGATTCTGATGTTATCTGGATTACCATAAACAGTTTCATCTTCATCCATCCAGTATCATAGTAAGAAAAAAACTTGCATTTTAAAGATGCTTACAAAAATTGTTTATTGTGCCTTTACTGCATGTTAAATCTTAACCATTCACTCCTCAGCAGTTAAAGGGTCAAAATGTAAGTATTCAATATAACTAAAAGCAAGTAAGAGAAAGCTTTTTTTAGCTTCTATAATCATGATCATAGGGTTAGGGAAGACGACTCCATGTCTGAACTGAAGGAAGGATTAATACCTGGATTGTAGTTAATGATGTATTGATAAGCACCAACTTAATGAAGCACCAGAGTGACAACAAAAAGAAAGATAAAATAATGACGACAATTGTGTGGATGGTGGCGATGCCCCTGAGATCAACGCCAGATGGCTTTAAACACACAGAGAGCTCTGGTTGTGCGGCTTCGCTCTGCTGAGCGGGATTCAGGGAGGTAGAGGGGGATTGGCAGGGGAACGGAAAAGAAAAGCAGGTTTTTCGCTTTGTTTTGGGTTAAATTCCCTGGACTGTTTCCTCGCAGGCAGCAGCTCTGGCAGCTGAGTAATTGGTGTAAACTCACATTGTGTGAACTGGTGCATCTGTTTGCATGTGCATAGGTGTGATTGTAACATTTGTGTGCAGATAAAAGGGATACTTTACTTACCTCTTCAAAAATAGCTTCCGAAGATTAAAAACTTCACAGTAGGTGGGATATTTTACAAACTGCAAAGCTTCATTTGAAGCCCAAGGACGCACAAACTCTCACACCTCGTCTCTATTTCCATCTATTTACTTCTGCATTTGAATATGTCCTTCTGTAAATATACATGCATTTAAGTTGTGTACACATTATATCTTTCAGCTGAGGGATATTTCATCAACTATTTCCTTTTTTAAAAACTAAATCCTGAATAATAAAAGGACAGTTTACAACAAAAAGGGAACAACAAAGCTGAATCACTGAAATACAGGATACTTTTTGGAGGTA
This sequence comes from Zenarchopterus dispar, assembly GCA_028564865.1. Classification (NCBI taxonomy): domain Eukaryota; kingdom Metazoa; phylum Chordata; class Actinopteri; order Beloniformes; family Zenarchopteridae; genus Zenarchopterus; species Zenarchopterus dispar. The sequence continues at coordinate 725,793 of JAOWBL010000011.1, forward strand.
GGGGGTTTATTTTCCTTTGGTGATGTACAAGTTGTGAAATTATTTGAGCTGAGCTATTATACCCTTATCAGAGAATGTATAATACATAATTTGTCATAAGGCTGTTTCTTATAGGTTTTTTATGGTTTCCTTGAGGATGATTCCTATATAATATCACTTTCAGGCATAAATTTCATTTATCTTTCAGTTTGTAACTCAGTGGTAGGGAGCAAATGTGATCATCCAGATGGACCTTTAATTACCATTTAATTAATGTTATCCAGGACTCAGACTTCTTTGTACGAACTTTGAGGCTTCAGAACATCGAGTTTCTTTTTCAGTGCTGTAGCCGGCTTGCATTCGCCTCACAGAGAAATAAACACAAACATGTCCGACTCTTTTTGTGATGATAACCACTGATGCCATGAATTTTCTTTGGAGGGATTTTGATTCATTGATGTTCAATCTGATTCTGTAGAGGCCTCTTTAGTGGAGAACTTTAACAGTTTTATCATGAATGACTGTAACTCATATAGCGTCATTTCCGTCCTCAACATGAGCAGCCAGCAGTTCCTTGAGTTTCTTGTTTCCTGCCATCTCTTTTTACCCAGTTTCCCACCTTCTTGAACGAGTGCCCTGATGGATCGAGGTTCTTTGTTAATGATACGTCTAACAGCAACTTGGATTACAGAATCACGCGGATCCTGAATCCTTTAATACTCTCTTAAAACCTATGTTATCACTTTGGCTTTTAACTCAGTTTGAGGTCTTGGATTTACTGTTTTATATATTTGTTTTTACAAGTTTATTTTTTTTCTAATATTTTGAATGTTTTTATTTGAATTCATGTTTGTGTTCAGCACTTTGGTCAAATGTGTTGATTTTTTTTTATCCTAAACAGATCACAAATACAGTCAAAAGCCAGACAAACCAATGACATTACAAAATAAAGTTATTTTATCTTGTTCTTTTCTAAAAAAAAAGTAAGAATATCTTTATACAAAGTACTTCATAAATAAAGTTGAATTTATTAAACATGTCTGCAAACTTTTCTTATAGTCTCATAAAACCTTTTGAGTGGTCACTGCGAGTGTATGTGAATGTGCCACACCAGTTATTTTAATATGCTGTAAAATCTTTTTACTGGTGTTTTATTGAAGGGGTTTACAAACTTTATAATCAATGACGTGAATCAGGCAGGTCGACAAGGTCTGAACAGGCTGGACTGACGATACAGGAGGACATTTAGCCAAACTGGTTTCTGTGTGTACATCTTAGCAAACCATGCTGATATTTCTGCCTTTTAACCTTCGTTGTGGAGAAAAATGGACCTGGATTTATGCTGATGATTGCAAGTTAAACTGCTCTAGAGCAGAGAAAAAGACTGTGATTATGAGCTCTAACAGAACAGACTTTTTATAGATATTTTACCCTACATTCTCATGCTGTTTTTATTGATTTTAATTGATTTGTTTTCTCTTTTTTTTTTCATCTTAATGGGTTCGTAAATCCTTGCATGTTTGTTTGTCTGAAAAAAAGACAAAGGAAAGGAAAACAGAGAAACTTCACTTCCAGGTAACTGGATGAGATCAGTTCATCAAGGACAGCTGAAGTTCAAGGATGGAAGAACATTTATTGATGAATAAAACAATTAAAAATTAAATATTCCTAAATGGCAGTTAGCGTGGCAATGGATCATTATGTATATCCTCCTGTGAGATTATTACAATAGTCAACAGAAGAAGTCAGCGTATGATAGTTCCAATGATTTTTCAGAGGTAAAGCCCTCATATGCATAATGGGATGCATAATGATCAAGTAGGGTTATGACACATCGTATTAATGGGGCAGAAAACAGGTGGAAACTAGATTTTGGTGACTTTATGACAAGACATATTTTACTTTGCACAAAAAATTTTTCCATTGCTCTTTGGAGCTAAACTAGACTGAAAAACCACCTCATGAAAGCATTTAAAAGGTTTCTGTGATATTTAAGAGTTTTTTTTCATTAGTTTTTTTTTTTTTGGTGTGATATTTAGGTTTTGCACAATTCTAGTGGTGATGGACACTCACTTTATCAGAGGAAGGTCCTGTTAGACCTGCGATAAGAGCAGGTGAGATGGAACCGATCTTTATCTAACTTGTATCTAAACATCTATTTCACCATGTTTTAGGCTTTGGGGTAACATTTACACCCTGTTTATACAACACATTTAAATATGTCCAAGGAAACGTGATCAGAAGTGGCCAAAGCTACTGAATCAGATCTGATCACTCGGGGTCAATTTAAGGGCAGTGAGGGACACTAGTTTAAACACAAAGGCATCCTGTAACAGATTCGGTGTGCATGTGGAATTCATTGCAGGTACCTTAAAGTAAAAATGCTTTCAGCAGCCTTAAATCAGGAGCAAATACATCTCAGATCTGGTTGAAGTTCATTTATAGAGACACTTTTCTCTAAATTACCATGAAAGACCATTGGTTCACTTTGATCTTGATTTCTTTGGATTAAAGTTTGATGTTTTGCCTCTGCAGTTTTGTTTCTTGTAAAACCGAGAGCGTACGTTTATTTGTAAAAGTACCATACATCGTTTTCTGTTAAATGCTTGTGACAGGGGTACCTAAAAGCTGCTAAGTGAGCTGGGTTAACAAGGAAAAAAAAAAAAAACAGTCCTTTTATGAACCAGCTCGGTGGGCTGCAGCATAAAACTAAACACACAAAGTGGGAAAAGTAAAGGTTTTATTGTGTAATTAACAAACATAAAGAGCCTCGCAAAACCAGAACTAACAGCCGCATATCAAACAGCAGCAGGTAAGATTTATCCACACATTCACAGGTGCAGCCACTAAAAAAAACAAAAAACAACAAAAGGCAGGAAGCAGCAGATATATGAATGTTACTTCCACACATTTGACATTGTTGATATCCTCCAATTAAAAAAAACAAAAAACCGACAATGCTCACTGAAATGTTGTGATCCAGTGGGCTTGTCCCCAGCACAGCAACCGGGCTGCACACCTGAACACAATCCAGCCAACAGCAGTATATGTTCCACTTTGGACCTCCAGATTGTTGTTCTCTGTTTGCTAATGCTCTCCGGCTCCTTCATATGATCTACCTGTCCTAGTATTTGAAGAATTAGGAATCGGTCTGCCCGTCGACCTGTAGGATCACCTGTTCTCCACAGCTTCCACTCACTGGCTCACCAAACTCTCTGCTCACCTGCGCTCCGGATCACCTGCCCAGCCAAGACTTCCAACCTTCCCCGGCTCCTCCATACAGTAAAGACTATTCTTTTACCATCCACTTTGTGTCCACTCCTGGATCCTGCTTCCCACCTATCCACCAACACTAAAATACACTGAAACTGACAAAAGTATTTATAAATGAAACTTGTGGTTCAAGAGAATAATTAAAAAACCAACCAAGGCTCTAGATTGGGATTAATAGAAGGCCACTTCAGAGTAGTCCGGTGTTTTATTCTTGGATGCTTTTAGTTTGCGTGTTTTGGATCATTATCCTGTTGGAGGACCATGACCTGTGAGTGAGATCACTCGTTGGCATATTTCACTCCAGTGGGCCTCAGTGGTATTGAGATGTCATTGTATCCAGCACAACAGCTCCAGAACGTAACCGATCCTTCACTCATGTTTCAAAATCCATTTTCTACACCTGTTGGTTGCTGTATTGGGTCACTTGGGTCTGCTGGAGCCAGTCCCAGCTCATTACAGGTGAGACGCAGGGGGACACCTGGACAGGTCGCCAGTCCATCACAGGGCCACATATATAGACAAACAACCATGGACGGTCATCCACACATCTACAGGCAATTTAGAGTTTTCAGTCAACCTAACATACGTGTTTTTGGACTGTGAGAGGAAACCGGAGAACCTGAAGAGAATCCACACAAACATGAGAACATGTGAACTCCACATAGAGTGTGGAGTCGAACCAGGAACCTTCTTGCTGTGATGCAACAGTGCTAATCCAACTTGCCGCCCCTCCTCAACATACATTTGTAAAAATTCCAGTCTAGTTATTTATTTTATTTGTTTTTAACAGTGAAGTTTGCCTCGGTTGTCCAGTTAGACTCAACCAGGGACAGATGGTGTGATCCGATAATGGCGTACTTTGACCTTGGGCTTCACCTGAAATCTCTTTGGAGGTTGTTCTGGGTTGTTTGGTTACCATTTGTATTATCTGCTATTACTTCTCCTGGCAATTTGTGACCAAGAAAATCCCTTTTTTTTTTTTAAATTGTTGAATCCAGGTGGTGATGTTTTTTTTTTTTTTTTTTAATTTCCAAATCAATTCCAGTTCTTTCTTAACAACATAACATCGATCAAAGTTTTGTTGGGAAGTAAGCAGCCAAGGGGATAAATGAGAGGAAAGTGGGAGTGGATACATGAAAGGGTGAAAGGAGAGGAGATGGAGGAGCTGAGGGACTGTGGAGTATCTCTTCCTGAGGACAAAAGGCCAAAGAAACAAACAGACACGCCAAAGGACGGCAAAGAGAGAAGCACTTTTACAGAAGTTATCTTTTATTGCCACGTAAGAAAGTTGTATATATAACAATGGGAATATACTGTCAGATGGCAAATCAACAGCAAAAGAAGAACAAAAACTATTTTTCATCCCCTCCCAAAATCAAAGGAAAAACAGTCATAGCAACACTATGATATATTTCTTGGACAATACGTCTGCTATATTTCTCTTTTTTTTCCTTTTTATTTTTCTTACAATATTTGTAAAGTACCAAAATACAGCTTTCTCATAACGTAATTTCACAAATTAGAAAGTCAGTGAACACTAAAAGGACGATGGGGGCATCACGCTGCATATTATAAGCTACTGTGCAAACAATAGTGGGAGATGGGTTCTACCAGAGAAAATATGCTTTACTTGTTACGCATAAATGCTGTGTGTGGGGGGGGCCATAAGTATCCATATACACATATGCATAAATATCACAAACTGGTCTGGACATCAAAAATAGAACATAGGTTCTTATATAACTTTGCATGTAATGCATGATTAACACCAAAATGAGTTAATCGATGAGCTGTTCTATAAAAGGATATGTTTGCTATAAGGGATGGTTGTTATTTTGCAAATAGCTCACCGGTTGCTCAAAAGTAACAGGGAAATCTTCTGCAGCTCAGCAGAGATCAGTAAATAATGAGACTATTCTTATTTACCGTGGTTGAAATCCCCTCTAATCGTTTTAATAGCAAACATGTTAATGTGGGCTTATGGTGAAAATTATACATTTAAAAAGGACACCGTTGGAGCAAGCCCTATCAGAGCAGACGCCGACCGCCATCTCGCAACAAACACCGGGCCTCTTCTGCCTCTGTGTGCATAAGTGAACGACTCCTGATGGGTGGAAAGAATGCACTTCAGAAACCAACACTATGCAGAGTTGTAAACATAGTATTGCGACGTATGGATCATATAAATGCTGTTCTTGTTTGGCTGTAATGCACACAACTTTATTAGGTCTAACAAACAATGGCACAGAGCACAAAAAAAAAAAAATCAGAGAAGGAAAATTGTTAAAATGTAGCTTCTGTTTAAGCCCTTTAATGTTATTCCAAATAAACTGTACATATCACATTTTTTAATCGATGATAACGCGTCTCTGCTTCCTCGTCAGTAACTTCATCTGTGTGTTTCTGATTCAGACCGACGTCAAGAACAATCGCTGCTTCTCGCCTTCGGTATAAAAGTTAGAAACAAATACTCAAACCAACAACAAGCAGACGAAATGCACCAGCACATTTCAGCCAGTCTGTAAGGATTGATCAGTTATCGATTAGAGAATCCGTTCAGCTGCTTGTGCTGCATTAATAATCAATAGTGTGAGAGCTGCTTGACTGTAACAACGCCGAAGCAACGTGAAATAAGTGGAGAGGAGTTTTTGCATGTGGAGCTGCTGACGGCTCCTCTCAGCAGATGTATTCCTCATCTACTCTTCATTTTTATGCTTTTTTTCCCTTCTTTGGGTGTCGTTAACTATCAAGTCTTTTTTCTAGCAGCGAAGACCTTCCAAACCCGGATCAAACACCACCAAAACCTCAAACACCTCCTTGTAGATCCCACACGGCCGTTTAACCCAACATCTTGCTGGTCGGTCTAACAAACGGGACCGAATTCAGGATGGGCTATTCTTGTCTTTTCTTTTCCTTTGAGCCTTGATTCATCTGAACACAGGAAACACCAGGAAAGTCCAGAATCAGAACGTCGGATTTAATCTCACAACGTCTGAAACTGGTCAGTCGCTGGTTTTGCTCTTTAATTTGGGCAGATCAGTGAAATTTCCTTCATGCAGCACAGCTGGAAAACCGGTAGCTACCTGGCAGTGAGAGCTGAAACAGGTTCTGCTTTGGCGCAAGTGGTGCAGGGTTCAAACTCCTGGCTAGAAATGAAGGAGTCCCAGTAAAACCACCAGGAATAGCGGAGTTAATGTTTCTTGGAATTTGATTTTTCTTTTCTTAATTGTGTCAAGTTTGAATGTTGTGCTTTCGATTCACAAACTGAAAAAAAAGAAACCTCAATATTAGCACATTTGGAAGTGCTTGGCATGTTGGATATCATTTAGGGGTCTTTAGGCTCGCAGGAGAGCAAGGCCAAAAAGAAAAAAATATTAAAAACAAAAAGGCCCATGGCTGAGATGTCTTTGAACAGTTTTTTTTTTTTAAACTTCAGTTTATCTTTAAGTGCGTCTCTTGATTTCTTCTTTTTTTGACCACATCTGGGCATTTTCACTTAAACTAAAAATTTCCTCTAAGACAACAGAGTCTTGCTTATATAACTTCCTTTTGTGAATGAGACAAAAGACTATTTGAAATCCTGTTTTGAGACCGTTCAGACTGTGAGACATCTGCGAAAATCCGAGCGGATTTGACTGGATTCAGTCTGATTTGGAAAAGGTTGAATGTGGTGTGATTTTTGGCTGCTCCGGCTGTCAGGAAATCTATCATGTTACAAATAAGATTGGCACGGCTTGGCACCCTGAACTTCAGGGTCATCACTAACAGCAAGATGAGAACTTTTGATTCAATAAAGTTTGAACGGGCAAACGGTTTGTTAGTTAACTTGTCTTACATCAATATACTCCGCATATATGCCTCCAGAATAAATAAAATGTGTGCCAGAAAGCCCCTCAGATGTTAATATAGTTTAATCTGTTTGGGATTATCTATCTTTGAAGGCTTCAGCTTCAGACAGAGTGCATAAACAAGTGAATCCATGACGGAATAAAACTGAATTCAGTATTATTTTGCCCCCGTGGCTTGTTTTGAGCCTTGAACACCACCGGTGTCTGTCCGTCTCGGCTGTTGCATTGTTGTTTGTTGACTGACTGGTGAACGGTACCAGACACGGCTACCTCCCCTCCTCTGTGGACCCGGCCACGCCAACCGTGACCCAGCCAACACAACCCACTCTCCGTTTTCTGTTTGGTTTATTTTGGCAATTTAAATGACTAATGAGGGATTTTGTTTGTTTATGAAAATCTCTCCTCTGCCCTTCCTCTTTGCCAACTGTTCCTGTTGCAGCTTTTTTTTTTTTTCAGAACTGACTGGACTTTAAGGATCCGATAAAAGTGGCTGGCAAGACAGGAATCTGTCAGGAACCCAGAGAAGTTCTTCGAAGGGATTTTGAATCGTACATCATCGTACATGACTGCCTTTTTCTGCTTTGTTTGGGTCTTGACTGCTGAACTTGTTGCATTCAGACACAAAGCCGCAGACAAATTTAAAAGCAATGAAATGTGCGCGGTGTTCAAGAGGACATACAGTATACTGGTACACAACTGCAAACAAAATTACACTTTTTTTCCTTTTTTTTTTTTGCCTCACAGAATCAATCACCGTTACTTCCTGCAACGCACACGGGAAAACCAAAGACATCTCTAAAGGTGCAGGTGAATTATTATTACTCACGTTCTCGACATGACTGTACTCCACTATAATAGGAAAGACTCATCATAGCCCCGTTTTTGTTTCTGATATTTCTGCACTGAAATTATTCCACTCAGATACGGAGGGAAAAGGCTGAAAAGAAGCGCAGAAGAGGAAAGGATGTAAAGAAATAGATAACAAGAGGGGAAAAAGGCTATATATACTTATATATAAAAAGCATATTATCAGTAATCGCTACAAAGGGCCAAGGTCTGGAGTTTCACAGTCTTTCATGTACAACAGGCGCGATAACGTAGCTGACTTCGTCTCTCTGCTGTGATGACACCTGCCGCTCGGCACTGTGGGAGCACAAGAAAAGCAAAGTCCACGCTGGAATATTCTGAGTGTCTGTGTGTGGGTGTGTCGTTGAGACGTTTTTTAAATGCTCTGTTGACTTTTTAAATCCTGTTTCCTGCCTTCAGTCAGGTCTCAGGTTTCCAGTCATGTGACCCTCAAGGCAGCAGGGTGTTGCACAGCATGAGGCAAAAAATATTCCCCTTTTCAGACCCCCTTATCTTATGCTCTGCTGGCTTTTTTTTTTTTTTTTTTGCTCTTTTTTTAATAATATTCATAAACTGTGGGTTTAGGTCCTTTGCACCTCAACTTTATAAGCAGTTCTACTGGTACTGGCATCAAAGTAGGTCTCTTACTTTTCAGCATCGTTTCCTCTCATCCGATTGTCATGTGCATCTCTTCCTCTTGTACTCTTAAACTTTAAAAAGAAATAACACCATTTTTTTCCTTCTTCTTTGTCTGCAAATCTTCTGAAAATTGGTCTTTTGGAGCTTTGGCAGCTGTTTGTGCTTCAGTTGGGTCAGAACAAAAGATCTTAGGACTTACGTACCAGCGCTTGCCTACGTCAAACAGCTGGAAGCAGAACTGTAGATGACGAAGTCACAATCATGACAGTGACCGTTACTGCTCGCACAAAACAAAGGAATAAAGGCAAAATGTGCAAACAGGCTTGAAGAAACCCGTCAACAATTTGGCCTATTTATCACACTCGCAGGTTTATTTTTATGTTCGAGTCATGTAACCCACATAGATTTTTTCCAGCTGCTTTTTTTTTCTTTCTTGAGTTACAGTATGTGATGCAGTGAAGCTTAGTTCCTTGTGGCAGTGACATACCCTCACACACACAAAAAAGAAAACTTGTTTTCTTCTTTGTTTTACTCTTACAACATCAATTTTCCTTAAGGAAAAAAAAACCTCTGTGCAGAAACACATTATTGAAATACTCTAAACTTAAATTTTGGTCCACTTGGAGATAAAGTTCAGCAGGATTTACGCGTGCTGTCTGTTATTAACACATGAAACACATTCTGTACCTAAAGCAGCCGTTCTGTTCACATCCAGGATGATTAAAGAGCTCTCTACCAGCAGCTGCACAGCTTTGTTTTTTTTTTTTTGCACATGCTATTTATTGTTTTAGAGGAAGAGTTCAACAGTTTGTTGCCTGGCAACTTAGTGTGAAGTTCGATCACTGTCAGTTTGACACGTGACCTTGCTTAAAACCACACAACGTCCTATTAACACTTACAATTTTGCTCAGATTAAAATTAATTATGTACAACATGTTCATTAGAGTTGTTTTAGGCCCCTATGGGCACATTTAGTTATCGCATAGTACCACAGAACTTTATTGTTTTCTTCCCCGTTTCTAAAGTTTGTTCCAGTTTGAGTTAATTACCTGCTGCCTCCAGCATCGTAATTAAGGTACAGACATAAAAGTGGCATGAACTTCCTCATTTCGCACTTGGCGGGACTTCCTATGTGTCAAAACAGCAACAATTGCTTTAATTCTGCAATTATTTAGTGAATAGATTTAAAATTTAAATATAGTTGTCCTTTCCAACAATTGAAGTTTTGAGGGTCTTCCAAATGAGCTTTTGATTGCTGTGATGACCCAGATTTAATAAGACTTTTTTGAAGATTAATGCAAACTCTAAATGAGCCGTCCAGAAACCTTTAACACGCCATGGTGTGCAGCATTTCTTTTCTGAACACTTCTTCGTGTGTGAAAATGTGTCCGCATGTGTATATTTCTGAATGTGTGCATGACGAGCACGATGCTCCCAGAATCCTTCACTCAGCTGCAGCCTCCCTGCTTCCTCATCACCCCCCTTCCCCCCCTGGATGAACTGTCACCACACAGACGACATGAGAACCGAACAATGCCAGTGCGACAGCCTCCTTTCTGCGCTGGAGTCTCATGGAAACGGGCGACCTTCAGCTGCCAGGCATCTGACGGTGCTTCTGAAGAGCCGCGGCACAATGCATGTCTGCGGTCCAAAGCCCAGTGCCATCATCAGGTGCATCTGTGTCAAAGCCGCAGGAGATTTAGGTGTGAATCATGATCCTTTTTTGATCCAAACCATTCCTTATTTGGCAGATGTGAAAAGCTCCTGTTGAAATGTTTATGGGCAAACATGCTGTATTTTCTTCTTTTCCGTGATGTTTTAGTGCTTGATCCTTTATATTGCTTCTCAGGTTTGGTTTGTGAAGCCAATCCATTTCATTGTCCACAATTATATCCCTTGACATTTGCTTATAGCTACACCTTAACACACAGACATCATTACAGAGCAGATTTTAGCTCTAAGACAGCGCCCTAACATCTCTTCAAGAATGCAGATGTTCCTCTTCTTTAGGCTCTTGCGTAAGCATTGTTGTCGGTCCCACCAACTGGGACATCATCCTCTTGAATACCAAGGTCTTTTGAGTGATTTGATTGGTGAGCTCTGCTTATTAAACAATAACCACTCAGATACACTATAACGACGAGCCTCGGCGTCTTCACACAAACACACGTGTAGATCTGCACCTTTGAGTACCCCAGGAGTCGGCGTCTCTATTCATGCATTCTTTTCCCCCCGTTTTTCCTCTCTTTCGGGTTCTCTCAAACAGTCACCTCTGTCTTGCTGTTGGTCACAAAATAGGGCTGTGTGGGGAGGAAGTGTTGGCTGTGACTGTGGCCTCTGGTGCCGTGAAGCTGGTTCGGCTCCAGGATGGTACACTGGGGCCTCTTGTGCCCGTAGCTCTTCCTCCTTCCCACCGTCTCAGTCCCGTCCCAACCCTTTATGCCAAACCCCATTGTGTGCCCGGCTGCAATTGTGTTGGAACTGTACGCTAATGGGCGGCCCATTGTAGCCGAGCTTGAGCCAAAGGCGGTCTCAGCAGCCCTCGAGAGACCCAGGGAAGTACCACCTGGCATGGTCCCCGACATATGTGCCAGGGAAGTAGCCCCAAGTCCTGGTGGCTTGCTACTGTGGCTGTGAGCATGAGTGTGAGAGCTGTGAGAGCTATGAGAGCTGTGACCAATGTGACCATGACTGCTTTTAGGCTTCTGGCCATTTGGCTTGAGGACCCCTCCTCCTCCTCCACCGGCTATGTGCCTCTCTGTTGGCAGTGTTGAGACAGACGAGATGCTGGGCATCTCAGTGATGTAAGTGGCCACTGGCTCTGGGGTCAGTGGTCCCAAGGAGGTCATAGGTGTCATGGAGGTCATTGGGGTGAGCGAAGTCATGGGCGTCATAGATGTCATAGCTGTCATAGCTGTCATAGGTGTCATAGATGTCATGGGTGTCATGGAGGCCATCGGGGCCAATGAAGTCATCTGAGTCATGGTGGGGTTCATGGGATTGGAGCTCATAGGGTTGGTGGTCATTGTAGGCATTGATGGCATGTTGCCCATGGAGGCTCTGGAGTTGCCCATTGGCTGGAGCGGAAAGCTGCCTTTCGTTGGCAGCTCTACCATCAGCCGGCGCTTGTTGTAGAGTTCGCCGTTGTACTTGGCAGCTAACAGAAGAAGGACAGAAAGAAAGAAAAGATGAGGATGTTGCAGTGACACAAAAGAGCTTCTAAAGAGCGATTGCAGAAAGTTAAAACATTGCAATATAAGGAATAACTCACACAAATGTATTACAGCTACATAAATATCAACATTTTACACCAGCAGTCTAAAGAGATTACAAAACAAACCTGACAAATTGCAATTGTGTAAGTAAGCTTTTTCTTATCCAACAAACTAAACAGGGTATGGGGGGTCTTCTTTTATCATGTGGAAGTAACCATGGTAACCAAGTGAAATTAAAAAAGGAAATAACATATCTATCCATGACCCCTCTTATTAAGTAAAAAAAAAAAACCTCCTAATTTTTAACTTGTTTCATAAATATAAGAAAAAAGTCATGAGTGATAAGTGATCAGTTGGTAGCTAATGAGCTATTTAACTTCTGTTAATGACATATAATGAAGTGTAGATTTTAAGGAGACCTTAAAATCACATTTCCCACTTTGGCGTCACGTCTGTTGTTGATGTTTTCCATTTCTGAACAAGTGCTCCTTTTCATACGCATTTCACAGCTGCAGAAAGAATAGGTCATTTAATCACCAAATGGTCCGTTCTTATTGCAGCTGTGAGATGTTTGAGGACAACAACAAATGCAAAACACACAGAGCCACTAGGGGAATGAGAACTTTGAAGCGTTTGTAAAATCAGGAACAAAAGACTGAAACCAGTACAGGATACCGTACAACGACAAACTCATGTTTGGTGTTGTTTCATTAAATCAGTACAGAGGATTTTTTTTTTTCATATTAAAATATCAGTTCCAATTTTATTTTAGGGAATAATGGATTACTTTTAGGATGCATCACCTTGCTCTCCTGGTCTTTCTTCTCTATTAGCAAAGGCCTACCAAGCTAACTTTGGACTCTACGATGTCATTTGTCAACAGCAATGAGACTAGCTCACAGAACTTCAGTGGACATCATAATAGAGACTAAGAGACTCAAGAAGAAAGTAAGGATTAAAGAGAAAATGAAAAAGTGACTGATCATAAAAACAGGTTAGCCTCCACACCTATAGGGGGAGCCTCTGAGCTAAATAATAACACATAAGCCTGGAATATGAAATTAATATTCTAAAAGCATGCCATCTAAACACCTAATTGATATTGCCTTATCTAGAATAAAAATCTATATTTAGATTATTACTTTCTATGTAAATTTAGTCATGAAAAGTAAGCCCAAGCTCCAACTGATTTAAAATATGTCATGGGCATAAAACTCAAAATGAGTATATACTTTTTAAAAGTTTCATAACATTTATAAACACAATATTTTGTGTGCTGTGTTTGTATTAGTGTATTTCTAGTTAAATATTAATTATAAATGATTTGCAGAATGTAGTTTTTTTAATGAAAAATGTCAACTTTGAGAAAACACCCATGTTTGTGTAACGTGTTAGCGTTAGCATCTTCTGCCTTGGTATAAGTGTGTGTGAGCAGTCAGCTTTAAAGCATCACATTTATTCCTCCGTCTGTCAGTTGGTGTCACCGAGCTACAATCCCTCTTATCACTGCAAAACGTGGCCCCCCCGCCCCCCAATTCACGTAAAAGTCGAGTCATTACACTCTGGCTCCTTGTTGCCTCCACATCCTTGAAGATAAAGTTAACACACTCAGCGAGTTTGCTTTGCTGCTGTAACTATAAATCTAGTTTATCGCTTCATGAGCAGTAGAGAGAAATGAGTAAGTGGCGCTGCAAGGGAATAGCAGAGCAGAGTTGTGGTTGAGGATGGGGGGTGGCGTAAGGGGTGGGGTGGGGTGGGTTGGAGGAGCAGCGTCGCTACCGCCGAGTCGCTGCTAGACCGCCCCTGGGGATCAAAAGTTGCTCAGGCGACAGGTGAATCAATCTGGAGGTAGTCAGCTCGACAGTGCAAACATCCAGCGGCGTACGTGAGTGGAAACGTAAAACACCGCTGTTTCGCAGTGTGGGCTCTGCGGGCTTCTGCCTGAGAAAGCCAGTATCCCACAGAGACTAACATTATGCATCAGGAAAAAGAATGAGTGCTGCTCCTCTGAAGCCCCACAGCGCCTGTAACATAAAAACCTTATTAGGGTGAGACCTGTACGTCAGTCTGCTTTTTCTGTGGCAATTAGGTTATCTGCTGTCAAGATTGTGAAAGAGTTAGTAGCTCTAAAGGTCTTTTTTTACACATATTTTTTTCTGCCCCAAATGCAGCTATCTGTGACATTTGATATTCTTTTTGGCTGTTTTTTTTTCATGATGCTGATATCACAAGCAACTACATAAAATATCCTTGATGCCATGTGTATTCATTGATCTTCACCTCTGCTGCTGAAATAAACTGACATTGCTGAACTATATATTTTTTTTATTTTGATCCACACTGGAATGGTTCATATATTTCTTATGAAAATTTCTCAAATACTTTAGCGTGGTCCATTTTTGATCCCATGGTTTTCTTTGATTTATGGTGACAAACAGTTTTGTCCAGAAATATTTGGACAATGAGGAGCTTTTTGTGATTTCAACTTTACCCCACAGGAATTATAGTTATTTTAATGAAAGTGCCTCCAGTTTTGGAGGCTCATGGGTATTTGAGCAAAATCAAAAACTTGTAAATATAACCACAACTTTGATACTTTGAGGGAAACTTCATCCATGGAGATGCTTTACCGGGTCTTGACAATGACCACCTTCTGGGTCGTGGGTCTTTCTGCCTTCAGTTTTGACTTCAGTAACTAATAATCAAGCTTTGATGGGTTGAGATCAAATATCTGACTTGATCAGAAAAAAATATTCAATATTTATTTATTTATTTTTTTGTCTTCAAAAAGTCTTGAGTTAGTTTTGCAGTATTTTTAGAGTGACCATCCAGAGTAGAAAGTAGACCTCTGGACACCTCTTGTTAATTCTGCCTGCAGTCACATGACCAGTAAACACCAATGAGCCACTGGCAGCCATGCAATGCCCATACCATAACACTGACTCCACCATGTTCAATATAATATGGTATTCTCTGTATCCTTCTCCTTACTTTTCTCTTTCTATGATTCTAATACAAGTTTATCTTGGTTTCTTCTGTTCAAAGAATTTGATTTCAGAAGATGGGAGTTTTTTTTTTTTTTTTTTTTCATTAGTCGTTCTCTGGGAAAATCTCATTTGAGTTTCTGGTTCTTGAATGGTACCAGGTGTTTACATCTATGAAGGCATTTTGATCGTAGACTGTGACATAGTTTCTTCACTGTATTTTTTTTCCCATTTGTCAAGGAGTTTTTTTTTATTTCTTATCTGCTTTAGTTGTCTTCTGTGGACCTCCGGGCCTTTTGATGCTCTTGAGTTCACTAGCTCTCTCTTTACTTTTAAGAGTGCACCAAACCTTTGACTTGGCCTCACCTCAGGTTTTTGCCGCCTCAATTATAGATTTGACATCACTTTGAACTTCATATTGGTAGTTCCAGTGAAACAGCACTCAAATGCCAACTCAACAGCTGATATCAACTCCAGATCTTTAATCTGCTTCATGCCTCTCTTTCTTTTTCTTTTTTTTTTTTTTTTTTGCTTTGGAGTGCCTGAAAATGGAGATAATTTTTTTTAAATGATTTCACTTTGATTTCCTAAATGTCAAATACCATATTTTGGTGAAAGCTCTTAAATTAAAACTGAAAGTCAACATTTTGGTCACGTCTGAGCCGTCAAGCCGACTTTTGGTTATTGTTGTCGTTTATGGTCATTAGAGCTAATGACAGCAGCACCAGCATTAAACTCATTCATTAGGAACTTCCTCCCACAGCTTCAAGTGTGGCTGATGATTTGTTGGGCTCACATCAATATTTTCAATTATCTACGTGGTTTGAAATTAGGGCTACAATGACTGACTATCTTGAGGATCAATCTGTAGATTATTTCTTTAATTCATTGAGCTTTGAACATTTACAAAAAAAAACTAAATTGCAAGCAAATATATAAGTGCTCTTGTACTATTTCCAACAGCTAAGTAAATTACTTCTATATTTACTGGTCCCAAAGAAAAGTACAGGCAGACCTAATAAAAATACAGAAAAATCAATGAAACAGTAACAAGGATGCAGCCATGCACAGACACCGATTTGATCCGTGGTCATTTCTGCAAAAAGTATGAAGTAATTTAGATTGTCGCTGACAAAATTACACCATTGCAAAAATCTTATGTTTCATGTCAGTGCCTCTCTCATCGAATCAACAGAGGCTGAGTCTTCTGTCTGCAACACACTGGCGTTCCCTTTGACTGGCAAATGCACGTTAATTTACTCTAACTTGTGGGAAAATGTAACAGATGACAGGACTCTGAAGTCCAACGGATCAGCTGGATTTCTGACGGTTACATCAGGTTTTCTATGAAATCTTAACTTCTACACTTTTCTCAGCATGTCATTAGCCTTTGGCATTTTCCTCAAATGTTTACTCCAAAGGCGAAGAAGGCGGAGCCAACCCGTGCACTTCAAGAGGTGCGGCGCTGCAGCCTTTGCCATAAAAAGGTGTTCCCATGTTGTGCATCGTGCATCGTAATGGAGACCCAGCTAGTCCTCGATGAAATCTGATTTCATCTGTCACAGGTCGTTGATTTTTGGTTAAATTCATTTGTGAGACGTCGGTGCCCTGTTTGAAATGCAATTTAAAATCTGATTTAGTCCAATATGCCCTGCACTGCCAATGTTGTGTACTTGCTTTTTATAAGTTTATTAATATGTATAAATGATACAACCTGCAGAAACAAAGAGGCTTATGAATTGTTGGGAGAAATTAACCCTCAAAAGGCTGAGTTTTTCCCGTTACCATGTTAAAACGTAAACCTGAGCATTCTGATAAAATAATTCTATTTCTTTTTCATTTTCACCAACTATATTAACACAGCTGTGCAAAAAGGATGTGGAGGTTTTTAAAAAAAAAAAAATTAACCTTCCTATTTATTGTCAATAAAATACGCTGCAGTTCAACATTCTAACATCATTTATATGAAAAAAATAACAAAAAATGGTCTATTTTGTGAGTTCTGCACAATTATTTCAACTTATGGTAAAAAAAGTAAATTAAAAAATTTTTAAAAAAGCAACCTAAAATGAATTGGAACAAAAAAAAAAAGCGTGTTGTAAAGCCTGAAGATGTGACGTTTAATACACACACTCCTGTGATGCCCATATAAGGAGCTGTCTAGTATTTCCACAGTATCTTATGAGGGTCCACTTCTGGCGTGGAACTGTGTTGTTTGAGAATGGTTTAATAATTAAATCAGCCTTAAGTTATTATATGGTTCAAAACTGGAGCCAAGCTTCCAGTACGAGTAAAGGTATTGATTTCTGGGATAATAAGTGCCAAATAATAAGTAAATAACATACTAAACGTCCCTATTTAGTAAGATACTTTGCCAACCTTCTTAAAAAAAAAAAAAAAGAAAAAAAAACTTGAGGGACAGATGAGACAAAGGGCCGTTATGAGATCTAGGAAACCGTGCAGATGATGGTGTCCTCCTTCAGGCGGAGATACAGTCCTGCCTCCAGGGAGCTTTATTAGTTTTTTTTTTTTTTGTCTTGTTTGCTGTTAAAATTCAATAAAGTGACCTTATATAAATGCACGGGGGGCGCTGGAGATGGCTATTGATTGACAGAAGTATGGCTTATGAGACCACTGGGAAAGTGTCAGAAGCAATTAGAAAACCACTAGTGGTGACGGGGAGTATTGGGAAAATGACGCCGATCTTAGGCAGGGCTCCATTTCTAATGGGGTCAACGTGCAGCGAAAACACAAGTCTCGACTGAAGTCGAATGTCTTCTGCCTTTCCGTTACTCACATGCAGCTTCCACAGTTCGTGTGTGACGTTTCCATTATTGGACTTGCCAGTAATGGAAGTCCGTAGAATCTCAGGCTCCGGCGCTGTGTATCTCCGGTTTCCAATCATTTTATAGATGCCTTTTTGAATAGCACATGGGGAATAGAAATCTGTCAGTCAAGTTCGAGCCTGGAGGGAGGGGGAAGAGGGAGGAGGAGGGGAAGGAGGAGGAGGCCTCCCTTCAATTACAGAAATGGAATCAGATATGAGCAGCCATAGGAGAAGATTGCGATTAGCCGTCCAATGATTCTTTGATGAGCGATATGGAGCGAGATGGATTAAGCTGGAAGGTGGGCGGTCAGCGGGAGGGGTGAAGCAGAGAGGGTGCGTATCCGAGGGAAAGAAAGGTTAGGGAAGTGCAGAGAGGAGGCCAGGAGGTAAATGATAAAGGTGACGACATGAAAGAAAGAAAAGTGAAGATGGGAAATGGGGAGAGTTGGGAGGAAATGAAGAGGACAGGTAAGGAGCGAAGCAGAGGAGGAGCCGAGACATTACAAAGGTTAGAAGAGCAAACAAAAGTGAGGAAGATGGTGTAAGAAGTGATGAAAGGAAGATGGTGGGCATTTAAGATATGAAAGCGCAGAGATAAAGAATTTAGCTCAAAAATCGCTGCCTGGACTCATTTAATCCTCAAAAGAGATCCTTGTTGAAATCTAAATCTAAAATACTGGGATCTTTGAAGGCGACTGACACTGGTTCTGCTGCATATTTGATCCCATTAACTTGAAATAATGGACCCTTTAAATGATTTCCAGACATTAGAAGAACATAACAGTGTTTGAGATTGATTTGATGGCCTTCGGCCGGTCACTGCTTTTCTGCTTGTCTGCACCCCCAGCAGCTCCTCGTCTGAGTAGACGGCAGTACACAAGTTAGCCCGAGGAATACTAAGTTTCTCTGCTGCACGTCTCCGGTTTCCTTTTTGGCAGTTTGTCTTCAGCTTCAGGGAAATGCATTTTATCATTGAAAGAAAATTACTTTGCTTTTCACATCATCATTTCAATATGTACAGCGCTCCTGCCTTAGGCAGCCACAGAGGTGGGTGTTAGGCAAAATGGGAGGTTTTCAATAAGCAGAATGACGGATATTTTTCTATTTGTTGTCATGCATAAAAGAAGCACAATTGACACACTAATTAATAGTTATAGGCACATTATTTAATTTGCATTTTATTGCGTTTGGCAGGAATACCAGTAAGGGCATTTCAACACCCATTTAATTTAGAATCTTAATGTACCAGGAAATAACAAAAACATCACCTGCAACCAACCAGGTCTTATGTAATTGGTGGGTTTCCATAAGTAAGGGTGTGTGGTAACTTCTAGCAAGCTTCTCAACTACCGCGTCTCTGATACAGTGACGGACCTGGTAGGATCCACTGATCTAGCAAACTACAACTCCATACCACTTGACTGCAATTGTGCACAACTTCTTAGCTCTTTGTGTACACTGAAATAGTGGCGATGAAATGACTTTGACTTAAAGGGCATCATTTCCAGCGCACCCAGTGGGTTTTTTGGGGCAGCGCTGGAATACCTGACAAAAGGCAGGGATTTGTTTCAGATTAGTTCCCAAAAGCTTGCCACATCTGAGGTGCTGTAAAACTTTTGCCGACATCCGTTTAAGGGATACCCACCTAATCATAACCTCAGATTATCAACATCACATTTCGTATCAAGTCCTTTAATAATTTACTGAATAAAAACCAAGCAGAAGACAAGTGTGGGGGAAGGAAGCTAGTTTTAGTACTTCCACAGGAGTTAGGAGCGTAAGTAGCACCCAGGTGTTACAAAGCGCTTGCATTTTAAGTAAATAATCATGAGCAACAGTCAGTCCATCTATAAAAGCAGATGGAGCATTAATGTGTGGTAACACAAGGCCAAGAAGGGACGATATCAGCAAAGGTCTTAGAGAAGCATTTGTTTCTGTCTGGAAAACATTCAGAACAATTACCAGTTTTTGCAGAAGTGGACTTCCCAACAAGATTTCCTCAAGGCCAAATGTTACAATGTTCAATCAAAAAGAGCAAGTCTATAGCACATCTATGACACTACAAGTCTCAGTTAGCATCACAGCAATAGAAAAATATGACTGCAAATATGGTTTTAAGGATGTCAAGAAAAAAAGGTGTCTGAGAAGAACATGGCAGCAAGGACGAACTTTTTAAAGCTGCATTTTAAACAAACTACAAGACGTCTGGAACAATATTCATCAGAAAGACAATACTGAAGTGGAGATGTTCGTTTATGATGCTTGATGCTACGCTAGGCAAAAACCAAATAAAGCATATTAGCTCAAATACTCCATACCAGCGTTCAGGGATGGTGATGGTTTAGTCTTGTTTTATCATCCTCAGGACCTGAGTGCCTTCCAGCCCTTAAATTCTCTCTCTACCAAATAAATAGTCAAATATGAAGACATCTACCTGACAGCAACAATAATTTTATAACACAACGGCTGAAAAAAGGAATCAAAGTGCTTCAAAAATTCAAAGTTCAGTCCTAAACCCAATTAATATGCTGCGACAGCGCCTTAAAAAAGATGTGCGTAAATGACCTCAATAAACTGAAGCAACTGCGTAACAAAGAGTATGCTGAAATTCAATTAAAAGAAAAAAAATTAAGTTTCAGGCTATTACAATACTGCTTAAGTGCCTTTTTGAAGAATATTAATTTATTTTTCATTTGATAAAGGTAACTTTCTAGATATTAAAGTCATTGACTTTCAGTAATGTTATAAACTACAGTTTCCTGACCTGCGTCAATGACTAATTTTCTTTTTAATCTTTCTTTCAGTCAGACGTTGCACTCTGTGCTTCGGTTTGTAAAAGAAAAAGAAAAAAAATCCTTAAACATACCAGAAGACTGTGAACTTAAATCAAGTCTATTTGATTAAAGATTTCTTTTTTTTAAAATCTGCCATATCTTTGTGTCTTTTGTATTTAGAGAAGAAATTGTGTCATAGCAAATGAGCAAAAAAAAGAGATCTTAAACATCTAACAGAAATATAGATAATAGGTATTATTTGTTAAATATGTAAGTGGATCATAATGTGTTGAAATGACACCACAGAAACCATGACAAATGAAAATCCATTAGCAGCTTTGCTGTGGCGGACACATGTTTAATAGAGTTAAATATGTCGTAAAGACAAGTCAAAGTTTGCTTTGCCACTGACCATAAGTCTTAACCAAATTAGCTGGTTCAGATATACTAAAAATAATAATAAAAAAGGGTTAAATCCACAGAAAAAAATGGTTAGAGTAAAAAAAAAACAAAAAACAGTGTGTTTAACACGGATGTCCTTCAGACTTCACATGGATGTTTTTCCGTCCATCCTTCTATCAGCTTGTGATTATCGGGGTTTGGGTGGAGGGGGAGGCTGAGCAGACCTCCATCTCCCCGGCCTCTCTTTCTCCAACACTTCAAAAGGAATATCAGCCACTAGGTCATACCAGAGAAAGGTGTTAAGAGGCATCCTAACCAGGTGCCAGGTCTACCTCTACTGGCTCCAAACCTCTCCTGGACAACTGAAGGTCTCACCCCATCTCTAAGGGAAAGTCCAGCCACCCAGGAGGAAACTCATTTCACCTGCTTGTGGTCACAGTCTAATGATGTTAAATGAGAGCTGGAACATCGAAACTGTAAACAGGAAGCTCCGTCTCTTGACTCTCCTCTCTCTTCACCACAGATGACCTCTACAGATGCAGATGCTGGTTCAGCGGTGAGTCACGAGTTAGTGGGGATGCTTGGCGCCCCTCTAGTGTTAGTCTTTGGATGTTAAGAGTCCATTTCCTGAAGGATTTTGAACCTTTAAAACATTCAAACACTTGAATCAAAAAAATGACCTTGGACACTGCTTGATCCCTGTGGTACCGTTAGTTATTTTATAATCTTGACTTTCAGTCACTTCAGAAATAAAACTACTTGCTTATTTTCAGATAAAGATCATAGACTGGGTTAAAATTCACACTTTACAACATTTATCACATTAGAAAGAAAACTTCCTTCGTCTGGAGCAGTCGTCTTCTCTATTCTGCAGAGGCTGAGCCTGAACTTATTCAAACAAAGAGAAGAAGAGGTCTCCTACGTGATCTGGGTTTCCTTCTGCTCATTAGAGACCACATGACACACATCTTCTGGCAAACTAATAACTGAAAATTGGACAAATGTGAAGCGTGATTATGGAAGCAGTAACCTGTAATGGTAATTCAAAAGGTTGTTAATATTCTGCTTAGTCGCTTTGTATTTGCGGTGAAGAGGAAATGCAAAATTAAGTTTTTAGAGATTTTCAAAAACTGCAGTTCAGTTAGTCGACTCTCACTGGAGGAGGAAGTGGTATTTTAATCGAGCTTGGTAGGTAAGACATCAGTTGCCATATAAGAGACCCATAAAAGAGCTGAAGTAACTGGAGTAAATCACGTAGAGTTTGAACTGGCTCCTTTTTTGTAGAAATATAAGAACACTTATGAAAAAAAACTGCTTTTATTTGTTTTGCACCTTGTAAGTTACTTTTTTTTGTCTTTTCTGGTTACATTGTCAGAAAATGTAGATTTAGAGTGAATGCTTTTACTCAAATAATCATTATACTTCAATGAAATGTCTTTGAAACGGTGTTCTCAAATACTATCCATTCTCAGTCTATTGTAATAATAATAATAATAATAAGACAAATTTTACTACCTGTGCTAAAATATTCATGCACCTAATGAATATAAACCCGTCTCATTAGCTTTCCTTGCAGACAGAGGTTCCCTCCATTTGCAAAAACACTTTCTGCTTCCATCTGTTGGGTTTACGTTCGGCGAGATGAACTGAAGCAGGAGTCTGACACCAGAAAGTGACACTTTTCGGCTGAGAAACCGTCAGGTTCCCTTCCACGCTCATGGCATGTCTCGTGGTCGCTCTGCACTCCTGTTTGTGAAGAAGTTGGAATGCCTTCCTCTACTATGAAGGTTCCTTTCTCCATGTTGGAGATTGGTGCTAAATGTGGAGGTAAGACAGACTCCGATTGATCTTCAGGGACTGATAAAGACATACTCTGATGACATTTAAGAAAGCCGATATTCTTTCATGGAGCCAAGCGCAGCTGAAAATATCCGACATGGTCTAGTGATTATATTTGTCCGCTCTTCGGGGAACTACAAAAATACACTACAAAACAATAATCTTGAGAGGTTCCAGCAGTCACAATGACAGTGTTTATCATCTTCACTTTTTTTTTTTTAATCCCAGCTTGAAAGCTTGCTTTTATATCCAAAATGAATGAGTTCATTTGCTGCTGCTTATTCATCTTTTTGGGTGCGTTCTCGACATCTTCCTGCCTCTGTATTCACCATGAGCTCGCGTAGTTACGGGGTGGAGTCATGGCAACACACCCGCAGACATGCTGAAGTGGACAAAGGAAACTACTGTCTTTACTGAACAAAAAAAACCAAAAAAACCTCATGTTTCATTTCAGAGGTCTCCATAGTATTGATTTAGTATTGGATTTATGTTGGGTGTCACTCCTGACACAACCTGTTATATCTATCTGGGCTTTGGAGAACACAGTCCTGTCACTTATCTGACAACTTCATTATATTTAATCATTTAACACGTCTTGTAAGACTCTTTTCATGATTCAGCATACATTTGTAATAAAAGTGACAGATACGGACTGCTGGCAGGACAGTCGAGTACACACACTCTGGCTGCCCTGAAGCAGCGAGTCGTGACAGAAAAAAAAAAAAAAATGGTGCTTTCGAAACAGTTTAATGAATGTGACCAAATAAACAAACAGACAGACGATAGTTCCTCCAGATGTAGCAGCGCGGCAGGCTGATTTGACAGGTGTCATTGATTTGTTATACAAAACTGGATGTGCTGTAAGACAGGAAGTGCCCACGGAGCTTTTTGACCAGTCAGTGTATGACAAGAATATCAATGAGTTGTTCTTCCCTCACATTTCTTATGACATTTGGCAGTAGCATCACTATTTCATCACCGCTGCCTTCATTGGAGTCTAATGTGATTTTTCTTCAGTGTGTTGGTCAGCTTGATTGAGAATTCAATCCACTATGCTGCATATTATCCACAAATAGCTGTCTGCCTAAACCGATACGAGACGGTTCCTGGTGCACGTTTGCACTTTATTGGAGAAAACATCAATTTAAAGCATGTCTTTGAAAATGCCTTTCATCAAATTAAGCTGCAGTTACTGATTTTCACAGCAAATGCAGCCAAATAGCTACAAATCCATCTTTTAGAAGCCAGATAAACACTCAGAAACAAACAAACAAAAAAAAAACCTGGAAGAGTGACAAAGAAAGGTGAGGAAGATTCAATCAGCACCTTAATTAGCGACAGGTAAAGGTGTCAGGATTTGATAAAGAAGGAGCAGCTGCCATAGGCTTAATTTGTTCGTGTAAAAATAGGTCGGGACAAGTTTGTGGCAAAATTCATTTCAAAATGATCTTTTAGCCTGACTCCCCAGAGAAAACATGCCACATGCCCCAGAGAAAGATAAGCCAGACTCCATTTGATCTTCAGGGACTGATAAAGACGTACTCTGACATACATGAATCAAGTTAAAACTGGAATTTTAACATCTACAAGGAATAATCATCAAAGGTCGGGGAATAAATGCAGGATGCAGTTGCAGGAGAAATGGAGTTTGCAAAAATAACGTGATTTATTGAACAGCAAACACTGTAACCAGCAGGAAAACCAAAAACTACAACTCAAACAACACATCAAAGCCAACATAATAATAAAATAAAAAAAAAAAAATACAGGCACTGGAGCTGAGGAGACACAGGTGCAAACAATCACGATAGATGGGAACAAAGGAAGTCAAACGGCAACTACAGACAAGGACACAGACTTTCAAAATAAAACAGGAACTGATAAAAACCTTGACAATAATATTGAGAAAATACTCAGTTCTTCCAGGGAAATCTATCTGGATTTGTGTAAAGGCAAAGACCAGAGACCACAGTGGATGTGTGGCTTTCATGCTAGTTTTACATATCAAAAAAAAAAAAAGAGGTGGGGGGTCAGGCTTGTGTTATTGAAAGAAGCAAAATCCAGCATCAAAGGTATTGGTTGCTTCTTTATACATATGCATATCTAGATGTGATTATTTCACCAAACCAACTTACACTGACTGGACAAACCATTTCAAAAAAGAAAAAAGAAACTGGCAAAAACAATTTCTAAAGCAGCATTTTCTTCTCTGCCAGGATCCACTGCTGATCCGACACAGCCCTCCTGTTCCAGGTGCTTAACAATAATGGAAGCATCCTAAAGTTTTAAGGTCAGGATGTCACATCTCTGAGCAGCAATATCGTAACATCAGAACCCCGTGTTTCAGCCTGTAAAGACGTCTCAGTACTTAGAAGACTTGACACTCACCTACAGCCTTGAGGGTGGCGTACTTGTTGAGATCCTTGTTCTGCTGCTGCTGCTGCTGCTGCTGCTGCTGCTGCTGCTGTTCGTACACATGAGCCAGCTGGCTGAGGGCAGGGTGAGTGTGCTGCTGGCCGATGCTGGAGCTCGCTCCCACGTTGTTGTTAATCTGGCCGCCACCCTCTGTGGACAAGGACGCGGGACAGAAACAAGGTTACCACCATGTTCAGAGCTGTAATTGTGTTGGCTAATGAGCAGGACCGCGGAGGGGCACGCGGTGGTCAGATGGTTTGTTAAAGGGGGAACTTGACAGGAACAAGCCTCATTCACAGTTTTCAGCTCCCACTTTACTTAACCTCCTCCACTCGTTCGCTTTAAGATCAGCAGCTTCACAGATTTACCCCATGTTCCAAGTTTCTGCTGTTGAAGTCTTGCCATCGTTCACCAGCTGCACATTACTTTGTTTTGCCACCAGATAGAAATTTGGACACAATCCTCCTGGCTTCTACATGAGACGCTACTTGTAATTTCATCATCCATATGTCAGTTCAGCAGTATATAGCTGAAACTCTTGCTCCTGCAATAAAGACTTCAGTGCATCACTTTGTGTTCTGCACGTGTCAGTTATCACATTTTGTGCAGAATTTAAGACGCATTTACTTGAGATATTTGTAGTTCACATCCTCAATCCAAGTGTTCATATACTGTGTGAGGGAAAAGGTCCATCTTGAGACTAATAATTCAAATGAATATCTTTTCAGTCTTTATCTAAAGTTTCTCACGATATAAAAAGTGAGTTTTAAACACACATATATATAAAATTATACAAAAGAAATATACTTTTACTGACATTTTTCGATCTCTCTCTCTCTCTCTCTCTCTCTCTCTATATATATATATATATATATATATATAAATGTGTGTGTATATATATATATGTATGTGTATATATGTATGTGTATATATATATATATATATGTGTTTATACACACACATATATATGTATATATATATATATATATACATATATATGTGTATATCTATCTATCTATCTATCTATCTATCTATCTATCTATCTATCTATCTATCTATCTATCTATCT
>JAOWBL010000011.1:752002-785646 GCA_028564865.1 Zenarchopterus dispar
CACTGCATGAGAGAATGGAAACAGACAAGCCCATGAAGTGCAAAATAACACCTCTGGATTTTTTTTTCTTTTATAAAAAGCCTATTTATCAGATGCTTGAAACCATAAGTTGTCTACCCTGCTGATTGATGACACATGAGTGGGAGAAGACCAGGTAGAAAAAGGTGTTGGGAAAGAGAAGCAGTAAAATAATAACTATTTCATGTCAACAAGAAATCGAACTCCTAATTAGCCTTGTTTTTTCACGGCATTGAGAGCAACATTTTAATAAGCTTTAATTAAAGTATTAGTGGCATGACAGAAAAGCAGCTGGGAGTGGTATAAAGGTCTCTGTGTGGTAATCCCTGGTGGGATCTCCACATACAGCACATGCCCCAAAACAAGTGTTTAATATTATATGAGCATCCACATTAGATTAAGTTTATTTGTTTGTTCCGCCTATTATTCAGTGGTTTAGTCATACCCACTTTACGCTGCCGACCTGTGGACTTGAAGCAGCCCAGAAACTCCTGACCTCATTTTATCTCGCAGTGAACTACACAGATTTTTGAATTAAAAAAGAAGCTCAGACACTTTAAAGCAGACACGTTCTCCTCTTTATTCAAAGGTTGACAGATTTTTCTTAATGAAATGTTTGTGACATGTTTTGATCAAAATGTGGTCAAAGCAGCTGGTATGACTTGACTCCACCCCTTTCCTTAACGGGATGTACCCGTTTTGAAGGTAGTTTTACAGTTTTGCACTACTCGCATCAGCGGTATGGCAAATGAACCACAGTATGAACCTGAGTTAAAAAGAAAGATGGACAAACTGGATAACTTGATTGGGATTTGGGCTTGTGATGTCACAGAATCTGAACAGTTACCTCTTACTGAACCATCACCTCCAGACCCCGACTGGCCGGGTCGCAGCACCCTGTTATTACAAGTAACGGCACAATAGGTCATGTTATCTTTAAAGTAAAAATGCTCCAGCTCTGTTATGGGTTTCTTCAAGGTTCATAAGTCAAATCCTGGAAAGTAGCAAGTAAAAAAAAAACTGATGATCCTGTCCTCTTTGACACCGTGGAGTCCAGTGCAATATCACTGAGAAACATGCCAGTAATTATGCTCATGTTTATGGTTTTTTTCTGGTTTCGCCTCATGAGTTCCCTAAATAAAGAAATGAATGCTTGCCTTACTAAAGTACTTGGTTGACAAAGAGAGAAAGAGAAACCTTGATTCATCATGATGATGGACCATCACTCAAGGAAACAGAACACCAACAACTCCAGGGTCTGTTGTCTTTTTCAACAAACATCTGTCTCTCTCACACAATGCTCCATTTTGAAGTCGCTCCCCGATTGTTTTGGCCTGATTATTTCTGAATTCCAGCCACAGAAAAAAGGCCAGTTTCTGCCAAGATTTGGCGTCCTTCACAACTGTCCTCGTCTGCATAGTTGTTTTTTTTGTTTTTTTGTTTGTTTTTTTTTGAGAGAGATCTCCTTTCTGTCTTTCTGACCTTCCTGACTGGCAGGATTCAAACAATGCAGTACCACCTCGACTTATTTGGTTGCACACAGAGTTTCTTCCTTCGGTGTTATGAGTCAGCGGCGGGACTGGATTTTATCAGCTGAGGGCAACACGCTGTTAGAGACAAAAGCAAGTCAGGCAAAGTGAGACAGATCGGGAGGGAAGCAGTGCAAGATGATGATTATGGTGATGTGTGTCTCCATGAGGGGCTGACACCTCTGACAACATGTCAGCACTGCTGACCCCAATGCCATCCTGAAGACGTGGAAAGGACACCAGTGGGGAGAGTCTGTCAGGCAGTGTGGCATTTAGGAGGACAAAATATAAGCAATTCAAATGAACAACTCTTACGTTAAGTTGGAATTAATTCTCTTATTCGGTGTTTTGAGTATCTTTCAATTTCAGCACAATTAGAGGTCATGCCAGTGATTTTACACATGAAGCCATGTTTGGTTATCAAGATAAGGAATGATAAAAGCACAAAGCGATGAAAAAGATGACCAAACATCACTAGAAAAGCCTCTAAGGCCCTGTTTCAACCTAATATTTACATCCGTGCCGAGTGGTTCAATCAAGTAAAACAAGTCCAGTTGCCTTGATTCAACCCTTTGAGGATTACTGTTCACACTTTAAAAGGCCCCATTTAATGCTTTCCCTCACTTTCAAAGGTTAAAATTGACTTAAACTGTGATATACAGTTTTCAGGCCATGTAGCTGTCATAATAAGCAGTAAATAAAAGGCTCAAAAGAGCAAATAAAAGGCTCAAAAGAGCAAGGAGGTTTTGCATTTTTATTTTTTTTCTCCAAAACAATTTTCTGTTCACGCATGCAGAATTAGGGTAATTGGTCCTCCAAGGTCCAAGTACAGATTAACCCATGCCTCCGTCCCCAGGTGGGGTCAGCCCTCCCCCCTTTAGACGTGATTTAGTTCAAACAGAGACCCCCTTCAGGCGTCTCTGTTACACGTGACTAGCAGAAACTCGTCTGATTGGTGTGGAAAGCTAACGAATTACAGCAGAGTGAACAGAGTGGGGTGGACAAACGGGGTGCTCACTACAAAACAGAAAATAGAAGATTTAGGCTGCACAATCTAGCAGAAAGTAAAATAGTTCTAATGTGGTGTTTAATCAAGATAAACTGGGATTAAATAACATTTTTAATAGTTTGTGTTTTATTTTGAAAGTCTGTCCTTAGTTTGCGTTGATCTGGTTTACTTCTCTTGCCCAATCTGTCTTGATTGTTTGCACCTGTGTCTCCAGTGAGTGTGTGTGTATATATTGTCTTGTCTTTCTCTTGCTCTACTGTCTTGGTTTACGGTTG
The DNA here is from genome assembly GCA_028564865.1 of Zenarchopterus dispar. NCBI lineage: Eukaryota > Metazoa > Chordata > Actinopteri > Beloniformes > Zenarchopteridae > Zenarchopterus > Zenarchopterus dispar. The sequence goes on from JAOWBL010000011.1 coordinate 754,834, forward strand.
GCTGTTAATTTTTCTGCTTACCTTGTCTTTTAGGTGTTGTTTGAGATTTATTCTTTGGGTTCCTGTCTGAACAGCTCTTTTTGTTAAATAAAATTCCTTTTGTTTTGAAACTCCTGTAACTCCCTGACACATGACATAATAACTTTTAAGGCTTAAACAGCAGACATGAGTGTGGCCCAGCACTCTTTTTGTATTTACACTTATAAATAAATGTTGCCATGTCAGACCATAGGCTGTATCGGATGATCGGATCCCTGAGGGCAGATTTTAACACCAGGTGGAAACAGCGCCTAGAACACTGAACGAAGCCCACAAGAGGCCATTTGTAAGCTACAAAAACTATGAAAGTGCATCTCGTGATGTCAAATGAAAGTGATATGATAGGAGACACAAAACATGAGTAAATCCTTGGACATATATGAAAGGAAATGGTGGTCTGTGATGTGCACTGTGGTCAGGAAAACCTGTCCACAGCGTACACCTGCTTTCATCATCCCAAGAAAGAGGCTCCAGGAGACACCCGTGACACTGAATACAAAGAAACTGGTGTATGTAATGAATGGATTTCATCTCAGCTGATGTGTTTATTCTTTATTTGTCCACAAAATTGCCCACGTCGGCTGTCCAGAGACAGAAACTGCTGCTGACTAATGCGATCTATCATGGTAGTAATGTAGTAGATTCTGTATTTCCTTTTCCGAGATTCTTTTCCAAAAAAAAGGAAGATTAAAAACCCTCAAGCACCTCCTTTTTTTTTTCTTTTTTAAAATTCTGCCATTTTCATCAACATTTTCTAAAGTGCAGCTTTACAACGTGGCATTGATATACTGCACTGACTTGCAACCCGCCATGGTTTACCGATCACCGGACCGATCAGATCGGCGAGGAGCAACGGCTAAGGCGGCCGGCGGCTGAAGAGACAGGGGACAAATGTTTGAGTTATTCTATTAAACATCTAAAGTTAAACTATATCCCTCAAAAATACTCTACATTGAATATACATTTATTATCTGTGGAAGGAAAAAAAAAAAGAATCCGATTTCTGGGAGGTACTAATTTAAGATGCAGTCCGTCCTTTAACGCTTGAACCAGCAGATTAACTGAGACTCCGATACCTGATAGTGCTTAATTAAGCATAACCTCTGAATCTATTTCCCCTGACGCCTCTGACCCGGGGTCCGGCTTTGCCGAAGAGAAGCTTTCTGTTTAAAAGCTTTGGTCTGCTGCACCTGGCCCTTGGGCTGAAGCCCTGGCAACTTAAATTATTGGAGCCCAGCTGTGAGGGGCTTTTCCTGGCATGCAAAAGGAAAAGCAGGGCAGTAGGCAGATTTCCCTCCCGCTCGCACCTTTCGCTGCCAGCCTGCAGCCGAAAGAAGAGGAAAAGCACGACAATGATTGTTGAACTCGGGCGGAGAAGTGGAATACAATGCGAGCAGAACGGCGGAGTGATTTAATCAACGCCAGCCTGCAATTAAGAGGCGCCTTTTTTCTTCTTCTTTTGATGAACAAAGAAACAGCTTCCAGGTGACGGTCTAGTGAGGAAGAGTACAAACAACCTATTGTTTGGCGCTTCCTAGAATTGGCTCGGAGCGCAACGGCTCAACAGCTCGATCTTCAGATGCAATTTGCTTTGCTCCCAGCCTCGGCTTTATGACACTTCAAGCTTGTCCCAACAAGGTCAACAGACACGGCTCTTTCTTTCATGTTTGCATGTATCCTGTCCTCACATCACTTCCTGCTCATCGCTCCATCTGCGAGGCACGTCATCTGTCTCATGCTCCTTTCCCTCCTTTTAATGAGAAACCTCAGCTTTGCCTTCTGTTCGCTCGCCGGGAGTACCGGCGACGGGAGGTCTTATACTTCACCGAGGCCGCGTGTGTTTTGGGATGGTGTTTGTTCTTGCGTGTGTTTTTTTACTGGGGAGTCGGAGCAGAATTTGCTTTAATTGAATGTGAATGAGTGCTTTTATTGCACCAGTGGCATCGGTTAATTAAAGCGTGGAAGGCCGTGGCGGGGCCACATTTGGTCGTTCCGTTCTTTTGCTCCGCCTCTACGCCGTCGGTCTGATGGCCACACATGATGCGCCCTGCTTATTTGCCTACCTGTTTATTTGTCCTTTCTTTCTCTATACGCCGCCTCCTCTTTCTTTAGTCGCCCGCTCCCTCAGTCCATCTGTTGTCAGAAGCATCCTGAGTATTTATATGCCTGTCTGTCTCCTTTTTTTTTCTTCTTTTTTTTAATGTCTAGCTGCAGCTCAGAGAAAAACAGAGCAGGTCAGCACACACTTATTGCACCACTGTGTATTAACGCACATATCCAGAATGACATGTGACATCCCACAGCCCCTCAGGAGAGGTCCTGTGGGTTCTCTATAAAGAGGAAGAAAGATTAGCCCGCGAGTGAATCACACCCGGCGCCACATGACCTGCCGATTCATCCACAAAGACGCCCTGGTTACACTCTATTATTAGAAATAAAAAACCAAATAGAGCACTTATTGATGGCCTGTGCTGAAGGGATCGGCTCGAGCAAGAAATCCGCTCCCTTCGGAGAATTAGCAATGCGAGTGAAAAAAGGAAAGGGGTGGGGGGGGGAATGAAAAAGTAGGTTACAGAAGACCGGCTGCCTCGCTCCATTTGTAAGCAAGAGAACACAAGCATTGGCATAGTGCTTAGTGTACAGTGATGGTGTGTGTGTGTGTGAGAGAGAAAGTGTTTCTGTGTCATTATGAGAAATACTTAGACCTAAATGGTGGAAATTAATAACAGAAAAGTGCAGAAACAAAGTAGAAATGGCAGCAATTATTGATGCATGTCAGTGGCGTAGAAGTGCTCTACGCTCTAATGAGTCATCTTACATTTATTCAAATGACCATTTGTGCAGCAGTTCAGAGCTGAGTGTCTCTTTTTTTCCCCCCATGTGAATGTCTTTGTTCTTCCATGCGTCTTTGGTTTCGTGCACGAATCTGCGGGATGTTTCAGCAGCACTGATGCCGAGGGTCCGCGCGAGGCAGTGGTCCTGCGGAGTGCCAGCGTAACCGTCGGCTCTCTTCCACCGCGCCGTGTCTTGGCAACAGGGAGCGTGAGGGAACCAGTGCGAGCAGACAAAAACACCTCCATCTGCCTCACGATTGGTGCAGAGCGGGGAGGCAGCGAGGCGAAAGACAACTTATGAGCAAAAAGCACGGGGGTTAGAAGTGGGTCATGAGGATTTCCCCACATGGAGCACTTCCCAGCCCACTGGGCACTGCCGGCACCCTTTTTCAAAACTTCCCAGGAGGTCTGAGCAAGAAGCATTGATCATGACAGGAAAGGTGCAATTCGGTTCAGAGGACTGTGACTTTATTTTTTGATACTATATTTTTTATTGGAAAATACCCAGAATACAGTCCTAACAGTTTTAATTCGATGGGGGTATTCCATCCAAACTGGAGAAAATCTGAAGAATAACAACTTATTAGTATATAGTAAAACAATTTATTTTTACAAAATAGTGTGAGCTCCTCTATTATTTGCTCATTTAAGTCAAAGGAGCTCTAAATGCGAGAGAGTTGAACGTTTGAGTGAGAGAAGTGGGAGAAATCAAAACTTTACTACATTTAGAGAAACAAAAGAAATGTACTCGTGAGTGGAGAGCTCAGTCACATGAAAAATGTGGTGGATGACTGCAGTCTCACAGCTAAACCTCAACACTAGATCCATTTCTTTGTGTCTACAGACACACAAAAGGACACAAACTGAGATGGACACAAAACAACCCAGAAAAATTGCCTCAAAACAACTTTTAAGGACAGAGGATGTGTGTGTGTTCGAGTCATTTGTCTCTGTGATGGACCTGAGCGGGCTTTACCCCACGTCTGGCTTGATGACATCTGGGAAAAGCCCCTACACCCCCCAACTCACCCACACCCCACACCCTCTCACCTCTGACCCCGACCTTGTGCGAACGCAGAAAAGAAAATGGATGGATGGACGTAAGATTGTGTGTCCAGTCATTTTTAATCCTTCAGGAAAAAAAGTGCTAGATATTAAAAAAACTCTGTTAGATTCCTCTTTCAATTCACTTTAATAGAATGTATTATAACAAAAATAAATAAATAAATAAAAATCTATCATTCGGTGCTTTCGATTAACAGGGTACTGTGTCTCTTGTGCACAGCGGACCTGAATCAGAGCAGAATTCAACTTTCACCAGATCTGGACAAACCCCCCCCAGTGATGTCACCCACAGGTTTTCTGAACAGCGTTTCTGAAACCTCTTTTTCTTCTTACTCCACAACATGATGTTGGTTAGAACTGACACCACCAATCCTGATTAATTCAAAAAAAAAAAAGTGATGAACAAGCCGGCTAGAACCAGTTACCGCAAGTTTACTGGCTTGGTTTTTGCTAACCTACGACCCTAACTATATTCATTCTTATCAAATCTGTCCTATTAATGAAATGACATCTAAAATAAGTGCAGCCAGAGCAAAAACCGGGACTAGCGGAGTTCTGCTGGCATCTTGCTCACAGGCCCGGGCGGGTCACAAACCCACAGGTGAACCAAGCCTACCGGTCCAAACCTGCAAGCGGTAAGCCAAGTTTCCAGGGGTCCTGACAGAGCTCTGCTGGTCCTTGTTTCAGCTCTGGAAACACTCATTTCAGATGATGTTGGCTCGTGGTCCCTTAAGTCAACTTTGAAGGGTCTTTAAAGGGTCCGAGACAAAGGTCGGCCAACTGGCGGACCCAGCTGCTGCGAAGAGGCTAATGAGCCAGAACAGCTGGCTAGCTCTGGTCAGCCCTGGCCTGCAGCCTCCAAATGACAGCAAAACAAAATAAGAATCAAATCTTTATCTCAAAACCTTTTAACACCTTCCTCCCCACCAGATCTCACCCAATCCTACATTTGGTGTTCCTTTGGAGTTTGTAGCACAAAGCTGCAGCACCGAGTTCATAAAAGGCACACAGAAGACTGGGTAAAGTGGAGTTCAGGTGCTAAGTCTGAGACAAGCGGCCATGAACAGAGATGGAGAGATGCTTGAAAATCAGGGTTTGGATCTGTACGCTTTTGTTAGACTAAAACATCTCTCACACAGTTAATCAAGACCTCAGGAAACTTTTTCAACCTCTGAAAAAATCTGTCATATTTCTCGTTTAAAGCATATATTCATTACATTGCTCTATATCCTTAGAATGTCCAAAAAAAATCGTTTTAAAGTTGTATGCTTATGCAGCAGATTGATGTTTTAAGCTGTTTGCATAATTGGATCCTTAAAGACATAATTTAATGTACAAGTGGGCAAAATGCAATTATCTTGTTCAAATATTTCCAACATGATTTGGCTTTAAAAGAAAAAAAACTACTTTTGTTATTGTACAATAAATTTATGGACCAAAAAGGCTGCAACTTCTGAAAATCAGAAGTTCAAATGAAACATCTGACTTACAGTTCCTGCATCTTGTATTCATCCGCTCTGAAATAAGTTTTTTATATTTCACAGCTCGCTTTTGTTTCTGTTCATGCATGAACACACACACTCACGGGCGTCTCCACCCACAGTCTCATAGTCATGTCTTCCCAAATGAACTACATCTAAACTGGTTAATTATGAGATTCATCACTGTTAGCACCTGTTAGGTAATTAATTCCAATCAATGCCTTCCGGGGAGGAAAATTATCCTCCATAAAAACACAGTTTAGCCGACATCGCTCTCCGTCTCCCTTTCTCTCTTACCTCTGCTTAATCTTTTCAACCTCTGTGACCTGTCACAAAATCCATCCATCCATCCATCCATCCATCCTTCCATCCATCCATCCATCCATCCATCAATCCACATCACTGTTAACAAATCATCTCAGGGAAGTAAATAGGCTACTCCCTGTGCCGTGATGGCACTTGCCCGTGAAACAAACCTGGCGTAACCATAAACAACAGATGGGTAGACGGCGTTAAAGTGTTGGCACGGTGATGGACAAACCTAAGATGTCGGTTGGCAAATGCAATCAGAAAGCATTAAACAATTAAGGAAGGAAGTGGTTGAGGGACGGTGGCGGCTGGTGAAACAACTGTGCAGTATATGCATACCAAAACCAACAGTATTTTATAACATTCTGAAACATATTGCAAATTTAATCCGATGTCAATTACTGGACGTTGATGGTGTCGCTCCAGGACGGCGGCAGCTGCAGGGGTGGAGGTTAGCAGTCAGGTTCTTCATGTGGTTGAAGTTCCTTTCAGGGCTGATATTGATAAATATCTGCAGATTGCAGGTGTGCAGTGTGTGGCAATTTTGAGTGGATAATGAATGCAATCTTCTTTCCAAACACGGTCTTCCACAAAAAAAAAAAGAAAGAAAAAAAATACAATTCAAGTAAGATCAAAATAAAACATTTTTGGCAGTTCTGTACCCAGCTCTACTCTGTACTTTTTTTTTCTAATCTTGTTTTGTATTTAGTAATGCATACTGTGTATAATACCAGCTCCAGTGGCGCAATCGGTCAGCGCGCGGTACTTATAAGACAGTGACCTGCAGAGCAATGCCGAGGTTGTGAGTTCGAGCCTCACCTGGAGCAATGGTGCTGAAGCAAAGTAGGAAAGCTTGAAGCTCAGTTTTACACGGGAGTGGTAGCCTGGTGGGTTTGGGCGTGGAGGACCCAGGTTCAATCCCCCGGGTTAACCAAGGCAAGCCACTATGGGTCCCTGAGCAAGGCCCTTAACCTCTAACTGCTCCCCGGGTGCTTCAGCCCACTGCTCCTAGTCTGACTAGTGATGGGTTAAATGCAGAGGACAAGTTTCAGTGCATTTCCTAAGATATGTACTGACAATATATGGATTATCTTATCCTATCCATGAATTATCTTTTACAAGCTTATTCCTATTCAGTCTCTCAATCTGTTGGAGCATATTCCAGCTCTCTTCAGGTGAAAGGTGGGCGTACATCCTGGACAGGTTGTCAGTCCATCACATGGCCACATGTAGACAACCACATGTTCATCTATAATCTAAGAGGTAATGTAAATCTAAAGCGTTAAAATTGTGCTATATCGGTGAAGACTTGTAACAAGGAGGTAAGACCGTAAAGCAAGAAGGAAGATTATTGCCATAATAACTCATTATTATATAAAATTATATACATATATATGTATATATATATATATACATATATATGTATATATACATATATGTGTATAATTATTGTACTGATAAATCCAGCGAGAAGTAGAGTCTTATACCTTATTTTAATGTTTTGCTGCCAGTAAACTCTAAATTGCCCGTAGGTGTGAGTGTGTATTGTTGTTTATCTTTATTTGTGGTCCTGTGATGGACTGGTGACCTGTCCAGGGTGTACCCCTGCCTCTCACCTGTACTGAGCTGGGACTGGGTCCAGCAGACTCCTGTGACCCAGAAATGGATTCAACGGGTCTAGAAGGTGGATGGGATGGTTGGGATGGATTACTGCCAAGACAGTCGCCCCCTGTTGACTATTAGAAAAAATAAAGTTTTACAGTCCCTCCATTTTAGCTTCTTTTAGGAAACTCAGTTTTCTCGTCCATCTTTTAAAGGCAGGGTAAGTGATTCTATGCAATTTCGAACCTAGAACAACTTCTCTGACATCAGAAGAGGCACGCCAACTCCCTCCTAAACTAGTTTTTATGCTTTTATACCACTTTTTACTTCACTAAAATGACACCAAATGCACACTTTCTTACTACAGCCAGGTGTACACTACTTTAGCATGTGGTAAAAATGAAAAAGGCAGGGGCTCAGTAGTTGTGTAGATAAATAATCCATCCGTTCAAACTATGAAACTGATCATTTAACCTTTTAACTGTAAACCAGGTAACAGTCTCTGCTTAGCTGAACTTTTAACAACAGACTGAGGCGAGGAAAGGGACTTCTTTTTACACACACATATCTGAAATGCTGTGAGATGCATTGTGATTGGACAAAGCAGCAAGTGATAGATATAGTGGGTCAAGGGAGGTACACGTACATAAATCTCATCTGTTGTGCACACATTGCCATGTGGAATGACATATGCATCATTTATGGCTTTTAACTGTTGATATTGGGCTTTGCAGAGTTTGCTTCAACAATGGATACAATCAGAGGAGGGGAGGATGCGAAAGAAGAGGATGGGTGGAGGAGGAGTAGCTGATGATGAGGATCTATTAGGGAGCAAATTAAAATCAATACAAATACAAAAGTGGAGTAAATGACTTGGGTACAGCAAGATGAAATCCAATTCGATACTGAAACAACATGAAGCGCAGACAGGCTCCTAAGTAGGATTTAAGCGTGTCCTGCTCCATAAAACACATGAATCACTGCATACATGGACGAACAGGAACATGCAAAAAATAGAAGTCAGAATTTAAATGGAGAAGAGGCTTGAGTTACATTTCAGGCTCAGCCAGGACTTGAGATTAGGCTGCCTTAAGACTCTGTGTGCAGTAAAAAATTTATAAAAGACTGTCAGGTCTGTTTTGCATTCCTACAGAGCTTAAATATTTAATATTAGACCTGTGCATTGAATCTTGTATTTTATGGTTGGTGTTCCAAAGTACCAGGAATTTTCAAAGTTTTAAACTTTCCCTGGGATTTATTGGCAATATATGAGGATTTATGAGAGTAAAAGTGTAAATATGTGCAGCACTGGCCAGACAATTTCAGTATGACTGGAAGCAAGACACCTGACAGACTCAAGGTGTGGTGGCCCACTGCATCATGGGATACAATATGCAAAGACCAGTCAGCTGTTCAGTGGATATTTTTCAAAATGCATCACAAAATCTTGGTATTTGTGCAGTTGTTTGCATACTGGATACTGCATACTACATACTGCATACTACATACTGCATACTGCATACCACAATTCCATATGTAGTGATGTGCAGACTTGAAAATGCCAGAGATTCAGACATTCAGCATGTTTCATGTGAACAAACTCAGGAAACTACACATGTTTGGGGCGTGGCTAGCAGTGCTGGTTACTGGGGACAAGGAGTGTCAAAATGATGAGCTTGCTCCAATCAGACTGTCGAGTCAGGAGTGTTTGAGCAAGGTAGAAGGTGAGTAGTGGAGGAGGACGGTGGGGGTTGTTTTTATGTTCACAGACTGATGCATAATCAGCACAGAGGAACCTTTGTCATTTTTAGCTCTATGGGCTCAGAAGTGAAATTGCTTTTGTAACAATCTCCAGGATTTCATTTAGTCTCTTACTCGCTCGCTCTCTCATTTTCTCTTGTTATCGTTTTCCTGACTCTCCTAAATGCCTCTACCGTGATATCCACTGAAGTTCTGTGAGCTAAATTCATCGATGTTGTGCAGCAACGCTTTTAAACGCCAGTGAATCGTCCTTCAAATGAAACTCAAACTGCTCCTTTGCCTCAAATAACACAAAAGACTTGAGTTCAGGTAAAAACATCAGAGTTCCATTTTAAGATTTATTTATTTTTTTTAAGCCATGAAGGAATTACTTTTGCTATGTTACGCCGGTAATTTTACAGTTAGCACTATCATGTTTAGGAAGTGCATGGTTTAGATAGAATTCTATTTTAATGGTCAACATGTGCAATCGATATGTGTGGCTTTTTCATTCAGCAGTCTAAACATTATTTCATTGTATCTGGAGACTCAAGTTGTATATGTGGAGGTGAAGTAAGGGAGGAAAAACCAAAATCTGAGGCGCTGACATCCTTGTTTGTGTCATGTCGTGCATTCAGTTTCATAACAGCAGCAGAGCGTAGCAGCAGGATCTGGATCCCTGCTGCACTGACCAGCAGCCTGAATGGGGAAAGTACCCCCTCCCACCCCTCCATCCTCCTCCTATTAACTATGCAGAACTTTTTGCATGCATGTGCCACTTTCGTTTCAGTACCACTTCTTTGCAGTTGACATCCAGCAGTTGCAGATGCAAGCGCACGCAAACTAAAGAGAGACCTGGGACACGCGGGATCAACGGTGAATCACTAGAGAAACGTTGTAATTGTGTTTTTGAAAGCAGAAAGCAAAAGATCTGTCCTCTTTCCCACCACAACAAGCCCTAAAGATCAGCGGGCTCAGATAGAGTTCCTCACTTATCAAACAGTCGTAGCCTTCTCCGTCGCCTCCACTCTTCCTTATTTCTCGCAATCTCTCTTTTCCCATCTCCGTCCTCCATTTACACTCGTCTCACTTTCATTCTTCACTTCAATTCTGTCTCTCGTACTTTATCTTTCAGACTTGCCGTGCACAACTACTCTCTCTATGGGGCTCTGTGTATCAGAGGAGGGAAAGGGGGGGGGTGAAAAAAGCACTTTCAGATCCTCTCGGCTTCTGTTTCCCAAGGTTTCTGAGGGGCATTGATTCAGTCGGTGCTTACCGATGAGGGTGATGGTACCGTTCCCTCCAGATGTTTGTCTCTAGTAACTCTCTGGAATCCCTTTTCCTCTCCTGCACTAAACCACTTGATTCATCTGCGATCTCTTGGAGTATCTGTCTAGTGTGACTGGTCATCACAAGAGCAGAGATGCACAAAATTAGAAATCGCTGTCAGCACTTGTATCTGCAGCTAAAACTGAATAAAAAGTGAACACTTCATCACAGTCAGTGTAGTTTACTTTCTGCATTTCTGGGCCTCAGTGAATGTACTCAATGATTTTCCAATAAGGTAAGTCCTGCTGGGATTATAGAGCTCATTAAGTGTCTTTGTGTGTGGACTTAGTGTCATGCTGCTGCCAGGGATCTGATGAGAAAAATCCTGAAATGGCAGATTTGCATATATGTACGAGATGAAGCGCGGTGGCCAATAAAAAGAACAGAGAAACAAAACAAATTACCACATCAAGTCAGGTGGTGTCATAATCAGGAATCTGTAGTAACAGCATTAGAGATGACCACGTTTACATTTCTAATAAACCTTAAAACTCCTCATATATGGTTACTTAAATGTCATAACTCTTATTACGTCTTGAGGTCTGAAAGAAATGTCTTTGCTTCAAATACCACAGAGATACAGCTCCCTTTTCAAACATGTCTTCACAGCTGTTTTCATAGCAGACGGTTTAAGGGCGAGCCGCCCCTTCTTTGAAATTGGTGCGATCACGTAAATAATTTGGATGCCTGTTATGCTGACTGGGCCTCATTCTTAGAATCTGTGAGTTGATTTGTACATGAATCACTTCCTTATTTAAAGCCTGCTCCAGATTCACGAACACCACTCAAAACATGAATTTAACATCGAGTCAGCCATATTAATGATCATAAATTCCCACCCAGGGACCCACCAATATAAGGAGATGTAAAGGTGCATCCTCCACCTGTAGGTCTACCTGTGGACATGGTGCATGTGAAAAAGGAGAGAGAGGAGAAAGGAAGGGGAACTTTTCTGATGCTGGAATAGAGCTCTTTGTAACTTTTGTGGATTAGGAAAAAATAGTTAATTTTGCTTTGTTAGTAAAAATGCGACAGAGACTGAGCTGGAACGCCCTGTCTTCTGTCCAACGAAGCATCCTAGAGATAGATGACACATTCCCCCTATCACTGGACACACCAGGAACAACACCTGTCAGCAGAATCTAAAATCTAGCTTGTAGTTTTTATGAGTTATATTGCAATGCATTGTGGCGGCCAGGGGATGCATTGCTTTAACACACACTTTAAGAAACAATGTGTAGGATTTTTTTTTCCAGTTGCAAATTATTCCTATATCAGCTTGTATGTGCTCCTTTACCTGTCACCTTTTTTTTTCTTGTTACTAGTCTGCCTTTCTTTTTGCTGTGATAAGTTTTTGCAAAGGGAGAAGAGGCGAGGGGTGGATATGGGGTGGGGCGGAGGTGGAGGTGGAGGGCATGTACAAATACAAATGACTCCGGTCTGGGTCTGTGATGTCACATGACCCTTCAAATCTTAACAGCTTCTTGATTTACACATTTTCAGACTTAGAAAAGTGGCAGTGTTGTTTTATGCCAAGGTTTTTGACTTGGAAGTTGCTTCAGAAACCCCAATATATGCTCTGAGACAAAAGAGAATGATTTTTTAAAATAAAGAGTCCCTTTTTAAGCCGTGCCGTGGTGAAAATGAAACGTACATCCAGTTCAGATGCAGGTGATTGGAGGGAACTCCTACAATAGCGCTCTAAGAAGTTGATTTGAGTTCATGTTTAAAGATGCTGAAGATCTCCAGTTGACGCAATATCTAGGAAAAATGCCAGTTTGTTTAAAAATACAAAAGTATGACTGAAACCTGTAAACAACAACAACAAAAGATGCAGTCCCATTTCTATGCCTTAGCCTGCCCCCTGCCCCCTTTTCCACACTCCAGCCTCACAAAATGCCTCTTTGAAACAGAGGCCTGTGAAGCGCCTTCCACCTGACAAGGCTTCTGAATGCTCTTAGCCCGTTTCTGTATTTTAAAAGCATTAAAACACCAGCATATTTTGCCAATAAATTGTTGTCACAGTGAGGTTGCCAGGCAACTAGTGGCTGTCTCGCTGGGTCTGCAACCCTATATGTGTATGTATGCGCTGCACAGTATAAACGGATATTATTGTTTGACATGCTTTCAAGGGGAAAAAAGTAGGGACATGTTTTTGTGTTTTTTGGGATGTGCCAGAATAGTATTTATCAAATCACTTCCAGAAAACCTCATTATCAGCTGGAGATGCATTACCATAGTAACACATCAATACAAAGCGGTGCCTCAACTCTGATGGAAGATAAATAATGATGTAATTTGAAAGAAATGTATTTTACATGTGGTAAAGTGAAACAATATGCTTACAGTTAATTGAATAGTAACTGATATTACAGACAGCCAACCCGCATTTTCATTTGTTTTAGTTTAAATGTACTCCAGTGCAGGTGTCCAGCGCTTAAAGAGAAACTGGACTCATACAAAGGTTTCGGACCAGGTGAGACATCAAAAAGAGATCGATTCTTTCATCTAACTGTCTGGTAAGAAAGCAAATAAGGCATCTTCTTACCATTTCAAATCATTCTTTTAAGGATGGAAGAGGGAAGCTGTAGAGGGTCGTCTTTCATGTTCAAACCCTGGTTTTTCAGGGGATGGACGTTAGTTATAGGAAAGGTTCAAAGTGTCACCACTAGTGGTGCATTCAGTGTGTGTGCTCTTTTTCCACTCTCTATTTTGACGGTGATGCGTGCCTGGCTGTGGGATCCTTTCTCTAACAGCATCGGGATTGGCAAAATAAGTAAAAACTACGTCTGACCTTTTTTCAAAAGAAAAAAATCCTTCAAGGAGTCAGAGAACTGTTGGTCTGTTGTACACTTCGCTCATTCCCAGTTTTGCAGTGCAAAATTTAAGCAATTTATGAATCTGAGCAGCACCATTTAGCCTTGTTTTGTTTATTTTATTTTTTTCAGAAACATTACTGCTTTTCTATGGAAACAATTATGAGGTTCAACTCCATAAAAAAAGCATAGGAAAAAAAAATCCCAAGAGAAAAGCGGCAGTTTCCAGTAGCAGAGCAGAGCTGGGAGGAAGGCGGCAAATGTCGCAATCACAGGAGTGCAAAACAAAACTCCCCATTTTTTTTTTTTTGTTCTTTTACCAGCTCCGCACTGCAGGGAGGCAGACAGGCACAAGATCTGTCGGAGAAAGAGCCCAGCATCGTGACGCATTTCACCCAGCCACATGTCCCCTTTCCATGGGCCAGCGCCCAGCGAGATGGAGGCGGGGTCTGTACGCCTGTCCATGACTTTATGTGTCCCTCTGTTTGTGTGTGTTCGTATGCCTGGACGAAGAGGGGAGGGTGAGCGAAAGGGAAGCCAGCCAATGTGTCCTGACCTCCTCGAGGCAAGGTGGCGAGCAAGCCAGGCCATACTGAAGCCTACGGGCAAGAGAGAGAGGAAACAGGTGGAGCTCACTCTCTGAAGACTGCTGCCCTGAGTTTGGTCATGGTATATGTGTGTTTGTGTGTGGGAAGGGTGATAGTGCTCGAGGCGGGGATTCACAAATTTGCTCTCTCAGTCTGTAGCCTAAACTTTCCCTTCCTATGACGCTGGTGGCATCATTGAGCTAGCCAAGCAAATCTGCCGGCTGCCCCTGGGCCAAACAGGCCTGGAACAGATTTGTTGTATGTATAGGTTGATCGTACTCGTGCGGGCGCCATTTGGTGTCCAAATGCACGCGCGTACATAAGAAAGAGAGAGGAAAAACAAAAAGAGCCATCTGCAGTTTGGGAACATGGAAAGTGATCTGTTACTTTGGCCGGTTCATCCAAAACAGACTGGCCTCTTTCGGAGCCAAGGCTTTTCAAAACACGCACACGTGGAGAGGTGAGTGCACCACTCAAATGGAAGAAGATTTACTTAAGTTCTCCTCACACCTGCCAAGTCAGCTGAGACAGAGCTGAACATCATTCAAATGTCCCGATTTCCCCAGATTTTTTGTATATTTGTTTCGGAGGTGGATCAGGTTTTCAAGTTGGGTTTCCATAAAAATCTTTTGGTGTTTTTCTTAAGCCACCTCACTGCTGCAGGTAGTGTACACCTGCAGCTCATTGGGGCTGTTGAATGAATAGCCAGAGACCTCAGCTGTGTAGCACACTTTAAATTGCTACAAGCTGCTAAGTTGGCAAGTTTGAAACTACTCCTACATCGCGTTTATTCCTAGAAAATCTTTCTTTTAACTAGCATACAACCAGCTTCCCATCTAGCACGCTTCTGTTGGTCTCGTAGACATAAATAATTTATTCTCATGCACCTCTTGGTCTCTAGCTTGTGTCCCGTGTGTGTGTCCTCCTTCCCCTCGGTTGATCTCGTCTGGAGCTCACTCGTTTGGTCAAGCGCGTGTGGGTCACGGTCGTTGTAGTATTAGTCTTGCGTCAAATCACAATCGATATTTAATATTCTCTGTAATCTTCTGTCGATCGGTGTTTGGGTCAGCCTCACATCTCACTCCGTCATCTAAAGTTTAAACACCAAACTATCAACTAACGCTCATAAACTCATAACTCTAAAGTAATCCTAAACTGTTTGGCGGTATGATGGGCGCAAAGCTAATTTGGAACAAAAAGGCAGGAATCTGATGTCCGTTTTAGCATTTTAATCAGATGTGGACAAATGCTCATATCGCACAATTTCTCGTGAAACTGGGCTGGAAGAAGTCTGAAAGGTCAAAATATAATGAAAATATATTTAAGAGGAACAACAGCCTCGTTGAGAAGTGGAAAAGTCAAGTAAACGTTCTGGGGAGGGTTGGTATTCTGTTGAAGTGTGCACTTGCATAAGACCCACATGCAAGAATCAGAAAAAACAAAACAAAACAAAAAAAAAGATAAGCTACAATCCCATCACAATATTCAGGCATTTTCAAATGGACTTTTTGGAGGCTAAAACTGTTAGAAATAGACATAGTTGCAGAATTTTGTCAAAAGGCACCTCTCCAGCTATTAAGCACAAGGATGGATCACGCCTTGGGCTTGTGTTGCAGCTGGTGGCACGGGGGACACTTCACCAGCAGAAAGAGAGTGGATTAAATTAAATACCAGCAAATTCTGGAAGCAAATAACACACCATCTGTAAAATGACTGAAGGCGAAAAGATGATGGCTTCTACAAGATGATAATGACCCCAAACGCACCTCAAAATCCACCATGGACCACCTTTAGAGGCACCAGGCAAACATTTTCCAATGCTCTCAAAGTCCCTTGATCTAATAATCATTTCAAAGCTATGGACAGGCCTCAGGGGGGCAGGGCAGGGAAAAATACTGCCACAATATTAGACAACTACAGGCTTTTATTTGCAAAACTGCAAAAAGTCCCTGATAAAAGGAAAATCTGTGTGGAGAAAGCTTTCATACTGGTGTGTTTGTGTGCAGTTCAGAGGAGTAGACTTTTATTTTGCTATTATAAAAAAAAAAATAGAAAAGGGGAAAACAGGGAAAATAGCTGCAGATTAGAGGGGATTTAACACAGCATATTACACAGTGTTAACACATTTACATGTTAGAGGGGGCCTACATGCACTTACAATGGGACTCTGAGATTGGGTTTGCTTCACTGTAGACAGTAAGCTTGTTATTGTTATAAGGAACATAGCTGTTTTCTCACAGGCGCCTGTGCTGTAATGACAGATAGGAGGTTGTATGCATTGATCCAAGAGCGTTTTAATAATAATAATAATAAGACACAAGCAGAATAAATTAAAAACTCTGCTTAGATTCTACATATTAATAACCGAAGCAATTTGCATGAAAGTGTACAGCAGGAAATATCCCAATATTTGGAAAAAGGCTGGAGTCATTTATCTGAATAGTTAATTAAGAAGAGTTAAGTGTAGCAGGTAATGAGAAACCAGTGGTGATATCCGTGTTCAGACACGCATAGTGGAAGTCTGTGGACTTGTCCCACGACTGCCTCTGAGCGCTTCATGATCACACAGTCAAACATAAATGAGACTGAAAGAGATGAAGATGGATGGACGTTACATTCCTCACTGCTCTCCAGATTTGAGTGAAGAGCACCAAAGTTTATGACACGCACGCAGACGTAAATCACGAGCGTGTAGGTGAGCGACGGCGCGAGCAGGCGCGCACACAATCGTTATTGCCTGTCAAATGAAAAATGTGAGTTCCTGGGGGTAAAATGAACTGATTAATATTCGTGAGGAGGGGTGGGATGTTCGGCTGAGTGGAAGTTGGGATATTTTTCCATCCCTGCTGCCTCCTTTATTACACCACAGCACGATAAAGAGACGTGGAAGGTGCTAAACACGGAAAAGCAGGCAGCAGAGCACTTTCACTCCGCATCAAAACACTCTGAGTGCTCCCCCTGATATGTTACTCCTCAGAAAACAGCTCAGAGCATCTTGCTTCCTCTTTGTGTGCAGGATTTAAGAAAAGAGGCTGGAAACGTTCTTTCTTCTCCGTCCACGTCGGAGTGGAAGCATGGGACATCTCCTCGCCCAGCACCACCGCTGTCTGTCGCTGATGTGCTCGCTGGCTGCGTGGCCCCACAGCTCTAATAAGCGCGAGTCTAATGGGGTCCCCCGGGGGTCCCGGGGCTGCCGGAGGGCCACGCATTAAGATATATGTCGGAAGGGGGAGGGCGCGGGAATGAGGCCCGGGAGAGGAGAAGGATGAGACACCTCTGTACTTGCTAACTCACTTGTGCTCCCTGTAGTCAGATTTAATCCGGTAGCCAGGCTTCAAATGACTCAGAAAGACATGATTTAGGAGGTTTCAAACCAACTAAATCACATCTCATGGAGGGATCCGTAAAGAAACCTGATAGCGAGGAACATTGTTAAGGCTTCCACAGCATCGCTAGGGGAGGAAATGTTTACGCGGAAAACACACCAATGTGACAGTAGTTTTATTTTTGTCATTCGTTCTTTAATGAATTCTTGTTTACGTCTTTTGCAGAGAGTACAAAGGGATTGTATCTATAACTCCATCATCTAGCCCGTTTCCTTTTTGGAAAGGAAGTCTGCCTTTCCAGAGGATGGTGGATAAAAATCTTTTTCCGAACTGAAGTACCAAGAACTTAAAAACTATATTTCAGTCCGATTTATTTATTTATTTATTTATTTTGTTTCTATTGTGGTTTACAGTTCAGGGTGGATTTGGTAAATTCAGGCAGCTGAGGTACATCTCTCCTCCCCAGCTCCCTATCCCAGCAAGTGTGCTTCAGCTCGGTTCATTTAAAATTCTCAAGGCTTTGATTAGTTTTATTTTGAAAGTCTGTGTTTTAGTTGACCTGTTTTACTTCCCTCGTCCAATCCTGCCTGATCTCACCTGTGTCTCGTCAACCTCCGTGAGTGTATCTGTATATATTGTCTTGTCTTTCCCTTCCTCGCTGCTAGTCCGTACTCTGTCCTGCCCTGGGCTGTTTCTCAGTATGAATTATTGTGTGTACTTGTGTTCATATGAACCTTCATCCTCTGCAACTGAAGTACAATTGTAAGAAAGTACATCTGAACAAGAATGGATGTTTGCTGCAGTTCCTCCACTGACCACTAGAGGCTGGTCCCAAAAGAAGGTTGATCTCTGTTAAAGATGTCCAACTTTAGGGCAGAAAAAAACCAAACATATTTACAGCCTGGTTCAAAAAACCATTTTGATCTCAATAGTTTGTCACATCCATGACAACTCTGAGGGAGGTGATTTATTTATTTATTTTTTGTACCATGCCAGTACAGTTTGTCAAGCAATACATTTATTTCTAATATGACCACTTCCTTATCTGGAATCGTCATGCTACTGCGTTTAGCGAAGCAACCACCCATTTGTATAAACCCAGCATCAGCTAAATGTGGCAGCCATTTTTTATTTTCACCGTCAAGTCAGCGTGCTAAACTATATATCTCGCTGTTAATGTCTGGCGACTGCTCTGCAGATATGTCGGCAGGATTCAGGTGGAGGTACGAGCAAAGCTAACTTTGATTGACATGCAGTGAGCTTGTTTCCGTCAGCCTGCTGAGCAACATGGCAGTGCCCCATTGGGCTTCAAAACCGGTCTTCAGAAACCAGTGGGTCATGTGACCGAATGCTTCATCCATTGCTTTAGACAGTCTATGATGTCAACTTGAGACAGCAAAGTTTGAGTTTCGTTTTTTTCCGATTTCCTTTTAATTGCAGCATTTTTAGTTCATTAAAACCTGTTTTTCCAAGCTCCGTCCTCCATTTCCCCACCCGTGATGAAACTCTGGCAATCGTTAGCGATGCTAATTCATAATAATGCTCATTTTACAGCGTACAAACAGCAACACATCCACTGATAAAAAGCGAACAGTGCTTTGTATGTTTGACTCCATGTGGATAAACTAAGGCAGAACTTTTACAAACTGTGAAGTTAAAGCCAAGTTTGACTTTGTTGATGCAAGTAAAAGCCTTTGTTTGACTTTGACGTCAGGGTAGGTGAAGTTTCTCTGACTTTGAGTTGGAGATCTGATTCTGTTCTCTGAAAGAAATCACCAGGTGAGAAGTGAAATGTTTTCAACAGCCAAGAAAATAAATCGGTTTCCTTTCTAGTCAAGATTTCTAGGTTTACCATGACAGAATCTGCACCAACATGTAGACTAAAAGATCTTGGTTCCAGGAAGAAGCTCCTGTGGTTTAAAACTTCAGCTTAAACCTATTCTCAGACTTTCCCCCGACATACTTCATTTTGAATCATGTGTGAGGACTGTTTTCAGTTTTATTCTATTTAATCTTTATTTAACAAGAATAAAACCACTGAGATCAAAAAACCTCATTCACAAGGGAGATCTGGCCAACCATGCAGACTTTTGAGCTTGAGAGAGTTACTTGACATGCTGATGCAAAGATTAGTAGTAGTATAGCCTCATAATATGAACGTTCTGGTTATAAACATGCTGATCTTCATGGCCTAGAATGTCCACTAGAAGATGCCTTGGCGTGATATTCCAGAGAGTAAACATCTGCATGATGAAGTGATCCATCACTCTACACTCCACAGCCCAGAGCAATATTAGTCAGGTCGTGTGACTTGACTGTGAAGGAAATTTAGAAAAAAAAAAAAATGTTGAGGAATATTTTTCTGAAGGGATGAGAGAAAACTAGCTGCAGATGTAGCGGAAGTCAGTCCAGGAGGCGACGAGCATGAAAGACGAAGTCTGGGACGGAGCCCGAGCTCTGCTTGTCTCGCCTGTTTGAACATAAGGACGGAATCACACCTTCAAACAGAGACGGAGCCGGAGTGAAGCCTCAAAGATAACTACCTACAGCCCTGTCATTTTCTCTTTCACAGCCTCCCCTTGCTTTTTCGGCCCGAGTGTAGGTTCACGAGCTGCAGCTCCGACACTCTGCAATCAGATGTGACATGCTGAAGACTCGGATGACAGCTGGGAAGACAAGGTCACACAGTCCCCCACTTTTAATGAAGGATATGTACTACTACTTTTGACAGGCCTGTGCTGCGCACAAAAAGACGTTTACCCAGTGCATATGCGCTGTGCACGTGAGCAAACACTCGTGCACTCATGCACAGTAACAGGCGGAGTAGGAGTACTTCATAGACGGCACTTTTTCTTATTTCTGTGCAATCTGAGAAGCAATTACCTATTAAATTTTAATCTTTCCCATCTCTGAATGTTTAGTAAAAGATAATAACTGGGGAGATAATTAACCCTGGAAGTGGTGAAGTAAGTTGTGAATACAGAGTAATGTGTAAATTAAGTGTATTTGAGTGAGTATATGCTGATATATCTCTGCCCACCTAAAGCTCTTTAGTGTGATACCCAAGATGGCAATCACAGAAAACACAAGCCCGTAGCTGGTCTGGAGAACATGTCCAATGTTGTAATTTAAAGCGACGGTGACCTTTTCCAAAATTAGGTCCCACTGATAACTTAAATATTAGATTATACAGTTAATGCAGTAAATCAATTAGCTAATTGTTTTCTCAGTATATCTCAAGAAGAGGACTTCTTGTTCATAGAGTGGAAAGCTTTGGTGAAAGTCACCCTGAGACGGACAGCAATGTCTTAAGACGTCCTCGTGGCAATCTGTTCATTAAAAAGTGCTTTAATACAGGACATATGACAAATTCAAAGCTCTGGCTTTCAAGAACGATCGCTGTCGTCTGTCCCGAAATTGCTCCCGAGACCATTTTGACTCCTCAGTTTTACCATTTCCTCTCACTTCTCGTTCCCTTCTTCCCTCCATACCCCTCATCTTTGTCTCCTCCCCTCCCTTTGATTCTGAACGTGAAGAGATGCCTGATTTTCAGCTTTTTAAGGATTCAGAGGCGTCTCCGGGTTTTTTGGATGACATCAAAGCGTGCGTGCCTCCCCGACTGGGGAATTCTTAGGACGGCTCGAGTTTGTAAAGTGGCCCGCGCGTTCATTTTAAATGTGCAGTAGGTGGTGGGGGCCCTGGCTGGAGACGCATGGAGCCCCTGACATTATAAACCCAGCCCTCAGAGTGGTGGCCTGCGTTTATAATGTCAGCGAAGCGTGAATTAGGGGTATAGGTTTGCTAGTTTACACTGAATAATACACTTGCAGAGCTGATTGAGTGACTCCTCTCCTGAAAAACAGAATTCTGATAGTTTTCAGTGAAAACAGATTTTTATGTCGGCAAACTCCCTTTGTGTGCACAAGGACATGCCCAACCGGATCCTTTTAACCTAGGCTCTTATCTTTACATTGTAATTACCACTCTCCTCACTCTTTTTCTTCCACCCCAACCTGTCTTTACATTTGGACGCGTCTTGAAAAACCAACTCACCCTATTGAGTCTATTTACCTCCCGTTAATCACTTTGAATAAGAGCAACATGCCCAGATCCAGTAAATCCATGTCTAATTCCTCTTTTTTTTTCTTCCCCCCAACAACCGTGATAAATCACCCCCGCCGCCAACGGGAGGGACCCGTAAAGCAATCAGGTGGTCGTCGGCGGGGATCCTGCCAGATCGCAGAGGTTAATAACATTCTGCATGATTACACAGAGGCCCGGGGATTAGAGGGTTCTGGGGTGCAGGTAGCACATTGCAAACTAAAATCGCTATTTCACAGCCGTGTCCGCATGACCACTTCAGGTGAGAGGCCACGCCACTATCTCATCTCTCCCACTGTGCAGTGGCAAGAAAAGGCCTGAGTGGAAGGTGACACCGCCTGAACGTGTCATTTCATTTATCTCTTTTCAAGGCAGCCCCCTCCCTCGGCTCCCTATCGCTCAAAAGCTAAAGTAATAATGAACCCCAGCCCCCTCCCCTTTTCTATAAAATGCTCTCTCGTCATGAATTTCATGGCATCTGTGGGTGTAGTGCTTCATGCTGAGTAGGGTTATGTCACCTTGTTGTTAGTCAGGGGAGCTGTTGTAGGATTGCAATATTATCTCATTCGCACAAATGGCAGCAGTTATTCAATCCCCTCCCTCTCACAGCCACTTCTTTACATGTACACCACTCTTCTTAATTCAACAACAACCATCTCAAACTGAATCGTGCCAGATAGAAAACTGTTATCTATAAGGAAAGAAAAAACTGGAGATGCTATTGAGGCAGTTTTAATTTTTGATTATGAGGTCATTTGAGTTCAGTTTTCTTATTTCCTTACATTATAGCCTCGATTTACTTTTACTCGTTAGTTGCTTGGATTCCTATTGTGAGAGTGTTTAGTGTGTGTCTTCTTTTGTTGAATTGTTAACACCTGTGTCTTGCTATCACTTGAGTTTTTGTGAGTGTTTATCCCACATAGCGAAGAATATTTAGCTCAGACTTAGCCCATATCTGCAGTTTTCTTTGACAACACTAGTGAGAGGGATCGCCTAAGCTCACCCACATATTCACCAGGCATGGCCCAGTTATTCATTGTTGTCTGACTCTTGGACCACGCCTAGTCCTCACAAGACCTACCCAAAATGTCAAAACTAGTTTATGAAAAATGTGACACATACAATACATGACAAAACCCAAGTTTGGCAGTGATCATATGTTTGGGACACATCTAGCCCTCTTGCCAGCTCTGTAACTGAACTGTGTCCAGAGTAGACTAGATTAGACCCAGATGTGTCTGCTGTCCAGTTTTATTGTGCTTTCTCATCCCTTGCTTGCTGGTTTGTTGTAATTTAAGGTTTGTCCACACTATCAGTCCACATCTGATTTTCAGCATGCCCATATTACATTTATATGGGCATTTGATGGTCTGAACAGCCAAAAACTGAAATTTTTTCCAAGTCAGGTTCAAACCACACATGTAAGTGGCTTTGATGTGATTCCAGTCGGAAGATCTGAATGGTCTGGTTGCTCCAATAAGATTTTAAGTAAGTCTTGTGTGACATTTGAAGTGTGACAGAAACAATGACCACATCTACGACTGTGATCAGGGACTTCTTTATTAGCTAGCCTTAGCTAGCCTTAGCCTCAGCTAACAGCTAGCCTACCGCAACTTTGGTGACACACCAGCAGAGACGCCTCTCCGGAAAAAATAAAAGACGGTACACAAAATCATCATCCATCTCTGGTGCTTTCTTGTAACATTTAGAAAAGTTGCATCATAAGTCCATGTCATCATAAACCAGTTCGTCACGTTCCATTTTGGTTTGTTTACATCCGTTCTGTGTAGACCACAGAAACCATGTGGATTGGGGAACGTCAGCAAGAACATGCAGATGAGATCTGATTATTTACATCGTATAATTCCAGCCAGAAAGATCGTATTCTGATCCAGTCTAGGCAGTCTTGCTCCCTGTGCTGCTAGTTGTGTTATTTTATGATTTTAATTTTTGGACTTCCTGTCTTCACTGGACTTTTTGGTCTCTTCTGCTATTTGGGTCCTATCCTTCAAATCTTGACAGTTTTTTTTTTTTTTTTTGCTAGCCGAGTATCTGAAGGAAGAAATAATCACATCTGACTGGTGATTACCTTCAAACACGCCATCAGATTTAAATCTCTGTAGTTTTTCTCTCTGTGCCCCAAAGTGATCAAGTAATCTCAAAACGGCTAAATCTGTTTATCGAATGTCTGAAAACTTAAGCTGAACATACACGAGCCACCATTCACATGTAGCTTAACAAATACAGCTGGAGAAACGGGGGGAAGATGGCACTCTTTGTCGATCTCAAACACATTGTTTATGGCGAATAAAAGGCACAGATCTGCTTTGTTTTGGCAAGAGAAATACAGGCTGATGATGCAACTTTTGAGAAAATCTGAATGCTGCGCATTCACCGTTTCGCTGTTTGTGTTATACGTGCATGCTCTGTGCACTCTGGTCTATACATGCTTGTGTGTATTCATCTGTTTGATCTTCGGTGTTAAAGACAAAGAAGCCTGCTACTGTAGCAGCCCACGGGACACAGCAGAAATAGATTGCATTCATACTCTTTGTAATATAACCCCCCCTCCCCATCAAGCCCCCCTTCAAAAAAATAACAAAAACCCAACCCACAAACAACACATCACTACCACCTCTGCCTCAGCAACTCACGCACACACTCCCACTTTCCTCTCTCTCTCTCATTATATCATATGGACTCAAACCAAAATAAAATGGTGAATAACAGCTGCATTTGAAAAGCTGCAGAAAGGACAGGGAGATATCACATTCCTCGCTGGTTATGAAACCGGATGGGTATCTGGCAGATAAGAAATAAAACAAAACCACAAAATCCAGTCATTTGAAACCAAACAAGAGAAAGTGTGCAGACTGTTTTCTTGCTGTGTATGTACTGTGACCCGGCAAAGGGAACAACAACAAGAAATGTGGTCAACTCCCTTGTCCACACATCACTGCAGATAACCTGATGGAGGCCACCGACCTGGACACGCACAATAAGCAGCTTTTTGCTGACACACATCTCCTCCCACACTTCAATATGCCTCTAAGTTGCACACACAGCTCACGAGAGCCTGTTATGGGCTGTCCAGAGGTGCCAGAGAAAAACTCACGGAGGTTTGCAGCTCTGGACACAAAGTGCTGCGAGTGCATCCCTAGGGCCTCTTCCCCACGGAACTGCTCACCTGGACACCCGCCCTGCAGTACGCTGGCGACGGCTCTGTCAGACGCAGAGGAGAGGGAGGGAGGGCGAGAGGAGAGAGGTGCAGTCATGAGGAGATGTGCGTAACATAGTTAATTTAATTATTCAGTTTGGCTGCACTGGCGCGTCTTTTCATGAAACTGTGTAGAGCTGCTGACTGGGAAAAAAATGAGATTCCCCCACGACACACTCACCTGTGAAAGTGTGTAAAAATAATTTAGATAAACGCGCAACGGAGCGCGCTGCCGCCGACTACAATGGAGAGCTAACATGGAGTGGGAAAAGCAAACAGGCTTCCTATATTCACAACTGTTGATTAAAGAATCACACGCCGGTTGCCTAGAAACCACAGCCTGTGTGTGAATTATAAAGCGTTTAATGCAAGTCGCAGTTTATTTATAATGTTTTACTCTTTGATGCTTAGATGGGGGATGAGGGACCACACGGTGCGCGCGTAGCTTACTACTGCAGGTCCCTCTGTAAACAAGCGCACTAAATGGAGACGCAGACGGGGGAGGACGCGCTCACCTGGACATGTTCTCTCTCTGGGGTCGGTGCGCCTTTTCCAGACCCAGTTTGGTGAAAATCCCCACGAGGGCCATGATGGCCACTACTCCACAAATGATATAAACAATTAAGTTCGTCTTGTCTTTGGTGCGGTCGTGGATCTTGTTCATTTTTTTGTAGGGAGTCTGCCCGGTCTTCATCCACACCGGGGTGTCGTAATTTTTACAGGTGCTCTGGTCCAGCCGCGAGTGCTTGAAGGAGCAGCAGAAGCGGAAGCCACAGGTGCCGCAGCAGTACAGGTAGTTGCCCGTTTTGCAGATGAACGGCGGGTCCCACTGGCCCATCACGTCGTAGTAACCCCGACATTTGTCCTCGGTGTGCGGGGTCTCCTCGGAGACGCTCTCCTCCTCCCTGGAGCCGTTGGAGGTGGCGATCATGACGAATCCCCCAAGAAGTCCCGGCTCCCCGTCAGCCTTGCAAACGAGAGCCATAAGTTTGAGCAACAAAAAGCCCAGAAGAAAGTATTTCCCTCTCATTTCGTTTTTTTCTCCGTTCAATTTCACGCGGACACAAAAAGATTTGGAGAGTGGGGAGAAGGCGCATGCTCATGACAGGCGGAAAAGTCCGGAAAAATGCATCCGAATAGCGACGCACCGTCCTCCTCGCTGATGAGCATCTTTACAAACAGATCATCATCCAAAGAAAAGGGAAAACGGAAATAAAAGAAAAGAAAAAATAAGAAAAGGGAAAAGCGAAAACGCGCGCAGAAATAAAATCTCCGTGGACCGAACTTGACTTAATCTAAGTTACTCCTCTGCTCTCTGGTGCGCATCTATACGTCCACTGGAGAGGTTTTTACAGGCTCTAATGTCGCGTTTTTCAGGAGCGCATCAGTTTACATGTCCATCTGCGCGCTCTTACGCACAAGAGTAGGCAGAGACAAGCCACGGCGAGGATGAGAGCGCAGTGAGCGGATAGAAGAGCCGGGGGCGGGAGAGCCTGGTGCGCAAGAGGAGAGGAGGAGGAAAACAAGGGGAGGGAAAGAGGCCGCGAGGGGCTGAGGACAGAAAGAGAGTGAGGGTTTATTGTGAAATATTATGATAAAAGCCCCGAAATATATCACCATTATGTTGTGCGAGGGAATACGTGGGAGCCCACATTTCTTCCCACTTTGCGCATTCCCTCTGCCAGTGTTGGAGAAATCCCGAGATCACAAGTAGCTTAATGTGTTATAATAGACTGTGGTTGGGAGAGATATTTGAACAGGGGGTGCGCTTTTTGAGAAGAGCCCTTTCAGAAAAGATGGGCAAGGGGGGAAAAAGCACAGATTTTAATGTATTTTGGTTCGGAATATTTAAAGATATGTCAGGGTATACTTTAAAAATGAAAAATAACCTCAGTCAGCGGAACTTTAAAGGCTAAAAAGTAAATAGTTGCTTCCGATAACAACGACTCTTCTTGTTAGACTCTGTTATCCAGGTCATGGGAACTCTCAAACGCTTGAAACAAGGCAACTGGACTTTTTCTTTTGTTCTGGAAAACCTTTCACCTTCCATCATGAAGGCGTCCTTGTTTCTTCAAAAAGACTCTTTAAAAGTAAGGAAATAAGACAGACTCTTTAAAGGTCTTTTTTTTTTTTTTTTTTTGCCCCCAGCTTGGCCAACCAAACCCATTTGCTTCCTGAAAATTCATTTGTGCAATGGTTCTGGTACTTCCACTTCCAGCTATTTCCACCGGTACAAATTGTACCAAGCCAGGGCAGTTGGGTGGAGGTGGGCTTTATATAATAACTTGTGCAGGAAAATCCAAGAGACACAATTCAAACCAACTGAGATGGCTGCAGAATTGATAATAACACGTTGGATCTTTATGTTTTTACTGGACTGCACACCATTTTGGACGTGTTTTGTTGATACTGATCAGTCACTCTGATTAGTTGTTGTATATCCAATGGCATCCAAAAACATATTTTTCTGTGTTCCTGTATACTGCTCCATGGAAATCAAAGTCAAATCCAGAGGAACAGACTTTTTGTTTTTTGTTTGTTTGTATTGAAAAGCGGTGGGAGAGTGGGGTGGGGGATAGGGCAGGGTGAGAGGATGACTGGTTGCTCACTCTAAACCCAGAATTCAAATTCAGTACTTTCCAAACTTTCCATTTTTACACTTATCTATATCCTGACAGCATTTACTGTTTATATCTCATTCACAATGTAAGAGAATGTTATCCATCCACCTATACCCACTTAATTCAATACAGGATCACCGGGGCCTGCAGGAGCTCTTTAAGGTGAAAGGTGGGGATACACTCAGGTTGTCAGTCCATCACAGGGCTACAAACAGACAACCAACCAACCATACACACTCTCTCCTACATGGAACTGGGAATCATCAGTTAACCTGACATGTGTTTGGATGGTGGGAGGAAGCTGCAATACCTGGAGAAAACACCAGCAAGCACAGGGAGAACAAGTAAAATTCCTCACAGAAAGACTCCTGCCGGGACCTGAACCAGGAACCTTCTTCCTGCAAGCAACAGTGCTAACCACTAAGGTACCATGCAGCCAGAGACTTATGGCTTTTAAAAAAAGAGGGTTTTTTTTTTCATTTTTTAATTATGTTCATACCTTTAAACTGTATTTTCTGATTGTCATCTCCTTTCAGGAAAAACCTTTAAAATGTTGAGTAATTAAATCAAGAATTTTGAAGTGTGGCTTCTTCCGATGCCCTTTTTTTTGTAAAAAAAATTGCTAATTTCATGAAAACGTAGGGTATATTTTATATTCAGAGTTTTTAAGGCCATGTACAGTCTTGTCCATTTTCTCAAGCAGCTTAAGAAATAAAATAAAATGTAATTATTCTCAATAACAACAACAAAAAACAAGTATTACTACTTGTTATATTATTATTTTTTTATTGTCAATACTACTTTAATTGTTACATAATCAAGTAAATTACTGCAGAATATGGGAATATGCTATCATTGCCCATATATTACTTATATTATTATTATAAAATTATAAATGATTATATTATCATATTATTATTTATTTATAATATTATTATTATTTATATTATTATTATTATTTATGATATGCCACATCAAGTATCTGTGTACTTTATATGGTCATGTCAACCTTTAGCCCATATCATTTGGAGAAACCCTTCAGTTCCCCCTCAAGAAAACCCTCAAGAAAACCCTCGCTGCCAGCAGAGAGGAAAACTCCCTTCTTGAGCCAGAAATGTTCCCCTGAGATCATAACTGAGGAAATCTTCACAGCCTGGACCTGCATCAGAATCAGTCAGGCTTGGTAACATCACCCAACCAAACCAGGACCTCAATCTGGAGGATTAAATTAAAAAAAACTGACTTGTTAAAAAAGGAGCAACTTACAATTTCTATCTTAACATGCAATATCAACTTTATAAAGGAACGCTTTTGAGATTTCTTTTTTTATATTTCTGAGGTTCATCAAATGCACTTGTCTTTGTTCAGAAAGTATTTTGACTACCCTGACTCAGGATAAACATACATACCTGTATAAAAAAAAAGAAATACACAGAATACTATCTGCAAATCATGCCGGACTCATGAGGGTTCTTATTATAAAAAAAGGCACATAAATCATGATTCAGAAGTTAGCAAACATCCAAACTTCTCCTTCCCTGACTGACATTCACTTCTGTGAAGAGTACAGCAGGATCATGACCTCTCTCAGTGGTCCAGCTTCTGCTCAAGGTTCTTCTCCTGGTGGGAAAAGGGAGCTGTGGGCGCTGATAAAATTCAGATGATGTGGAAATATAAATTTTCAGTTAATTAAGATGTATCCTCGGGAGCTTCGCATGTTTACAGATAAGAGAAAAAACTGATTGTTAAGACAAAAATCCCATTCATCTGCTGTAAATGTGATTGAAGTGTGGGTGTGGTGGGTCCCACAACTCTACAACCTCCAGAGAGATGTATACAAGTGGAGGGATTTGTTGGTACTCTTCTGTTAAAGAAAGAAAAACCTAAAATGGTCCCTGAAATTACTTGAGACTCACAAAAGTAATAGATACCAAATTACAGAGCACATAAAATCCTATACTGCTTTAACACTGTGATTCAACATGATGCCTAAAAAGAACTAGTGAATTTGGTTTAGACAAAAATAAACACTCAGTATTTTGTTGTGCAACTATTTGAAACAACTACTTTCAAGTGATTTCTTCTGCAGACTGCATGTTTCAGCCATTTCCATAGATATCAAATAAAATCTAAATCAAGATGCTTCAGAATAGTCCAGTGTTTTGTTCTTGGCTGTTTTTGGTCATTCCCCTGTTGAAGAACCCATGACCTGCAAATGAGACCAAGCTTTCTGACACTGGCAGGACATTTCGCTCCAGATTTCATTTTATTCAGGAAAATAGCCCCAAAACATTACTGAGCATCCTCAGTCTTTCACAACAGTCTTCATTTATTAATTTTTTTTTTTTTGCATTTGAACATAGAGGTGATGTGTCTCGCAATAAAGCTCCAGTTCTGCCTCAGCTGTCCAAAACACACTCCCAGACCGTATTTTGGGATTTCTGCAATTTCGTTGATATATTTTGTACAATAACATCTATTCTAAAATTTGTGACAATGTGCCTTTTGACAAATTCCCTTCCGTTCCAGATTTTTTATGATTTTCATTTAACGGTGGAGTCCTCCTTAGTCTGCAACTTTGGCTCAAACATGGATGGATGGATGGCATGATCTGACGCAGATGTACCTTGATCTTGGTGTTCACCTTGAATCTCTTCGGAGGTGGTTCTGGCCTCTTTGGTTACCATTCGTATTATCCGTCTCCACAATTTGTCATCAATTTTCCTCTTGTAGCTACTTTCCAAGAGGTTGTTTATAATGCCGTGGAGCTTAAACTTCTGAGCGAAATTTGCAACTGTGGTCGCAGGAACATCAAGCTGTTTGGAGATGGTGTTCTAGCCTCTAACTTTACTTTCTAAACTAGCTGACTGTCACATGTTGTGAGTCTACTTTTTGATCTTGGTTGTCTGTAATATTCTTTCTGACCTCTTGAGAGAGCTTCCTGCTCTATTTTTTCAAAACAGCAAAAAGGTGATAAGTCACTCTAAGTAGTCACACCGACTGCCTGCAATACTGAAGACACATGTGATGCTTATTACAGGATAAACTCTACATTTAACACATCAGGCAGCTGGATTCACATCCCGTTGTTAAATCTTCCCTTAAAACACATTTTTTTGCTTTGGCTTTTAACTCAGTTTGAGATCTTAGCTTCAGTGTTTTTTTATTTTAGTTTTTATGTTTTATATTTTGTTTTACATGTTTTTACTTTTTTTCTTTAAATCCATATTTCTATTCAGCACACCGGTCAACTTATGTTTTTAAAAGCGCTAAATAAATAAAGCTGAGTTGAATCCCTATAGTAGGATTATGTTTTATTTTAACCGTCTCATTTTCATTAGTCAGTTTTCAGTAAGCTGTTATTACTATTGTCAGTTTCAGGTTATTTCAGTGACCATATTGTTTTTTCCCCCCTCCTTATAACATAAGGGTACAAACAAATTTGTCAACATGTCTTTAGATATCTTAATTGTTCTCTCTTAAGAAACTATATGTATAAAATTATAAAACTGATAGATTTTTTAAAAAAATGACAGAGACTGGATGGTAATGGAAATTAATCAAAAAGATCCAATAGCATCATGAAGACATACAGATTGTGTGTAAATAAATAACCACTCAAACCAGAAAAATTTCCTTAAGGAAGAGCACAAGTATATAACAATCTAAATGACAGAAAAAAAAACACAACCCGCGCTGTATATTTCGTATTTTTATTTTATTTATTTATTTTTTTAATTTATTAT
>JAOWBL010000011.1:786631-877271 GCA_028564865.1 Zenarchopterus dispar
CACAGCTTGCTTACATGTTTCTGTTAGAATGGTTTCTATGTTGTAGCGGTTGGTAACCATAGCAACATTGTTGCAACTTCAGAGAAGTTGCGCACAGATTCAGATCCATGGAACAGGCTGCGTAGTCGATCACCGATACTCGCCAGTCGTCGATCGCAGCTGGGGCACTTCTTTACAACAGCCCCACAAGTCTGCACGGAGGCAGCTTCAGTAGCTCCGAAGTCACGCTTTGGTTTGCCAAGGCAACTATTCATGCTATGGCTGAGAGTGAGGACATATTTCTCAGGGCAAAACATCGGACGTTCAGCGGACTGACTGAAGGTATCCGAGTGTTGTTAGCTGCTTTAGCTTCGCCGGCTAGCCGATTTGCTAATGCTCTTTAACTGGGGAGTTACGCAAGTTGGTTGTTGGCAGCAGTTTAATGGTTTATCAGCGCCAGCGGTGTAATTTGACACCTTTTTTTTTCATTTACGGGTCACCACTGATACGTGGCTGCTACCTTGTCAGTTATTGATAGCTGGTTTTGCCCTTTTTTTGTAACAATAAATAAACTCTAAAGTAAGTAAATACTGACAATGCTGGTCATTAATGCTGTTACATACGCATAAGTACATCGTAAACCTTTAATTTGTTTATGGCTTAATTTAGCAAAGTTCCTGACCTTGACACAGACTTAAATGATTTTCTCTGCTGGCTATTAAAATAAGGTTGTTTTCTTTTTTTCATAATATTACCATGAAATTAAAGACACTAAGACATTTAGGGATCTTAAATAAAATCCCATAGTTGAGTGATGTTTTCATTCAGTTTCTACTTCTGGTATCTGTTTAGTTTTTTTTAGCGCCCCCTGCTGGAAACCTTCCATTTAAAAACTTTGATGAGATGTATTTTTAATTGTCCAATCTGGTGCATCTAAGAAAAAGTTATCTTCTTGATTTAAGTTGTGGTTTCTCAAGCATAACCACATATTACAGATTCCCTGTTACTCCTGTCACCTGTCAGTCTCGTACCACGTGTTTAAGAGTCATATCTGACCATAGAAGAACTTTGCACTACCAGAACATGATCATCGAAACAAATGACCTGTGTGGCATCTATCAATTTTTGACAGCTTTTAATATTTAGCTTTGATTTAAGGGGTAGAATATATTATATCTTTGTATCCCTTTTTCGCCTTTTTTTCTTTTGCTTTAAATCTGTGATCTCTATACATTTTTAGTGACAGTGCAGGTCTGATGTTAGTCTTTTAAAGTTTTGGATTAGTCAGAATTACATTGCTTGTCTGTATAACTTCAAGAAGCAGTTGTCATAGACGTGTTAAGGCTGCAAAGAACAAAAAGATTGCAGGAAACTTCATACTACACTGATCTTGCAGTTCACAAAATTTCATCAACGTTTTTCATTTAAGCAGAAAAGTTCATCATTGTCCCTAGTGTGTAGTCATAAATTATGATCAAGACAAGGTTAGTTCAGACTGGAAGGTTTTAAAGTAATTTGGTTAAAGATAAGGATGATAATCATAAAAGAAGAATGTGTTTCCACTCCTAATTTCATAAATGTCAATTACACAGAGAAGATCTTTGTTAAGCTTTTTCTCCACTCGCTCCCAGGAGCAAGATGCTCTTTGTCTGCCTTTCTTTCCCCATCTTTGCTCAAGTTTCTCTGGAGGACTGAATTATCATAAACTCATTTGGGAGAGTGATACATGGAGAGCATATTAAGCACAATGGATGCTCAACAGCTACAGAACTATCTCCTGCTGAGTGTGAGTGAGGGGATTTGTGCAGAATGCAAGCTCTTCACAGCAACAGCATAACTACACTGGCAGTGCTATTGTACATCCTCCAGAAACTGAAGGAGTGGAACAGAAAGGTGTTATTTACACCTGTTCTTAACATCTGTCCACTTATGGTAACAAGACTCCCCTTTTATAGTGCTTTTTCTGCTTTCATCCATGTCATTACCATCAACCAAGCCGCATTCAGCTTTTGCTTCTTTTCTTGGTGGTGCTGCTAGCCTTATTAATGAATATTTAAAAATGATTAGATAATAGGATACATGTGTTGCATAATGTAAAGGTTGTGTAGATGGTTATTGTTTAACATGTAACTTTGTTATTTAGGATTAGTTACCAGTAAAGTGCACATCACTTCCCCCTAGCTGAGTCTCAGTTACCAGTTTTAAATCCTGATCATAGCCCCTTCAGCTAAAAGTGTTTTTCACATTTAAAGAATTGATTTTGATGATTTTTTTACAACAATCTACAAGCTTTAAAAGGTGAATGTTGTGATTTCACCTGATCCCTAAAGATTTACTTTAATATTTAGATGACATATGCCCTCTGCTGTAGAAGCTATCTGTGACTTAAACATAGTGAAAGATATGCACAGATCCGACTTAAGATTGAGATCACTGACAGGTAACATGGGTAAAACTGCTCATCTTGTTAAAATGCAGTGTTTTTACTTAGAAAACCTATGCACTGGCATTCACATGAGTGTTATTTTGACAAATGCCACCTACCTACATTTTGTTCAGAGCACATCTCTCGCCCCAACATGGCAATATCATTCCCTCCTCCAACAGGTCAGCAGTGATTGTTCACACTTGTATCTTGTCAGCTCTTGTGTCTGGGTGTTGTCCTTCCTTTCCTTCCTTCCTTCCCTGCTGGTACATCATCATTTGATAATTTTATATGTCACACTCTCAGTGTTCCTTCCTGCATTGCTCTTCTGTCTGCTCCTTGTCTTCTGCTTTTTTCTGAGCCTTGCTTATTTTGGATATTCTGCCTTTCCAGTGTCTTGTGTTATATAAAGGACATTGTTTGTATTACTCTTGGTTCCCTCCGTCTCCTACATGAATTGACCCAATTTTCATCTTACAGAGACCCCACAACCCACAGGGCTTAGAAGATGTATACTAATATCCCTGTGGCAGGTGGTCCAGCACACCCTCAGATGTTCTTTGTCCAGTCTGAATGGTCAGAGATCTTGTGGGAGCACCAGGAGGACCTGATCAATCCTCAGCAGATAGTCACAAGGTGTTAATTACACCTAGTAGAAATTTTTGACCAATCAGCATGCAGTATACTAGATCTGGATTAAAATGGTATAAGAGTGTGATGAAGGTGTGACTAATCCCTCTAAAACACAAATCTACTAAATATAACATTTCTTTGGTCAACTGAGGGACCAATTCTCTGTGGTTGTTCACCAGCTATCCCTCTTTACTTTAATTAGCTAAAAGATCACAAAACTCTAATAAAGTTAGTGTAAGAACATTGCTCTGATCCATTTGCATTGCTCTAACAACATGCTGACTGATTTAAATATAACATTATTGCATTGTGCATGTTAATATTGATTTGTTCTACTTCCAGATGCTGAGCGAGAGTGGACTGGACCATTTTGCTTTATCCAAGCTGCAGACCCCCAACTTGGGCTGATGAAGGCCTGGAGGGATGGTGATTGTGATGGCGGAGGCAATGAATGGGCTGAGGAAGTGGAGCTCACAAAACAGGCTGTGGAGGCCATTAATCAGCTCAGACCTCGACCGAAATTCCTGGTGCTGTGTGGTGACCTAGTCCACGGTATGCCAGGTAAGGCCAAAGGATAGAAAAAAAAAATCAAAAAGATTGGCACTGGGTACTGAGGGACTTTGAGTAGGCAGGAAAGCTGCTCCAAAGATCGCTTTTGTGCCAACATCAAATAAATTGGTCATAGTAGTAAGATTTGACAAGAATTCTCTGCTTGAAACCATACTAATTTTTAATGTTTTCCATTGTATGTCTTTCCAGATAGGCAAGGCGTGTAATCTGAGTCTTTTTGTGAGATATGGTTGTCATTTTTTAATCTGGGGCACAATTGATTTTTGCTGTGTAGCAGATAGGAGAGATTTGAGGTGATCTGCAAAACCAATGTATGTATATATCTCTGTCAACTGTAAATGCTGTTTGACTGAAATTATTTATGAAGCTCTTCAAGGTACATGCTGCTTACAAATATTTGTGAAATTGCGTTCTTATAGTTTGAATTAATTGTTGAACAATTATACTACTTTTAGTAAATCTAAGATGCTGTTCAACCTCAAACCTGAATGTTTCAAAAACAATGAGGGTAATCTTTCCAAGGGGATAGCTAACAGCATTTTTACAAGATTGTTAAGGAGCTATTGGAGTCCAAAGAAGAACATTATCTTCATCCAGTCTAAACTGCATAAAGTGTCACCAGTGTTTATATCAGATGAAGACGAGGACAGGCTGTTAGTTTGTCATCCACAAGGCATTTGTCAAAGAGAGGAATTTAGGTTGAAATGGCATGGCGTGATGCCTCTAAAATATCATGACCTTTTTGAAATCGGTGGACTTCAAGAAAATATTTTCCCAGAGACTAACTGGTTGTTTGAGATAATCTATTAACAATATTAGACTATAATTTTGTGTTAGCTGCAAAGTCTCCATTTTTTTCTGTCCTGTCATCGTGATTATTACTTCCACATCCTAATCCATCTCTGTATTAAGATATTTCCTAACCTTTACATCTTAAACTATTACAACAGATTCTGTCATGTGAAAGTATCAGTTTCCGGTTCATTTGATGGAATATTTGGTTAATTTTAGGAAGTGTGGTTTAGCTTTTGCCATCTTGCATCCCTGGTCTCAGCAAAAATTGGCCAGAGTAACTTTGGACTCCCATCCGGGTGGTCTCTTGGGACAACTGCAATCACACAGCTACTTTCTCCAGCTTAGTAAGTCTGTCCCTCAGTGGAGTCCAGTGACCTGCTGGGATGGGGTCCCGAAGCAGACCCAGGGCAACTGGAGGGGTTAACCGTTTCTTGATATGCATACTTAGAAAAATAAACTGCTGTTCCAGTTCCAGAGAGATTGACGTGGGTCCTCCAAGGTACTTTCCACTGAGTCGTACTTGCCAAGCATTAACTACCAAATGGACAAGTCCAGAGATGGCGTAGTTGGAATTGTGCAACAGCACGCTACTTGGCAGGGATGGGAATGCCTCTTTATTTCTCCAGAAGACCTGGAGGAGGTGGCTGGAGAGAAGCGGGTCTAGGACTCTCTGTTCAGGCTGCTGCCCAGTAACTGAGAAGTGAACATTAATGGACAGGTGGAAATATCACCATCTGGTCTCATAATAGAAAAAATTTGATTTTTTTTTGTATTAACTAACAATTGCCCACTTACACCTACCTGTTATTTATTGAAAATGCCCGAATCAACTCCTTCTCAGAGGGATACCTACATTTTCCTCTTCTACAGAGTATTGAATCAAAGTTTCTCAACTATAACATTTCTACCTCATTATTTAAGTTGACCTTGTTCTAGGATTGATGAAATGTGCTCATGGCTCAAGTTATATTTATGCAGAAATATTAAAAATTCTAGCATTTTCATAAACTTTCAAATGAACAATGTATACAGACTTCAGACTAAGGGGTTCATTAAACAAATGTTCATTATCTGAAATGATTAAATCCAACAATACAAGCATTTGAATTTATAAAATGGAAAGTTTCTAATGACGATAAGGTCAGAATATTCACTTGGCTGATAATACAGAACACAGTATATGTTAAAATGTCAAACCCACCTCGTACAACACCTGTTATCAGCACCTGCTGCAGATTTTTGAGATAAGTTTGCAAAAGCAATATGGGCTTTCCCACATTTGTACGTATTAAAACTGAATGAAATGTGTCTGGTATATGTTGATGAATGCTTTCTCTGCTACTCAGTGAGACAGTCTAATCTAATTAATGCACTCTCTGAAAAACAGAAGCCTTGGGATGGTGCAGCCGCAGAATATCTCTCACTGCTGTCGGTTTGAACATTTGCCTCTGGCATTCCATTAGCCTTTTTTCTCAGCCAGAGTCAGCAAGCAGCATTTTCCCATATGACTTCAGCTGATATTTATCTATGAAAAGCAAAGGGCCTTTGGCTACCCTCAGACTAATGCTGATTTTTAGTTTATTGATCAGGCTCGGCGGCCTTTGATTTCTGTCCAATTCCGAGAATTTTGATTCATTTTTGGGAAGCTAATAGGGGCAAAAAAAAAAACAAAAAAAAGAAAAGAAAGAAAAAAGTTAGACGTAGGGATGATTTGCAAAGTTTTGCCTGTAAACATTCGACCCGCTGTGATGGCATATAGAATTTATCTATAAAACGATTCTGGTTACCTTTGAACTATTTCAGAAAGGTAAGTATTTGCTTCTTTAAGATTAGTTTGGATGAGTCCGCTGGTTGCTGAAATGAATATGGATTATTTTGATTCCAGCATCAAATGTGAAAGTAATATTCATCCGTAGAGTTTCCTGGTCTCATTCAATCACTCTCATTCTGGGCGTTGGTTGTGTTGGGTGCCTTAGAAGTCATCTCTTTTGGCCACAGTAGTACCTGGTGTACCCAGTACAACAGATGTTTTCAAAATGTAGTCAGACAAGCAGATATTCATGATAAAGCTGCGTTTTAGAATAGTTTACCTCCAGACATGTCTTGTTGCATGAATAAAATAACAGCTCTGGTGTTTGACTAATGCCAAGTTCAGACTGCGCTTGCTTTTTATTTTTGCTTCTCATCTTCATTAGTGTCAGACATTATGATTAATACCACACCACCTCTAGAAAACAAGCCTTTCACTAATAAAATACATCATAACTCCTCCAATACCTCAAAGCTGTAGACTTGTACTCTAAATTGAGGTCTTCGACTGTGCACTTTGGCAAGTAGTAATGGCATGCACATGATTTTATAGAGGCATCTCTAGTGAACTGAAATGAAGGACTGTGGCTCAGTTTGTGTATTTTTCCATGTTTTTTTTTAGATGAAATGGGTTTGCAGGACTCACTGTAGCATTAATGTTCAGCAAAAAGAGCCCTAAGCCACGACCTTTGCAAACTACCTCTGCATTACAATTAGGGGGCTAGCATGCGGTGCCTGCCTGGCTAACTGGCCTTAAGGAATGGGCAGTGAAAGAGAAGAGCAGTCAGCAAACAGACCTGCTTCATCTCTGCATGTCTCACTACTCTGCTCGCAGGTTTGATAGGCGAATGATCAAAGTTTCCCTGGCCTTGGTCATGCAGACTAAATTAGGTCTTAATCATACATTAATTAGAGTATTTCATTATATGTAGTGTAATATGTAATAGAAACTGTCCTTGGCTCAACGTTTATAAATTCTTGACTCAAGGCAAAATATTCATACTCTACACATAGTCACAGTTTTCTTTCCTATTCTCTTTTTGGGTTATAATGACCAACAATTGCAGCTGCACAGCAGCAGTCGTGAACAATCCTTAGCTGTCGCTCCCTGTCACGGGAGTCTCGCTGCAGGCATCTAAGTATCCTTATCATCTTTATTGCTGCACCATTTAAACCAGAGCGTGTCTGCCATCCATTTTCCACCACACGCTCTCCATCTCCCACTGATCAGTCACCTCTAGAGTTTAAAGCACAATGTATTTCACATGCAGCTGGGCAGTAGATTGTGTAGAAATGGAGTTGAAGCCCAAAGCCTTGAGGACCTTCTAAATGGTGCGGCGTCAGCCCTTGTTACCGTCAGCCCCAGCAGAGCAGGTTGTGTGTGCCATCCTCATTACTCGCCACGTCCATCACTAGCCTGGTAACTGGACGACGGTATTGACGGGGAGGAGGGAAGAGATATTATAGCTAAAGCTGCTCCCTCTGTTTCTCGGATGACATTTCCCCTTAAACTGTTTACTTACAATACAGAATGAATGGGTGGCGAGCCAGGGAAGCTGGCTGTCAACTGGCATTGTCAACACTGCTGCCTGTCGGCGACAGGAAATTGGCAACTGTATTTCTGTTCCCACAGATTTCCCTCACTATCTCTTCATTGCTCTCACATTCTGTTTTCCTATCCGTCTCTTTTCTCTATTGTCTGTCTGTTCTCTTTAGTAAACAGCCACGGTCACATGCCTAATACTTTATTTTGACAACCTTCATTTGCAAGTCTGTCAGCATATATAAACATACTAATTTATTCTTGTCTCTGATTGATCTCTTTGAAGCATCCATAAATTTCATATGGAGGCATCAAAGGCTCTGTTTGTTCTTGTTAGTGTGGGTCATCTTGGAGGGGATTTGAGCTTTTTCCACAAGACTTAAAGGAAAGTAAACTAACTAGTGACGTCTTCATTTAGTAAAATCCTCTATATAATCAGCTTCTTAAATGCTGGTTCTACCTGTTCCTGGTCTTAAGTCTTGAAAGGTTAAAATTCTGATCACACCTCCCAGGTGGACATAAAGGGCGACACCTCGTGCATGTAGGTGTGCGCTCCCCCCATTATGGAAGCTAGTAGAAAACTGAGGAACGTGTCTGTCTTTCATCTTTATGCCAAAGTTACAGAATATCACTATACAAGCACATAAACACTTATTGATGAAGTGGAGATCTGTCCCAGGTATGTGTAAAACCTTGATGGATTTAGTCATTCATTCATATCACACCTAATGATAACTTATGAACTACTGAAACGATTTGACTAATTGGATTATGAATCTCATAATTCTATGTCTACCATTAGTTAGCTTACAAGCTAATATCTTACTGAAGCGAGTCTTACTCTGCTTCTACCACAAGTCCGACGTATTCATCTTTAAATGCTCATTACAGACGTACTTCCGTGGTACGCAATGTCTGCTCTATAAATCTTAAAAGTAATTTTTTATTTTGTAAATTTAAGGTGAAATGGTTTCAGACTTTTGATTTGTTCAGTTGCCGTCGTGTAGCATCAGCCGTGGCCATATTGTTTAAGTTGCGCTGTACTCTATTGCGCATGTGCAACTCTCAGCAGAATTACGAAGGGAGATGTCTCACTCTGTTGAAAAACACGTGGTGACAATTGCAGCTGAACGCTATTGCACAAATGCAATTCTCAGAGATAGGAAGGAAGAAGATGCCTTACACAGAATTTTATTTTGCCAACAGTAGTTAACAATTAAATTCATTGGCAACTATTTCTATTATTTTTGTCAACAACAGCGACTAATTGTTGCATCCCTACATTACACTACTCCCTTAATGAACAATCAAGCCCCCTAAACTAAACAAATTTCAGGTCAAATGGAAAATTAGTAAAATGTTGGCCAGCATTTCTCTGCCCCCAAAAAGTCATACTCCACTGAAAAAAAGTTTTTCGTTCCTCTCCGACCCATGCTAACCCCAAGAGGCGCTTTTCTCATCTGAAGGATTTCCATCAATCTCTCTGCTCTCTGTCCCTATCTATGCCCGCCTCGCTCGCATTCACTTTCTTGTGTCTTTCTCATTTACTTTCAAAGCTGACAAATGAAGAGGATAAAGAGCAGAGAGGAGGCCGACTGCCGAGAGATGAGATGAGGGGGTAAAAGAGTGAGATGGAGAGCTGATTTAGATTAGAAAAACATGCTGGACTTGACACTCTACTAATGAGCACTACAAAGGATTTGCGCCGTGTCCCTGGGGGTTTGCATGAAATTTTACGAATTATACAGCGAGGAGAAGTGTTTAAGTACACATGCTCATCTGCATGTGAGTAAAACACACCAAGGTGAATGACAAGTTACCTTGGGACTTCGCTGTCACCTCTCTATAGCTGTCGAAACCAGTAATTGGCAGTAAAGGGGAATGAAATGGGCTTTCTGGAGCATAAAAGACAAGACCTGAGAAAAACTTTGGGACACGAGGGGATCAAGAGGTTTTAGCATGTTTACAAGCTGATTTATTGAGTTAAGGGAGCTGGGGGTCTAATGTCATCATAATGAAGGCATACCTTGTTACTTTTACTCTGAAGTCTTCAGGTGACTGTTTATGCCACAGTCACCTGTTGCAGTTAAGGCTTCGGTGTTTGGTGTGACTAGGGCTTTAGTCTTCACATGATTATCATAACACCAGCTTACACTCCTGAATTACCATTAAATGGACAGGCCCAACAAATCACTTCTATACTACCTGACTACCTGAAATAGGACTGAGCACACAGTGGGCTGAACAAGCAGTGTTCATGTTCTGCATTGAACCAGAACATCTTTTCCCCAGAGCCTTGAATAAGATCTACCGAACTGAAATACTCCACCAAACTATATGTTTCAGGATGCCAGTCAGACTGGTTGAAAATAGTTCTTATAGTTTACAAAAACTAAGACTAAAACAAACTAAGATTGGAAAATAGTCCCATTAACTGAAAGAAAAAATAAAGATTTTTATAAAACTAACACAAAACTAAAATTAACAATGCCAAACTAACTGAAATGAAATAGAATTGCAATTAAAATTAACTTTGTTTTTTTATTTTGTCTAGATTTTTTAAGTTTAAGGCTTAATTTTTCTAATTACTAATTCTTTTCTCCAATTCTAATTATTCAAAAGAGAATAAAGGATTTTTGTTCTGTATGACACTGTTGATAAGATTCTTTCATCCTAGATTTTTGTGTTTTTCTGTAAAGCAATATCAAAAACTAAAACTAAACTAAAGCTATTGATGTGCTTGGTAAACTAGTGAAAACTAAACTGAAATAATCAAACAAACTAAAAACAGAAATCTGAAAAATAAAAACTATAAAATAATTCAACACTATGATAACTCTGGTTGAAAAGTCAACATTTTTGGCCAAACCCAGATTATATGTAAGCCAAGGATGAATGACATACAACAACAACTCAATAATATACCTATGACTGATATTAATGGTTAGCTCATTTTGGAGACATGATTTTCATCCACTAAAAGGGTACGATAGAAATAAATTTGGTACAAACCCTTGTGAAACATGTCAAATGATTCAACACTCCAAATTTTTCAATATTGACATGGAAACTCTCTTTTCTGTATAAAATGCAGACAAAGTCAGTAGCAAAGTTTACCTCCATATCTTTTTTCAGCTCTTACTTCCAGTGTGTACTGAAAGTTGTTAAACTGATTTAACCTGATGAAGGCCAGTGGCATCAGTGATCCATCTGTGGGTGTTGTGGAAAAAATTCCTCTAGACAAGCAGGCAAGACTGGAAAAAAGAGAAACTTGGCTCTCTGAATCTGGATTACTTGTATTTCATGCAAGGGTTGCATCTTTACAGCCAGGCAGGGGACAAGAAATGACCAACAAGACAATATAGTGTGGATAATTTAAACATTAAGACATTAAGAGGTTACAGCAGGTTTTTTAAAAGTAGCAAGATAACAGAATTTGACTTATGCTTAACATGGCCTTGTAGATGTGAAAAAAACATATTTCCTCTCAGGCCAAAGCCTCCAAATCGATTATGACCAATTCTGTCAGATCATGAAGACCTATAAGTGACTAGTAAAGAATATTAAACCACATGATATCTAATCCGGAGGGCACCCTTCAAAAAATCTCGGCTGCATTTGATGGAAATATAAACATTTGCATTTAGCTTCTTTGATGTATCCAAGAATATAACATCTACTGTTTTTATTCATCTGTTGAATTTTAATGGACTAACATATTAAACCCTCACGCATATTAAGACTTTCAAACCAGATACATTAAAGTAATCCCTAAGCCTAACTACGCCTTCCTCTCACCCCCCACCTTCCTACCCCCCTCACTATAGGTATGATGTCCATGTGTGGATATAAAGCTGATGTGCTTTGTGAAAAGGTTCCAGTCTTACATAATCAATTATAGGTATATGCCAGAGATAACTGCTCTGTGTGCCAATTCTGATAACATCAGAATTGGCACACTATACATTAAGATTTTTAAGTCCCTCACTTTTTCTAGATGCTAAAGGGGGCTTTTGTATTTTCCTCTCAACATGGCCCAGAATGTCCAGTTCTATAGTCCAGTTTATTTGAAAAATAAGGCTTCAGTGTAAGGACGTTGGATTCATCTGGTAGAGATGAACTTAAGTCAGAGATTCGGTTATTTAGAGTTGGTCTGACGTGAAAGTTAGTGATACCAAAAACACTTCTAAACTTTCAGTTTTTCAAACAGGCCACTGGTGATGGACCATCCAGTACAATACACAACCGTGTTCTTTGTGAGTTAGTGTGGACACCTACTGATTAACACCTGCTGACTTACAAGACAAATGAGCGAAATGAGCGGACTTCTGCTTTGAATCTGCAGAAAAGCAAAGTCAGATTATTGTGGCTACTTTTAAGTGTAAGGATTTACAGCTATTTTGCATCAGCTGTGAGGAAGTGAAGAAATGAGAAGCTAGTGAAACTCACAAGAAAATGTTATCAAAGACTAGACGGGGAAGCGAGTCGAAGCAAGCTAGTGAGGGAGCTGCTGGAGGCTACCGCTGACAGAGTACGGTTGAAATTATTGATCAGGATCAGAAAGAGTACAGATGCTTCAGCCGAACACCAGATGCTATGAAAAAATTACTTTAAGCTGCAGCTAATTATCTTGGTGTTGGAGGAAAAAAGTTCCTGCTGTGTTTTTTATATTTATTTAATAACTGTGATTTTTAAAAAAAAAATCACTTTCACTTTGCTTAAAGTAATAAAAGTGTATATATTGCAGTTCTGGTACTTCAGTTTGCTTGCAAGCTTGTGTAATTTAGTTTCCTCTTCTTCAGAATGAGTCTCTGATTCAGACTAGTGCAACTCAATCACACCATTATTAGAAATAATAATGATGCTGCTTATAAGAAAAGACAGAGCAGACGTTACTTCTTGAGGAAGCTTAGCTCCTTTAGCATTTTGCAGCAAGATCTTGTAGATCTTCTATAAATCTGTTGTGGAGAGTTCACTCACATCTGCAGTCACCTGCTGGGGAGCAGCATCACAGCCAGTTACTTGGGTAAAAAATACATAAAGATTACAGAAACTGAACAAACTGATAAAGAAGGCTGGGTCTGTTCTGGACCCTCTGGAGATGATTGTGCAAAAGAGGATGCTTCATAAAATAAAGAAGACCATAAACAACTCTGAGCATCCTCTTCACAAAACAGTGATTCAGCAACAGAGTCTTCAGTCAGAGGTTTCTTCAGATCTGCTGCAACGAAGACCTCTACAGGAGATCATTCCTGCCTGCAGCTATAAACCTCTGTAATGACTCTTTGAATAGACCTAAAATCATAACTATTGCAACAAATAATTTATCTTCGTGGATGAAATAAGTATTTTTCAGTTTGAATTTGAATTACCTGTCTCCACTGTGAAATGTTGTCTCATCAGTTTTGTAGCATTTAGCTGAATTTGAGCAAAGAATATAACTCTATAAACCTCAGAATTCATCTTCCTACTTGTGTCTTTGAGAAGCATCTGTGAATCCATTTCCACTGGCAGCCACACATGCACATACCATAATTCTGCCTCCACCATGTTTGAAACATGAGATGGTTGCCTCGGATGAGGGATCCAGTCTTTGCTCTTCCCATCCTCGTGATACTAATTTATCTTTGTGTTATCTGTCCCAAGAATCTGATTCCAGATCAGGAAAAGACTGCGTTCATCCAAATTAGGTGTGGTAGATGGCTCTCCAGGCCTTTTGATGTTGTAGAGCTCACCTGCACTGTATTTTCCTCCTTCACTTCCAACTCAATACTGATATTAACTCCATATCTGCACCCCCAGGTAACTTCTTTTCAACCAACTGTCCAAATACTTTTGATCTCCTGAAAATAGAAGTACACTTATTTGACTGTAAACCCTAAATGGTGGATGACATTTTTGTGAAATTTATCAAATTAAACTTGAGAGTCAGCACTTGGATCACAGCTTGACTTTACTGCACTGCAGGAGCAGTATTGCAGTTTTTTTTAAAAGTACTCTTTGAGTTGATCCTGTATAAAACAGTGTTTTAGTTTATGTTTCGGTGGGGGGGAATTTGTGTCTGAAGACAAGGTTTGGTTTTCAGCAAGATTGTGTAGTTTTTGTGTGAAGAGTTTGGTTTCGATTTAGGAGTTTAACTTTTTTGGAGCAGAGTTTGCAGTTATAGATTTGTGTCAAGAGTTTTGGGAAATGGAGACACGATGTAAAGAAACAGGTTTTGGTTGTTGAGGAAAAACTGAATTTTGTAGACATCTGTTTTGAGATGAACCCTCAGCAAGCATCAGTCCATGTTAGACCAGTCAGGTACAGTACTTTTAAACACTGAGCCAGTGACGTTTACCTGGAGTATATCACTGTACAGATGTTCTGTTCTTGCTGAAGTAC
Source organism: Zenarchopterus dispar (assembly GCA_028564865.1). Lineage (NCBI taxonomy): Eukaryota > Metazoa > Chordata > Actinopteri > Beloniformes > Zenarchopteridae > Zenarchopterus > Zenarchopterus dispar. The sequence goes on from JAOWBL010000011.1 coordinate 800,770, forward strand.
TTATCACATGTGATCAAATAAAAATTCTGAATGCCATGTCATGCACATTTTTGAACCTAATAAGGAAGACCTTAATTGGAAGAGTGACAAGTGAAAGCCATGATATAGCTTTTATCTACCTTTCATACTCTACGTTTTCTCCTGCTCTCTCACACACGATGTTCTGTCAGTAAAGGCTCTTATGTAATGAGCTCAAGCCAAACATCCAAGGAAACGTTCCCGTCAAAAGTAGGCCAGTAAAATAATTACTCGGATATAAAAAGAAAAGGAAGAGGAGAAGACGGAATAACTTAAGAGCAGTGTTGGATTGTTTGTTTGATATAAATTTTAAAATATATATAGATTTAAGTCTCACCCATTCCCTGCCCTTTACCCAAACTGGGACTGAATTGATGTAGTTCAAAACTGAATTGTTTTTGCTCCCTTCTTTTTTCTGTAAACTTCATGCTTCTTATCCTAATATCTCTGTTTCTAACTCATAATTACAAACATCTTAAAATAGCTCCATGCTCTCTACAATATTGAATTTGGCAAGTGTCCAATGCAATTGTGGCCTGCAAGATCTGGTTTGGACTGAGAAGATACCACCAGAACACTACTCAACATGTCAGTAACCATGGTGATATAAAGTCTTGCTCTACAGATCACTGATTATTCTCCGAGTTATCATCATTATCCAAATAATCCTTCATTCCTCAGGCGACTCTCCCAGATAACACCTCTCACACTTTTCTATCTGATGCTTGTCACCAACATTTATTTCTTTATTCTATCTGTGCTCTTTAGATGTTGTTATTATTATCACATGACTGTTTTTTTCAGTTTTTAATAGAGATCTATAACTGTTGTTGCTCATCAGAATGTCTGTTTGATAAAGAATCCCTTATTTTTTTGCTCCAGGTACACCATTCAGAGAAGATCAGAAGAGAGACTTGAAAGCAGCCTTGAAGGGTACACATCCCTCCATCCCACTGGTGTTTGTCAGTGGGAACCATGACCTGGGTAACACACCCACCCCCAGCTCTGTGGAGGAGTACTGCAATGATTGGGGTGATGACTACTTCAGCTTCTGGGTGAGTAGAAACGGCCTCATGCAGCTCTTCAGTCTATTCTTTTTTTTTCCCCTCTGTTTTCTTGTTTCTCACACTCTTGTTGTCCCAGGTGGGTGGAGTTCTCTGCCTGGTTCTGAACTCCCAGCTGTTCTACGACGCCTCGGCCTGCCCTCAGCTGAAGGAGGCTCAGGAGACGTGGCTGGAGGCGCAGCTGAGCAGGGCGGTAGGAAAGCATGACTTTTAATCTGATTCGCGAGGATGATGCTTTCGGTTTAGATCGCTGCTGCCGTCTGTAGCTGTAGGGCACTACGTTTGAATTTTGTTTCCGACTCTCTGCAGGATCCCAAACCCAAACATGTCTTGGTGTTCCAGCACATTCCTCTGTATTTGAAGACCCCCGATGAAGAGGATGACTACTTCAACCTGCAGAGGGCAGTTAGACAAAGCCTACTGGACAGGTTCAAGAGTGCAGGTAGGAGAACACGGAAACATAATTCACAAAGCTTCTTATATTGTTCTTAGAATAACTCTTAACCTTTTAGATTACTTGTTTTCTGCATTTATTTATGTTATATGATATTTCTGTAAAACAGTAATAGTGTCTCATCTTCAGACCCACCTAATATTTTCTTTGCTAGGGAAGAGGACAGTGAACCCATAAACTTATTACTTGAGAAAAAGCTAACTGGAGTGAGTTGTATGAACAACTGGATACCAGTTAATGAAATGTTGGGTGGTGTAGTTTAGAGCTACTTTGAGAAGATGTTTAACATTTTAGTTCTGCTATTCATAAGAAACATCTCCAGATGTAAGTCATGTGTCACAAAAAGGAGATATAAAGTAATTTCAATTAGTTCCTCTATATAAATCTAGCCGGTTGAAGCTAGATTTATACTTGTATGTTAAAACTACACCATAGCTACGTCGTGGGCGTGAACCTGACTGCGTAGGCTTCAGCGTAACTATGACGCTTACGTGTGACGTACACCACTATCCAAACGTAACTATGCGTTGCGTCGACGCGGATCTTTTTCAAATTTCCCGCCACTGTTTCTTCTTCTTGGTTTTCAACTCAGATGTAACGAGTTTTCTGCGATGTCTGTAAAAATGACTGAAACTCAATATTTATCAGCTCCATCATGTGCAAAATATGTTTTGTTTGCTCCGTTGCTATCTCTAAGCTACATACAAGAAGTAAACAAAAGGAAACTCGGCACAGCAGAATAAGAAAGAACCTATGCTGCCACCTGGTGGTTGTTGGTGCAATTACAGAGCGACACAAACGGTAACATATAAGCATAAACGCCAGAGGTGGCGTAGACGCCATGCTTTTGTCTAGCTGTTGTGTCTAACTGCTACATGACCCCTTTTCGAACAACTTGAAACTGCTGCTAAAGCTGTGCTGGTGATAGAGCCAATTCAGAGCTGGTTCTGGACAGAACTTTTAAAGAACTGTTTTTTATTTCCATATTCACACATCTCGTTTAATTATCACATCTCTGAACGTTCCTTTGTGAACTGTGAGTCTTTGTAGAGGACCACAGTTCACGAAGGGCACAGATCATAGTCTTTTTCCTCAAAACCAGTGTCTTAATTTCTCTTGTGTGCCTTTTATAATGGTTTTGTAGACAACAGTTGCTCTTTGTGACCAGTATTTATGAATCAATTTAATTATAGCTGCCGTATTGAGCAGGATTCATAAGCTCCTGCAGTTGATACCAAAACATCCAAAATTGTTCAGTAATGGAGATGCTAATACTGTTATTAAATTCAGTCTAAAATAGTAATTGTATATGCAGCTTATTGCAGCAGGACGGATTGTTTCCAAATGTCTGACATTTATGAGCAAAAATTTATACCTGGTGTTTAATACCTGGTGTTTAATTTAAGGATACATAAACACAAACAGGCAATACTGAAGAAAAAAAAAATAAAAAAGTCTATTAATAAATGATTCAGACACTGTTTTTTCATTCAGTATAAAGCAGCTGTTGTGAATACTGTTTTTAGCAGTCCTCAACCACCCACAGCTGATTATAAAACGGTGAAAGTTCCTTCACCGTGGACTCACACAGTAGCATGGTGTTAAAGCTCGGCAGATGGTGCCTCTGACGTGCGTTGGTCCTACCATAAAGTAGTGAAATGTCTTTCTGCTCTATATGGAACAATTTTATTGGTTAGCAGAAGTTGTGTAGCCACAATTTGATTGGTTGGCGCTTGTGTGGAAGTGTGAAAATTGAAAATTTTCCATGGACAGTTGACCTCACCCCATTCAGGACAAAACGACACAACGCTCAGGACCGCTGCTGCTTGACTCTGGTTGCTTTTCTTTGTTTCATCTCTATAAACCCCACACGATGTGACTCAACACTGGTGATTTCCATGTTTTGGTTGGTTACAATGATCCAGCTCCCTCCCCCCTGACGTAACCAGTTCTTGCATCTGTCCTGGTAAAGTTTGGTCCTATTTTAGCACCAGTTTTCCTGACTTTAGGCTGCTGTTTCTTCTCGAATTGGTAGTTAAAAAGTTTTTTTAAAACTCTGAGTGGCCCTAGCTCTGAACCATCACTGAAACTGTTTAGCTGGAAAAGGCTCACAAGGTAAAGAGGAACCCACTGGTAAAAAGCTAAGAGCTTTGAAGAAGTAACTGGAAGCATTACCTTCCAACCAAAAGATATCAGTTCCTTCTAGGTGGAAATCAAAATGTCTTCAAAAACTAGGCCTATAAATATTATCATGACCCAGATGACAGAAGACGTACACCAGCATGTCCTACAGGATATTATCAGGGTCTAGTTGGGTCATGCTGCTGCACCATGAGCACTGAAGTTTAAAAAAGAAAAGAAAAAAAAAACACAACAGAAAATCCACCTTTTGGGGAGTCAGAGTCAGTCACTTGGAATATTTTTTAGAATATTTTAAATTAAAATTTGTTTACATTTCGTTATAACCAGAAGGGTTCGATTGTAAAAGCCATCTGTGTCTTCCAGAGTCCTGGATTAGCAGCTGTATTATACTATGATAATGGATTTAGGCCACTGTGAAGTGGTATATCTGCAAAGTTTCTTGTCTTAATACGTCTTCGCTAATACTCCTGTTAAACCTTTTCACTTCAGGCATATCTAACTGAGGCAAAGTTAGGATCCTAGCCCAGAGGATTAATATGCCATTATCCAGAACCACAGGAGGAGCTCCCAGCACACACAACACATTATTTAATTCAATTAATTAATGTATTCACCTCCTATAAAGAGAATAATTCTTTCATCAAAATCCATTGTTGTAGGATTAGAAGAGAATGATACAAGGGTACTGGACATGAAAACTCTCACAAGGACAATAAGACTTTGAGAACTGACTCAACTCAAACGTATACATCATCTGTCTGGTCTATTCTCCACTATTGATTGACAGGATCTCTCATGCGGGCGTGTGCAGTGCTTCTTAATCATGCATCAAGGTGACTGGCGAGAGATGGTATTAATTTCATTATCCATCCATTATTGCAGCATGTATTTAACCATGTTGGCCCGTTTTGGTCTGATGATCCTCTTCTCCCATGATAGATTGCTGCTCCGACAGAACACTAGTTAAAGTTTTAAACAAGCCTTTTATATGCAGGGACAGAGGACATTTCTGGATGTGCTATGTGCACATGTCCTTTCTCATTTTCTCTGCTCTTCTTATATGATCTACAAGCTAGTTATAGATTCACACCACATACAGATCATGTGCATTAACCAGCCTGTCGGTGTTGGAAAATGTTGGATTTTGGAAGTGGGCTTTATGACGGACATTTGGACCCCCAAAATGTTAAAAATGTCAAAATGCAAGAGCCTTTTTAGTTTACGTATTTGTGACTGCATTTTAATTCGAACCCCTGAATTTGTTTGATGTTATTAGTTAATTTGAAAAAAAAAAAAAAAAAAAGAAAACTGTGGTTTTGGATCAGAATTGGTATTAAGAGAAAAAGAAAATGGTGAAACATTTCTCATTGCTTTTATTTTTTCTTTCAGAAATCATCGTTCTGACTACAGCAAGTCTGTGTTGTAAAATAAATAAATAAATAAATCTAAAAATTATAAGGTAAAAAAAGTACAAAATATGCACAAGCGGTGTCAAAAGGGAACTTTATAACACGTCAGCCAAGGCACTGGTTGATAAATGATCAGTTGACAAACGTGATCTCCACACAAAACAGTCAAGGGTAAAATTGTTGCACATTTACGTTGTTTTTAGTTCATTTCATTATACATTTAATATGCATTTGCTATTAAATTTACTTAAGGGATATTTTTCCTAATGGGGTTGTGTGAAGTACTTTTAAATAGTACCTGCGGTAGTCGGCAGTCACAGCGCTGATGGGGAGTCGGGTTAACAGCTACTCAGAATGAGGGCCATGGAGGAGCCAATTTCCACCCATCTGAAACAACTGAAACCTCATATTATAGACTTGTTGTTGCCAAGTAACAACAACGAGGAAACCATTTCGACTTTCCCATCAGCCAGCTGTCACTGCTGCCTACTTTCCTCCTCTGGGATACTTTAAATGACTAATTGCACAAAATAAAGGCACATGTCTACAAACCTGTGGAATGTCATTGCATCCGGGACATTTGGCATCATTATATCCTTCTGCTCTTGGGGACACCGTAGGAAACATTTTGAACAATGGTATCCATTAATAAGAAAAAAAGTATATATATATATGAAACTTAAAACAAAAACATGAAGTGTTACAACACTCTTGTATATCCTCCTGGCAGAAATTACCACAGCATCAAGTGAGAAATGTTAGACCATAATGTCGACAGTTAACTGTGAGCATGTCATTTATTTTAATTTGTATCCACCTTTAAATTTGCACTCTGAAAAGGAAAACTCCTATAAATGCTCAGGAAACAGGGCCAAATGTAAAGATCACTGTGCCCACACCTTTAAGGTGCCAATCTAATGAATAAACCCTGCCAATAACTTTTCAATGCCAGAAGAAGGTTTGCAGTCGTATCCATATATAATCATCAAATAGACTGATACAAGTATTTTGTAATGTTGGCTGGTATTTATTTTAATTACAAAGATTTTGAAAAAAAACCCATATATTTTTAGTAATTGTGTGCATGCATCTCAGAGTTAAGAGACTCTCTTAAGATACAAACATTTATTTCACTTATGTCTGCTGCAAAATTTATAAATCACAGGAATTTCCACATGTCTGAGTTCCCTTCAGGGAAAAAAAAAACCCATAAAATATCCCAGTGGAGCAATTGCTGATTTTTCAGAGGAGATTTGATGTAAACCAGGAATTGTAAATAACAATGGTAATTTCTCTTTATTAAAAAAAGAGGGGACCATGTTTCCTCTCATCTTTGCTGAATCATGTCTCATTTGGACATACATCTTTTTTTTCCTCCCCTCTTTGTGCTGTATTAATCACATATTGTTTTCCTCCTTTGTTGGTCCGTCTTTAGTTCTGCATCCTGTGATCTGAAGCATCCAGATGTGCTTGTGCACTCTTTTGATCATTACTGTCATTACTGGAAAGGGCAGCATCATTAAAGAGCACCCTTTGTGCTGGCTTATTTTCTGTCATTTACTTAATGTCAGCGTTGGTCCTTCGCATGTCATGTTGCCAGTGTTTCATACAATGACATGCATGTGTGTAAAAGTAATCCTTTTGAGTTTAAGTTTGCCTGACATTTCTGGACTTCGACATTCCAAACTTCTGAATTCAAAAGCTCAGACAGGTCGAAGAAAATCACGTTTTTTTTTTTTTTTAAAGACTCCTATTTGACCTTAGATGAGGCTACATCCTCACGAGCATGTTTTCGTCTGAAATTCTGAAGCTTTTGTCACATTTAAGGCTGGCATCCACACAACTCCATCAAATTCAACCTTTGAAAACAGAAAACCTTTGATGCTCTGTAAACTCCGTTTCAGTTTAGAAACACGGCTGTTGCAGTGTAATGTGGATTTCCAAAACCATTGGAATCACCGGGCCAGCATCTGGTTTGAAAAATAAGTCCAATACAGAAGATCCAACATGTGCAGTTTATGAAATAACCACTAGGGGCTCCCTCCACAAGTGACTTTTGTTAAAATGTTCAACTTTACAGCAAAAAACATGCTTAAAACCTGCTTTTGGTATTCATAGTTTGATTTCAGATTTTATTTACCTCATCAGTTAAAAAATATATTAAACCACAAATGTATGCTTCGTTTGGAGGGTTTTTTGTTGTTGTTGTTTTGTAGTGACAGCTGTTTTGAAGTCTGTAATGGTAATAACTAGCTGTCAGCACTGAAACTACTTAGGTCCTTCAGTGAACCTGACCTCTGACCTTTACATTCACAGCTAACAGATTATAATTGTTCTTGTTTTAAAGCAAATATTTCTTGTTGTGCTCTCAGTTATATTAACAGACTTCTTTGACCTGATTTGGTCTGGTGACTACCAGAGCTACAAGAATTGAGTTTCAGTGTCATTTTTTTAAGAAACCAATGTCAGAAGCGACTCATCCTTCCCTGATTCACTAGCTCCGTTTCATGTCACCAACCTGGTAGATAACATACAGATGTGCCATAACAGCATAAACGAGAATATGGTGATGGAACAGCAAGCCCTGTTTGTTTGTGGTATCAGCTCTTACGCAACCAAATCTGTATTTAATAACTTCAGCTGCCTACATGCGCAGGAGGAAAGTCATTTAAAAAAGAAAAAAGTGCTGCATTCATTCTCATCAGTTTTCAACCTGCTTTCACTCATGCACACACGTCCAGGAATCATGATTTCTTGACTGTAGCCGCTTCCTATTTTAGTTTATTTCTTTAATTTCCATTATTAAGACTTATTAAAAGGAACCCTACTTTGATGTTTGACTTGAGACTGAAAGTCTGAAACACCTGTTCTGTGACACAATCAGGTGACGATGACGGGAACCCACTCCCGACACAGATGTGCAGCTGCAGATGTTGGTTTCGAATTAGATTTAGACTCAGACATAAACAGATATACGTGAGGGATAACAGTCGGAACAGCTAATATTACATAATTAAGGTTAGATTTCTTTGAAGTGTGACTCACACGCAGTTACTCTAATCTAAGAGCAGAATAAAAATATAAAACTGGAAATGAGAGCAGTTTGACCTCACACACACTTCGTTTTCATGCCTGACTCTCAGGAGGATTCACTCACACACACATGAAAAAAAAAACAAACAACTGCACTGCCACCTAAAGCATGCATAACATTCTTCTGTGGAGATTTTCAGGAAGTAAGGATAAGTGTCTACGTCTGAGCAGCCAGTTCTCATTTAATTTTATCTGGAAGACAAATGTAGCTTTACCAGCAGTTGAAGTTTTATATGTTTTTATTGTGTAAAATTGCTGTGGAGAGCTTTATGATTCAGTATTTCTTTGTTCCAACAAAACATGAACATTGTTCAAAACCTGGCATGTTCTTAGCTAAAAAATGTTCTTCTTATTTGGCTGCGTGAAAGCGCTCCTTAGAATAAAGCCAAATGGCAGTCTGGCAAGTTTTAAAGACATAAATTGGACAGCTTTCCTCGTTCTTTTGTCAAGTGCTTCTCACTCTATGGAAGGCGACTTTGAAATAGGATAACCGGATGTCATACAAATGTCTTTTGGGTGTCGGAGCAGTTCTTATAGTTAGATGTAGATGTGTGTGTGGAGCTGAGATGGAGTTGCTGATCACGCTGGAGGATCTTTTCATGATATCAGCTGACTCACAGCAGCTGGATATTTATCTCAGCATCTGTGGGGTGGTTTTCTGCAGCCTCCACCACTCAAATGACATATTTCACACATTGAATATAGCTCCCTGCTGACAAAAGATATTTATTTCATCTGCAGTTTCTTGCATTTTTTTTTTAACTTTCCTTCCCCACTTTTTCATCTAGTTGTTTGAAACTAAATAAAACGCTTGAGTTATTGTCGTTTCCGTGTCTGCCCTGTTGTGAAGCACGCACGCTTTCTGCATGGAAATGAGCCTGCGTTGGTGCACTTCTCCAGGAGTGATGTATGCAACCGTAAATATCTATACGTTATCTGGCGACGCAGCTGCACATGTGAAAGGTGCTACGGCAATTAGTCATTTTCTGGTTCGTAAGAGTGAGCGGTCCCACTCTGGAAACCGTTGACGGCTCATAAATGAAACTCTGTCTCCACGTGACGACCTGCTCGCAGCTGGATCAAGTTTCTGACGATGCGGCCGCTCGGTTGATGTTAAACCGCAGCTTTAATTGTCAACTTTTCTTCCGTAATCTATTATCATTTTTAAAAAAAATCAACAACCTGATTGGAATAAGAGCACGTTCCAAAGAAGCAGGTTCTGTGTTTTTAATCGTTATCACGACTGGAAAACAAAGCAGCTTTGACAAGCAATTTGTTTTTACTCCTTTTATGGGTTTTACTGCAATAAGGAAGACCTGCGTCTCGGTCCAGTCGGCTTATTGGAAGCAATTACAGAGCTCTGAACGCCTGAAGGAACCGCCTCACTCTCTTAGGGATGTTTTAGCACTCCCTTGTAACTGTCACACTCATAATCGTTGTAAATAATACTCTCAGGGTGTAGCCCTGTCCTACCTTTGTCCATTTTTCAGCACTCAAACTAAAACATGCTCACGTGCAGCCGCTGCTCGTAAAAGAAATGAAAAAAAAAACCACACACACACACAAACCCTGCAGGTTTTGTGTGCACCAAGAGTCTCCTCAGAGATGATTGAATTCTCACGACTGGGGACTGCTTTCTGACGGTGGAAAAGCAGGAATCCCAGCAGTGCTCGCAGCCTCTCCCATTCTTATAGACGGGGGTGCTGTAATTAGATTCAAATGCGTCTTTTTTTCTTTTTTTTTTTTTCCCCCTCTCCATCTCCGCTGAGGTTCATATCCCACACACATGACCAACGCGCACAAAGACAAATGAACCCAAGAGACACACTTCTCATTGTTCGCCTCTAAACCCTGTTCATTAGGTTAAAAAAAAAAAAAAGAAAGAAAAGAAAACACAAGGGTGTAGCGGAGAGATTCATAGGAATTCTCAACCTTGCTGGCGGCTGTAGAGTTGTACATACAGTCGGTAATTAGAGGCAGAGATAAGCCGTGCGTTGCTCTGCATCGTCCCCCCGTCTCAGCCTCTGCATCTCTCGCTGCTGGATGTTGTTATCGGCGAGGCCTCTTCTCAGTAGTGGAGACACATTCATCACCCACTGAGGAGTTCATAACAGGCACCAGTCAAGCCATTAACCCCGATGTTTCAGCAAAAGGGCCGAGTAACGTTTAATATTATGATGTTACTGCCAAAAGGTGCAAAAACAAAAAAACAAATGGGGATCCATGTAGTTTTAGAAGATCTGGTGTTTTCATACTCTGGTCGCGCAATTATCGTTTTCCTCGGGATCATACAACGCTCTCAGTTAACATCAAACCTGTTTTAAACAAAGGAAAAGAGACTTCTGGGATTTCTCAGAGGAACATGTAAGTGTGTCGCATTATTAGTCAACTAATAATCAGAAAAAAGGGGAAGAAGTATCTTACTTTATCGTCACCTTTTTAGTATAAGCTTATCAAATACTCAGGCCGTTTGGTTATCAAAACCTCTGTGTGTAGATGTATTTGCTCCCTGCACAGCAAATTACACGGTTTAGGAGGGTCAACAAGCGCTCAAAAGATTAGTATCGAGGCCTGGGAAGGTGATTATTCCGTCATCTTTGAAGTTTCTGCTGCACAGCCAGGCGTTGGAGTGACCGGATGTGATGGGGAGACCTTCATGGCCGTGGATTTATCCCTGAGCTGGTGACGCAGCTGAAGGGTTGAAACTCATGAGATCCAAATGAAAAAGAAAAACACGCAGAAATGTCTCAGGGAATGAATAAATACACCAATAAATGGCACAACAAAAACTTCTAACCTTCACTTGGCCATGAAAGCATAAGTGTCAATATATGTTGTAATTTATTCCTTAAAGTTAGAAAAAAGCAGGGATAAAAGTGTTTTCATTTTGTCTCAAACAGAGAGGAAAAAAATCATGTTATTATCCACTCAACCAAACAATAACGATGAAAACGTTTATCACCCACAAGGTGACTTATGCTCCTCGTGTGTGTCAAAAAAATAAATAAATCAAAATCAGAAACAAATTGCTAACTGTTGTCTGCATAATTTACAGAAAAACTCCGTTACTAGTCAAGCCGGTCACTGAAAACATTTCAGATTCCACGTTTGCCACTACCACTTAATCACTCACTCAGTCCACACCTCTGTATCTAGCCCAAAAACAAACAAACAAACAAAAAAAATCAATCTTGTGACAAACAGTGGACAGAGTGATCCGGGTGGGCAGCAGATCATTGGTGATGTGTTACAGCCCTAAAAGTTAGATTTCATAATTAAAATCTGTTCTCTGGTTGGAGAACCGTACACACATCCACAGAACAACTTTAAAGAACCAAAATAACGGGTCAAACAGATGGGAGTTTGTTTTAACCAGAACCAAATAATTAAACGTTGAAGTCACTGTTAATAAGGTTTTGAAATTCTGGACGTTGCCCATTCATGGTGTGAGGATCCACTGGATCTCTGGCTTTGCTTAACATGGTGTTTTCATTAACCCCATCTTTCTTCTGTAAAAGTTAAACACGAGGTTTGTTTGGTGCAGAACTTTCACTGCAGTTTTGCACCGCTCACGTCTACTTACTCCAGTAAATTTGTCTCTTTCAGTAGGTGCCTCGTCCTAAAACCTTTTTTTTCCGTAATGTGAAGTAGCTGCCTAACACTTTTGCATAACTGCATGTATCTTCTGAAATTAAACACATTCACTAAGCCTGTAATTATATCTGCTTTGGAGTTGTGGCTAGGATGGATCAAAATTACCAAACAATTGTGCTATCAGTGTAAACTCAGGTTTAGTAAAATGATTCATCATCGCATCATTCTTGACTCGGTGTGTGTGGATGATTCATGGTACAGATGCTGATATAAATGTCCATAAGGCCTCTTTTCTTCAGCACACTTTTTTTTTTGAATCAAGTTGTTGCAGATCCACATAACTTTTTTTGGTATCAGTTTTTTGCATTTTTGACGACCCATTCTCTTTGTGATTTCAGGAGGTTCCTTTTAGCTCTATAAACATCCGTTTTCTTAAATTTGGATTAATAAATCTCCAGCTTGTGATAAAACATGTTAGCGATCGTAGGTATTTCAAGGCCGGTCTCGCTGGACAACAGGGAACAAGAAGGCTACATGGTGACTGATGGCTGAATGAGATTTATATGGTACCAGGGCCACTAAATCACTTTGTATCCCTCTGTCATGCAGATTATTTATAGCCACCATTTTATGATAAATTATTTCACAGGCCTGCGCTTCAGTGACAACCGTTGCAACCAGTGCACACGTTGGACATTTGCACCTCATTCTCACCTGCATTCCAGTGAGAGTCTTTCCCCCCCCCCAGAGGTACATCAGGAGGGAAAAGAGAGGAAATTGGCTGTGGGAAAAGAAAGAAAAGTCTGGAGGAAAATGAATCTTTACAGGTTTTGACTCTTATAGCTTGTTTAGTTTCAAGTTGGAAACTTGGCTTGCAGTTATCAAATCCCATCTTCCATCCATCCACTAACTTTAACCAGTAGCCGTTATGCTAGTAGGAGGCAGCAGCCTAAGGAGGAAGACCTGAGGGAAGAGTTCGTCAGGACCTGGTGGTCCTGGGACTTTATTCGTGGGTTCTGGCCGGGATCAACCTAAACAGATTACATGGGTTCACCCTCTTTTGTGCTCAACACTTGCAGGAGGAACCATCAGGGTTCAGTACAATCTGTGTTGGGCAGCAGATGAAACCGTGGGCCTTGATGTGCAGACCCACTCTTGGACACTTGGTTAAGGAACTCCAGTCCGATCAGTAACCCAGAGATGAAAGGAGATTGTGGAAACTGAGAAAAGAATGAGTGGAAGGGCAGATTAAAGAAAGGATCGCAAACCTGGGTTGATAGGGCGCATTGTTTTACTTCTCTTATTCCTTTTGTTTTCAGCCCATAGGAGTGTTTGCTATTAGCCTTTGAAAAATGAGTTTCTCTTCAAATAGATCTATAAATCATGGATTATCTGGTTCAGATTATTGCAGCATATTAAAGTTGTAATAATCACAAAATAGTCTGCATATTGTAACAGTCTCTGCTCTCCTTACTGTGCGTTTTTCTGCAACCCCTTGAGCAGAATTCAATTTGGCTCCGGGTAATTTTCCTCCGTTTGCATTCAATATGTTTTCATCACACCGCCTGCTTACTCTGGATATTTTCTGAGCGCTCCTCTGTAACCTCCTGCCTCTCTTTCTAGCAGCCTTCACAGCTCTGTCTGTGAAAGCGAAGACCGGTCCTTAAAGGAGAGTCTTTATCACACAGAAAAGCTCTGAAGACCAAGTTGTGATTTCTCAGGTTGGACGGGTGGATGGCACTTCCACGGAGCGACCAAAAGTGCACGATTTTGCAAACGTACCTGCTCTTCCACAAAAGAGAATGTATAGACTACAGCAAAGCTGGAAAAAAGACAAAAGGATGAGTCAAAACTGGACATAACAACCCCCGAGTGAATGTGATGCTGTTATTTTATGGTCTGTAAGCATAGTGAGGCTTTCATCCATCTGTAGTTAAACGGGTGAAGCCAGACAGTTAGATTTTGCATGGCTGTATGCTTCATTCTTTCCATGCCAGGATGAGTTTAGTTGTCAGTGGAAGGAAAAGGATTTTGTTCAATGATGAAGCTTAATGGCGAGAGCCATGGCACTAACACTCACACAGATAAGCGTTTTAAGTCCCGCGAGGCCATCCACGCTAATTGTACTGTGAGGCACTTAGGATAACTTTGGACAGGCCGTGTTATGTGCTACTTCGACTGGAGTGAGGGAAATTGAAATTGGCTGTATATTGTATTTCTTCATTGTCAAAGCAAGGCTATTTTCCCGGGAGAGTGCCACTTGTTATCTTGAAAGCAGCTGTAGTCTACAGCAGTGTTTGTGAGTCCAGCGGCGCTCAAGTTTTCATTCCAGCAGAGGATTATGGCGGTTGTTTGGACTCACGACTTGGCCTTTCTGGCTGAAGGTGAGCATATCATGAAATTGACTGATCTAGTGTTCTAACAGAAAAAAAGGGGCTGTGAATTCCTAGCAAAAGATTGAAGCTCTCTGTGTTTTTATCAGAACTTCTTCGGCGTGAACGTGATAACTACTGTCAATGCAGATGTGAGAAGCACTTTAGCTGTTTATCCTGGTGTTTTTGTTCACTTCTACAAAGCAAATGTTTGTACACGAACACTAAAGATCACTTACAGAACGTATGGTGTAAACATGTTCATGTTTCTGTGGTGTTATAATGTGACTACGTACTTTTCACCATTATCTCCTGCAGAGATCCAGGTGTAGAGCAGCTGCTTCTGTGCTTTCATGCAACTTTCATGGAAGCACTTCCAGCCTTCACTTATTTGGCAGAAATTTTCAGAGGTCAGCTTTATCTTCTGGCTGTTTTATAAAAGTGATGGCTTTCTCAGCATATTTATTCTTTTTTTTTTTCTTGGCTTATCTTGACTTCATACAGAAAATCTTTTTTTGATCAAAATATTTTTTTTTTATCAGATGGGCAGCCTTCTCCCAATCTGTTTCAGCAAACAAAGGGATTGAGAAAAGGGCTTTGACTCCCAAACTGCATAATGACTCCTCTCTGGAAGGGACAGACTCAAATGAATTTGAATCATGACTGGTGCTTTGACCTTACATTTTTTTTCTTTAAAATCTGTTTTATTCCACAAAAGCCAGTGGAACAAGCCTTCAGAGGGAGCTGATCCATTTCCACAACAGTCAAACTGTCTATTGGTCCAGCCCCACCTCGGATGTTGACCAGCACCCTGGCATTGTTGGGTTGCCGTGAAGAGGTCCACCAGAACCTCTGTGGTCTGTGAGACAGAAGCTAGTGGGGCGGATCTTTATTGAAACAGCATGAATTTGTTTGAATCTTCGCATTGCCAAAAACACTTGTTAACATGAAGCTTAATACAGATTAGATACTACTTCCCTCTTGGTTGTAATCATCATACTTTGCATAGATTTGTTACACAACCTCCATATCCAGAGACATCCGTTAATTTCATATTATTAAATGCTGAAACTAAACGCTGAAGCTGCATACCACTCTGACTGTGTAGTAGGGAGACTTAGAATAACGCCACCTACTGTATACTAAAGCTACCCTTGCCTGCCTTTCTTTTTCTTGTCCATCCATCCATCTAGTTCGTTTGTTCAGAAAGTCTGGTTCGTTTGGGTGTGAATGCACAACTGAACTCTGGTCTGCCTAAAAACGCAGGTCTCAGTTCACTTCAAGCGGACCAAATGCAGGAAGTGGATTACAGTGCAGGGTATTGTTTGTCTTGTCTTGTCTCTCTAGATAATTCTTGGTGCAGTGAAACCAGAAGAGGAGAGAGCTTTATTGAGAAAAAAAAAAAGGTTTGGTTCAATACACAAAATCCTGTGTGAAAGAAAACTTGAACCACCCAAATCGTACCGAGTCTGGACAAGTTTTCAGTGTACAAATGACAGTGGTAACATGTTTTTTTTCCCCATTGATTACTCATCAAGTGTACTCTGATCATCATTCGAGTCTCTGTCCACCAATACGTTTGATCGATTTGCAAAAATTTTATTTCAGTCCATTAACTCAGCTTCAGCAAAACACTTGAGAGACTCACAGAATCTCTTTTAGAAGCAACGAGCTCCATCAGATATTTCCTGCGCCCAAAATCACCACAAAATGTCATGTGCGCATGGGGGAAGCTCACTGATGCTGGTAGTGGTGTGTGGGATGTAGATCATCAAATGCAGTGACAGTACTCAAATGTACTGACACATGTATAATATGCACACTTACCCCACACGTTTTATTTGACAGCATGACTCATCGTAGTATGTTTGGGAGAAAAAAAAAAACCAAACTTTTTTTTTTTTTTTTTTTACATTTTTCATCCTGGTTCTTTTGTCATTATTATAAAAAGGATTAATTATGTCTGTCACCTCTCTTCTTTACTACGACTGCTCGAGCATCTTCCTCCCACCACCTCGTCCTCTGAGGTGATGAAGACGTTTTAGCTCTGTGGATTCTCTGTCAACATTTTCAATAACTGAGTCATCGGGTGATCCCAGCAGACGTTTTCCCGGATTCACACTTCTGGAGCTCCTTTGCCCCTTCCACCAACCAAAAACACCCCCGTTACAGGGTCTGAATAATGGTAGAGGAGCTGTGGGATAGTTGAAAACACTGGTGTGGATGGACTCCACCACATACACATGTAAACTTAGTCACACAGATTAATGAGTACATACAGGGCATAAATGGCCTTTTGGCCCTCTTCTAAAGGAGCAAGGACATATATTTATACAAATGTGCATTTGTAACTAGCGACGTTAAGCCTCCCCAGTTAAGTCGGTCAGCTGGAGAAATGGCAAGGTTACATGAAAGGCCATTATTCCTTTCCACACAGATAAATACAAACAGATTCATGAAATGTGCTACCCATAACGTGATCGCTGCAAGCCCAACTCGAAGTCATAAGAGGATGGGTACACACAGACTGCCACCCAAGGGTTTGAGTGGAAATTAATTTAGCCCCGCCACACACTCATGCAAGCTTAAGTCATCGATTTCCATCCATGGGGGATTAATAACTTAATGATCCACTGTGTGCAAGCGCCGTCCTCACACAGCTCCTAATATTAATATAAATTTAGGTCACATTTGTATTCTGCTGCGGTTTTGTTATATAGAGTGGCAGAGTTGATGATTCAGAGCAATCTCCTGGAGTCGACATCGAAGTAGTATCAGCAGTGGAGACACAAGAGCTTTTTCAGGAGGGGCGGCGGGGGGATCTTCCCCGTCTTTGTTGTGCAGAATTCTGGGACTGAGCGATGTCGTTCTCATGCGTGCACTGCAATTTATCCTCTATTGTTGCGAGTTTTTTTTAACTTTTTTTTTTTTTTTGGCTGGGTGTCTCAGTGGAGACGAGGCAGCCAGGACTTCCCTCCGTGGAAATGCTTGCTGTTAGAAATTAGAGCAGTCCCTGTTCTCTGCAATAATATCGTAATTTCAGAATACCCTCAAACTTCTTTGCACATTTGAGCATACAGAAACAAACTTGCAGTCGTGTGAAAAAGTCGTCGCAGCGAACCGAGAGGATTTGGTCGAAACCCGGAGCCCTGATTGATTTAACAAAAGGAGTTCTGGTCAAATCCTCTGAACAACTTTGCTCCTAAATTTGCATGATACCGGTTTCAGCCTAGTTTTAGACGTCAGAAGAATGTCTCGGTATACAGAGGAGTTCGTGGTCATCTCAGTGACTGTAGCAATTGACCCAAAAAAAAAAAAAAAAAAAGCCCAAATCATCACCCTCCCACCACCGTGCTCGACACTTGGTGTGAGTGTTAAGGCTCATGTACTGTTGGGTTTTTTTTGCAGTCTTGGTTCTGTAGATTTTGACTTTGCCCTTTTTTGTCTCAAAGACACTTGTCCATAGGTCTTATGGGTAACTATGACAACACAAGCCATGCAGCCATGTTTTTTAAATTTTTTTTTAATTTTTTTGTCGTCGTTGAGTAAATAATGGTGGTTTATAATGTAATTTGCTGTTGTTCATTTAAGCTGTGTATCCACTTTTAAGGCCTGTTCACTACCAGATGACACTTGTTATATCTTTTTACAAATAAATGTTACAATTAAAAGAGAGTTTGTGTATACTAGAGGTCAAATTGTACCTATCAAAGGGTTTTTGTGGTGTGTATTTGAAATCATTGTTGTAAAGTGACAGTTTGGCACTGACGTAACGTCACCACATTGAGCTCTTGTTTAAAAGAACATCAGGAATATTCATTCAAAAGCTTGTGAACTTATTTTGGCATAATTTGGTTATTTTGTGTGTCTTCTTGCCTCAGGGGTAAAGGCGGTCTTCTCCGGCCACTACCACAGAAACGCCGGCGGCTGCCACAGCGGCCTGGACATGGTGGTGAGCTCAGCCATCGGCTGCCAGCTTGGCGAGGACACCCACGGAGTCAGGGTGGTGGTAGTGACTGCTGACGGCGTCACCCATCGCTACCACAGCCTGGAGCAGCTGAGAGCGCGAGGGATGGACCAGGACCTCAGGAAGCTCCTGCAGGCCTGAGGGCCACTCGGGTGAATGCTTGGACTCCCTCCACAAAAGCTGGACCTTTGATCAGTCACTTTGGTTTTATTTGACATTTTTGAGCCAGTCTTCCCAGATGTTTCTTCAGAGTGTAATGTTAAATGTGTAATTTTAAAATTCTTTTGCACTTTTATTCCTTAGCTATTAATTCTGTTGACTTACTGAATGTTTTCCTGGGAACATCTTAGGATTCTGTCGTGAGAAAAAGGAAGTCCGCCCTCTGTTTTAGGTTTTGTGACACACACCAAGCCCTCCCCTCTTCTCCTGATCTCAACTGATAGATGTTTAACACAATGCCAAAGAGAAAAGACATAAGCAATGATCTTAGAGACACAGCTGTTTAGATTTAAATCAAATTAAATAAATAACGACGGTGTAGTATGGCACATTTTTTTTCTGAGGTAATATTTGCCTGATAATAGATGATTTTTCTTTTTTTTTTGTCCTTGTTAGGTGTGGAAAAGAAAATTATTTTTTCTCACTTCAATTATTGTCTTTTCACATGAACTGAAGGAGTTTTACCGAATGAAAAGCACTTAGTTTATGAATCTTTCTACTTGTTTGCTCAATTCCCAACAGGGTTGCTTTTTGAAAATCAAAGATGAGCAACATTTGGATAGTAGAAACATAATTTCATCAAGACTTTAAAGAGAGTTTCACTTTTATGACCATTAACTGCTAAAGTCATGTCCAGTGTTTGTCATTACTTTAATCGATTAGCTAGTTAGCTACCCTATGCAAACTGTTTTTGATAACAAATTCTTTATTTTTACTGTTTAACATACTAAATTGTTTGGGTGATCTCTCATCAGACTTTGTAGATGTTAAAGGTTTGTGTGTCGGGTTCCTCTGGATTTGGCTTTGATTGTTTTAGAGGACGGACCAGCGGGCGCCAAATAAAACTGCCTCTGGACTTTAGTGGGTAGGAAAACGCATGACGCCGTACAGTATCAAAAACAAACCTCTAAAACGGCGTGGAGTGTTAGTGGGAACACCTGCGAATGACTGCCGTCAGTTTCACTGTAAAACTTTTAAAACCCAAGGTCCGAACTGGTTTTCAGTAGCGACTCTTGGATGGTCCAGTATGAGTCATCGCATGAACTCTGACCCCATCCTGTAGCGATTGTACGTTCTCTACTGGTGGAAATGGCTGTGAAAGCATTTCACAGGAGAGAATTGTGGGTATTTTGAGTGAGTATGGCTGGCCAGGCTACTTAACAGACCCACTGTGGGAAAATGTGCGTTTTGCTTGGCAGCCGTAAAGAGCCTTTGATTGCAGGTCGCGTTGCGAGATTTTTGAAAAAAGGACAATCTTATATTTGAACAAAGCTGTTTTTTTGTTTCTTTTTTAAGGCTACAATGATGAAACTATTCCCTTCAGCATCATCTGTTACCTCTAACGCAAGCTACTCTTCCTCGATAGCGAAAAGTGTTTATATTAGAGTCTCCTGGTGCAACAATGGAGCCCACCGTTAACAAAGAAACAAGACAAATGAATAACTGCTCCCAGACGAAACTGATGGGAAAATGTTTGATTTATCGACAAAGAAAAAAAAAATAAATAAAAATAACACCGCCAATAGTGTTCCAATTATTTTAGTCAAAATTTAAATTCCAGCCGGTCACTTTAAGAAGCTTATGCTTTCAATTCTTGAAGCAAACTGCGCTTGCACGAGTAAATAAAAAGAATAAATGACAATTGTCTGGTGAAAAGCCAAACTAAAGAGGCGTTAGACTGGCGACCCGGTGACAGTGATGGGATCCCGGCCCTCGAGTCAGAGCAGAACCTCTCAGAATCACAGTCTGCTCGCTGCAGGCTTATTTTCGGAAGCTCACAGTCCTGAAATGGTGTTTAAAATGAACATTTCTGCGACAAAATGAGTTTCTCTGTGTGGCATAAATGACTCTACTCGATTACACTTTCCACACGCGGGCTCTCACTGTCATCCCGACCGACTGGGAACGGAAGGGGGTTGTCATGGTAACCCGTTAGCAACACATCTGTGCGTGTCTCTCGCAAGGGAGAGAAGACTGCGAGTGTCAGGGAGAAAGTGTGGGTACACCCTGACTGTACGTGCGCGTGTACGTGCGCGTGTCCGTCCATCCGTGGTCTAGTGGGCACCCGTGTAGGTGATTTTTTTTTTTTTTTTTTTTTCCGTCAGTGACGCGATCCCTGCCCTCACTTCACACTGACGGATTCTGTCTCTTTTCCAAAAGTCGGCGTGCGATGGAGGCGGGAGGAGGAGGAGGAGGCGGGGGGGGAGGCGTCTGTGAGGAATGGATAATGAGTGTGATGTGCGAAAGACAACTCAGTCCATCTCCTTCATTTCCTGTCTGAGAAGCAACCTTATGTCCTTATCTATTTTTATATCCTCGTGGTAGCAGCTCAGTCCCGTCCTCCTTCACCTCTGGTGTCCGTGCGTGCTGGTGTTTCCTTTTGTTTTACATCAAACTTGTCTGACTATCTAATGAACACCATAACCAATGACGTGTATTTCTGTAATAAATGTTAATTTTTTTTAACGATTGCATTGCATTACTTTATTTCCTTGAGGGGACTACGTGAAGTCCATAGACTGCATAAGAAGAACTGGACAAATCCCCCTTTGACGTCAACTACAGATTTTCTGAAAAATACTCCACGGTCATCTTATTTCAGTATTTCAGTAACAGGAGCAAACCTGCAGGAGACTCCAACCGGCTTTAGTCCCGCGGGCAGCAGGCCAAGCAACAGCAAGTCCCAGTTTCAGACACGATGACATCTGGACCCAGCACCAGCCCTCCAATAACAATTGCAGTTCCTCTAAATACCACTGGGGGACCGACTTCAAATGTGAGCTAATCTCCATTGACCTCCATGTTAAAGCCTGTTTAAAACAGCAGTTTTTGTTTTTCGTAGCTTGATTTTACAGCCATAATAACTGTATGTGGAAGTGATTTTTTTTTTTTAAATTTTCTACTGCACTGGATAAATCACTCTAAGCAACGACTATAAGTATAATTAGGCGCATGGACTTTTGAATGACAGGCAGCATAGCAAATGGCTAGCTGTCATCACTTTAGCTACTAAGCGCCGTATTATCATCAGAGCATAACTTGTAGTGAATTAAGTCAATGGATGCGTCCAAATCACATGACCCATTTACAGTGACTCCATGAGCAGAGGGAAAATTATGATTCTCCCGAAATGATCTCAATTAAAGGGAAACTAATCGATGAGAAAAATGTCAGCAAAAGCAGGTGCAAATTTAGATGCTAAACAATTCAAAACACGCCCAATTAGTGGCGCTGCAGTGGTTACAGATGGGGTCACTAGCTCCGAGCCCACACAGTTGATCACATGAGTGATATTGAGCGCAGTGACAAAGAAAATTCTGAATCCGACGTCTGACAGGATAGTAATTCATTCACAACCTCCTCGGCAAAGCAGAGAATATAAAAACCATCCCCCAGACGCGAGCAGCGAGGTGGCCTTTGCTCCCGGCTTCTTTCCTGCCACAGTTTAATTTACTTTGACAGGTGGAAGCTGGTTCCCGTTTATTGATCTAACGTGGTGTTGTGTCCTAGAGTGCTCGCACATGTAAAAATATAGACACACACATAAACAAGACAAGTATTTCTAGCAGCAAAAAGGCCGTAAAATCAACAACATGGATGTTTTTTCTCCTAACCAGAGAGTGCTTCAAGTGCATGTGGGGATGTGGGGAACTGTCGGGTCATTGGTCATCTTCTTTTGAATGCCCATGAGAGGCTCATGCACGGCCCGATAGGGGGATGAGAGGGGATGTTAACGTTTCTGAAGTGAGCAAAGTAAATCACCAGAGACGCGTGAAGATTGGTTTATGTTCGACGGAGTGTTCAGGAATCCAAGACGTCTTCGTTCCACAGTAGCGGATCAGATGTTTGGTTTTTTTTTTGTCTCCCTGAGTGGGTATCTGAGGGAACCTTTGAAGAGATGCAAAGCAGGGGACAATAATTAAAAAGCATGGCAGAGTTATTGCAAGGCTCGTCACAGTTTTCAAAGTCGACAGTCACAACAGCTGAGGGAGTCAGGAGTTCAGTTCCTCTGGTTGTAATTTCAAGTCTTCTGCATCCCGATGCCCACGGACTTGTGGAGCATGCACAAAGTACACAGGCCAGCTTTGGTCCACTCGAGTGCTTCTCGAAGGGGCTGCAGACAGTTTTCTGGGTCGACTTCAACATGGAAGTAAGATTAACTGCAGTTCATTAACTGACCACAAGGGGGAAACTCCAAAGGCCAAATCAGTCCAAAGACAGCTTTTCTAGAAGTAAATCTAATATTCCTAAATCTAGTAATCTATTAAGCAAAAATATCTCTGCTAACGGGGTAAGAAACAAATTCTTGACAATTAAGGGGTAGTTCTCTGATTGACAGCTGTCCTCACTTTTGGCACTTAGCATCGTATATGGACTTTTAAGACCTGACAGAGATAATAAATCCTATTTTGAAGAAACCACGTGCTAGGACACTGCTGTCGTTGGTTTTGGGTCAGCCACAGCAGCTGGGTCCTTCGGTCATTTCACGACCCTCCAAAGCCAATGAAAGGCTAATAATGATGTGTGGTGATGGTGATACCCTGACCCCTGATACCTGACAAAAAAACAGGAATGTTGAAGGAGATTCCCTGTACCAAGATCAATGCTAGAAAACACCCAGCTAATTTTCTTCTGGATGTTTTCTCGCTAACATCTCACGCTAGCATGGAGGCGAACTATGCTGTCAATGATCAGTGTGGGTTCACCTTTCACATCACCTAATGTCTCCATGACGACAAAGCAAATTTTGTTAAACTGTGTATTTGGGAATTCAGTGTAATTAATGAAATGGGGAAAAAAAGCTGCTAAATGGATCACACCGGTTGCCAATTTCAGTTTAAAAATAAGTCAATTCAAAGAAGGAAAGCATCCTATTATATTGCTCCTCACTGCACAAAGAAAATATTTTTTAAAAAGTGTAAAATGTGGTTCTTTCACGAAGACAGAGATATACACACACACTTGGCCAGGCTCCAGTACCACCACCCCTTCGTTTTTCCACACGGTCCACAGGTGTTTAGAGGGGTGTGGGTAACAAACGCCAGCTGCAGCATCCACTCATGGCCTGACGTCAGGGTGCCACCCGTTATGGCAGCCGGCCCGCTGACAGAGCGAGCCATCTGGGCAGCAGAGAAGCAGCAACAGGCCTATCAATTCCCAAACCCTGCCCTCCGGGCTTGCAGCCAGCGAGGACGGAGGCCGGGAGAGGTGGAAGGTGACTGGAGCTCCTCGAATGCTCCTCAAGCTCCAGCATGTTGTGGCCGTTCTGGCTTTCAGCGGGTCAGTAATCTGCATGAATTATTTGATTCTCCATGTTGGTTTCAGCCAGGCTGACAGATGTCTCACAGATGTTTCCTGGCTGTTTTAAAGCCACGGAAAACAGCTCATGTTTTTTATTACTATGATTATTAACTTTTGCCTGATGATGCAAAATAATTGTCTATAAACTGTTCCACTGACTAGTGCTTTGTGGTAAATGCAGCATGAAAATAGGCATGTATATTTAACAGATAAGGTTCCAGCAGCATTTTATTTATATATTTAAACGATTCCTCTGACACAGCGATGAATGCCCGGGAGACACATTTCTGGCCGAGCGCTGAAGCAGGAATGATGGTAAATGGGCAAACCATGTTCGAGAGTTTAAACCCCCTGCAGCTAGGTTCATCCTAGTGGACAGAAATGTGTGCGTACATAAGTGGGCGATGCATGACAATTAAAAAGTGGTGACAAAATACGAAAAGGTAATTGTTTCTCTTTCTTAAATAAAAGCGATTGTTCCCTTATTTGGATTATTATGAAAAGCTTGACACTAAAATGTCTGGCTGGAAGCTCTCTAGACATTTAACATGAAAACTGTTGCTGTGTCTGAGACCAAGAAGCTGACGTTTTTCCCACTTATAAGCAGAAAAGTGCTGTTCTGAGTTGTTCTGGACAGCTGATTCAGCTATACAAAACTCCTTCAGCCCTTTCAGCCATGTTAAAGCGGAGCGGGTCCAGACACGTTGGGTCCCCAGTCCTCTTTATGTCCCCACATCCCTTGATGCTGATTGGTCCACAGTGTTTGCTCAGATGGGTCAGCTATCGGAGTCGTGGGAACATGGACACGCCCCCACTGGTCCAGCACTTAAGATAGATTTTTTTTAGACTTAATCTTTCTTTGGCACTCTGGCAACTGTGTCATGTAAAATAAGAAGAAATCTTTAGTTTCTTTTTGGTC
The DNA here is from genome assembly GCA_028564865.1 of Zenarchopterus dispar. Taxonomy (NCBI): domain Eukaryota; kingdom Metazoa; phylum Chordata; class Actinopteri; order Beloniformes; family Zenarchopteridae; genus Zenarchopterus; species Zenarchopterus dispar. The sequence continues at coordinate 825,322 of JAOWBL010000011.1, forward strand.
CGACAGTCAAACTCTGGTGATTTGAAGCGATTAAAATAGGACTGCTCAAGTCGTAAGGCTTGTATCATGTTAGTAACTGAAATTAAGTGGTTGTAAAGGTAGGCAAAAAATAAACCAACAAAACAACTAGAATCTGACACATATTTGTAGCAGTTATGAATTAAACTCGCTACGCAGGAATAGATACTGTACAATGTACACAGACCCTTTCAGAATGAATCAGGAGTCAATTATGTGGAAAATGAGTTCATGTTTGCTCCATTAAACATTGAGAAAACAATGTTGTTGCCAAGTAGCTGCATCTATGAGCCTAAAATGATAAATCATTTGAAAGCATCAGTCTTCTCTCTGCCTGTTTCCTATTAGAGCTGACAAACTGGTGGATGTGCTCAGACGTTTCTTTTTTTTTTGTATTTTCTCCATTCACTTAGTCAGATATGGAACAGAAGGCTCTCTGACATTTACCCATAATTCTGTTCTTCACACCACCACCAACTGGACTCCCACTCTCCAAGTGAAGAGGGAAGATTGTTTCTGCAGCTTGTTTGGATACATAACAAAACAACAAGCCACCTGCTGACGAAAAACGGCCCAACGCTGTTTTACCAGCAGGAAGTGAGCTCCAGGCGGACGGAGACGGGAGCGTTTCATCAGTACGAGGAGCAGCTGCGCCCACGTGGCGGCACGACTCTAGGTGTGTCTGCGTTTTACTGGGAGCTGTCCACGATCCGTGGATGAAGTGAACTCCATGTTCTCCGTGACCCCAACAAGCAAGGTTTTGGTTCAGTGAGCTACTTAGGCCTCATCCATGTCCCGCCTCTTCGCCGTTGATTGACATGGCGCTCGTTTATAAATTGCAGCTACAAAAGGAAAAAGCACAACCGAGAAAGACGGTTCAAAAGCGGAGATGGTTTTAGGATAAATGGCGAGAAAAGAAAGGTTTAACCAAGAAGGTCAGAGATTTTGATTTCCTGGTTTTTGGTTCTCAGAGTTTAGTTTTTGATTCACAATATGTTTGGTGTCGAATTGACGCCATATGAACGTCTGGACTCTGTGGACTCATCTTCCCAGAATCACTTTTTCACACTTTGAGCCCCATAAATCCTACCATGGTCATCTTCATGCTAGCGCGGTAGAAAATAATTTAACAGAAAAACCTGCTTCCTCACTATATTTGGTGCTCTGCTCACCTCATTTTTTGCTGAACCTGAACCTGAGACAGCCCATATCATGATACCGCCGCCACAGGCTTGTACTTTAATAGGCAGTAGGAAGAATTGGTTCGTTTTTCATCTTCTTATGCACCAGTCCCTCTAGATCTTTTCCCATTGCTCCAGAGTCCAGTCTTTACGCTCCAAAGCAAATTTGAGCCCTTTTAAGCAGCTTTACTGATAAGTTGGAGTTCTCTTTACATTGTTATGCTTCCATGCTCTTTTTTTCTACTATTAAATGTTTCTTAGATTTCACCAAACATTTAAATCATCTCCAGCTGTGATCATTCAAGAAATCCCTCTGGTCTCCGATTTCCAATCAAACCACTGTTTGGTTAAAAAAAAAAAAAAGACAAATAATTGGACCAACATGGAGCCTGGACAGCTTTTAACTAGAACTTTTTATCTCTGTACTTTACTTTGGCTTATCCTTTGATTGTGACTCAAAAGTTGTTTACTGTTGGTCCACTGGATCACACAGCCTAACTTTAATTTTCCGTGAGGACCACGTTTGTCCCTCTCCTCATTGTGACCCCCGCTCAGTCGGCAGGTATAGGTTACCTTCTTAACCCGATCAGACCTGCTACTGCCAGCCATGCGTCGCGGTGGTAATGAAGATTTTAGGCTATTTCTTTTTGAGCTGACCTTTTGACCCCATGTGAGATGCTGGGCTGATCTTGGGGTTTAGAGGACCAGTCTGCACATGGACACTCTGCTTCCAAGAGGAGAAAGTCATTTTGAATAATTATGCACCTCTTAAAATGACATCTAAACTGGGTTTGTTACAGTTTAAGTTAATTTTGAATATTTGAAATTCTGGAAAAGCACAATATGGGACCTTTAAGAACAACCCTGTTTTCTTCCTTTGTTTGTCCTCTTCCTGATTTCAGCGGGAATGTCCATTTCTCCGTAGTCCTGTCAACACTTTAAAGCCACGAAGTGAAAGGAAAAGCTCTGCCAGAAGGAAAGTCTGGACCTTATTTGGAGATTGACGGGGATCTATGCCAGCTTGTAATCTTTTACGAGATAGATAAATTCAAGTGTGAACAGCACTTGCAGCAAAAAGTCCCATCCTTCAGTTTTATTAAAGGATTGTATAAGAAGCAGATGGAGCCGCTGATGTTACTCTGTGATTTGGTAAATGCTGTTTTTTCAGCCTTGAATTCAGCATTTTCATCTGTTTAAAACCAGAAGTGACCATAATGGTTAATTACCTGCAAGATTATGAGTCTTAAGCATAAACTGCATCAACTTAACACCAGAACTTAATGATTATAGTATTAAATGCACAAGTCAGCATCCTGGCATGTAAATGTCATACATGTACAGATGATCTTAAAACTGGCCTTATAAAAGTTAAATGTGCTCTCCTGTACACAGCTCGTCTCTGGTGTAGTTATAGTTGATAGTGAAGCAAAAATGAAACAAGGACTACAGGCGGTCTTTAGTGATGCATGAAGAAGTGCACTGTTAGCGTAGCAAGATGGAAGAGAGAAAGTAATGGGTTTCTGACTAATAATCTACCTACATTTCATGCAGTGATGATTATGCGCAGATTTCAATATTGGAAGACCAATTTGCAATTTTTAATTAAATGGTTTTGAATAACCAAAAACAAAGTGATACAAAATACTTTTCCTGTTTCTGGAAGTACTTATAAGTTGTAATAATTACATTTCTGTGCTGTCTTTTTTTCCCCCCAAACTGATATAGAATAAAGAGTTGGAAATAAAATTAACATAAGATGCCCTAACAGTGGAGCAGGGAAAATTTTTCATGAGTTTAAAGTTTTAGGGTTTGTGGGGGGTTTTTTTTAACTTATCTGGTTTTGTTGTAATGTGGCGAGACAACCAGTTCTCGCTGTCATCTCTCTCCGTTCGCTGCTGTATAGCATCAGCAACATAAAGGTGCACCAGGATGTAATAGAAATAACAGAAATAAACATGCTCCCAGTGTTTTCTGCTCAGCGGTGAGGGGAGATCTGGGGCGGCGGTTCAGGGAACAACTCAGGAGAAGCTAACACAGCATAGCATACCTGCAGCAGATCTCTAATCAGCTTCTCCCTCCATTTTCACAGTGGCATGCTGGGTCCTGACGGAGAAGGACCTGCAACTCACAAACAGTCTGTTAGCGACTGACAGGAGGTTTCCCCATTGAAAAAGAGTGGAATAACACTTTTTTTTTTTTTTTAAACAGCTGTGTTAGTTTGGAAAGAACCAACTGTAGCTTCAGAAATACATGTTTCAAAGCAGTCTTAAGAGACAGAACATGCCTCAGTGGATATCTGCACACACTCCTGTTTTTACTTCATTCGTAAGAAAGTGCACAGAGAAACATATTCAGAAAAATGCAGTATGAGTTTGTGCATGTAAACAAAGTCCACAGCTTTTTGTTTTAGTATTTGTTGCAAAGACACAGACAGTAAAAAGTCAGACGTTTCAACTTTCTGCCTGTCTGTCAGCATTATCTCTACAACTTTCAGCTTACTTTAATACAAGGTAGTCCATCTGCATGGCGTTACTGTGCTGTTTCTATGCTACTGGAGCCATTTCACTAAGCGATAAACCGTGAGAGAACATTGGCACCATCGGTGTAATGACACACTGAAACGACTGGTGGAAACATGCCATACATCAGAGAAAAAGCCGCTCAGGTGAGAAGGAGAGAAACAAGCCTTCAGTCAGTCTAAGTATTAATGCTTCTCTGTTTCTTGGAGTGGGTTGGAGAGAAAAAAAAGTCCACTAGGATGAACCTTCTGTAGCTGAACCTCCCTCATCAGGAGCATTAGAGGGACAGTGGCAGTGGTGTCTCCGTTCATTGTTTCAGCCAAAATAGCACATTTTAAAACTCGCTTAAATGACCCTACCTCTGAATAAGAATAGTATCACCTCTAAAAACAGTCTACAAAGACTGGGTCATAACCTTATGTCAAAATGTGCTAATAGATGTAGAAAACCCACAAGACCCTGTGATAGAAAAATCACATAAAAATGACCTTGTCCTCGTCCCAAAAAGCCAAGTTTAAAAAAAAAAGTGTTGTTTTCTTTTCCTTACAAAATTGCTTTAGCCATTTTTTTTTTTTTTGCATGTAAATTGCACCACTTTAAAATGCATTAAAAGGAAGTATATTGGAAGATCTCAAAGAGAGCGCACACAAATCCAGTTTCCTCCCCAGATATGAAGGCTTTCCCGTCCTCACAAGTGGAAACAAACATCTGCTCGATTCACTTAAAATGACGCCTGCAGATTTCCTTCAAAGTGTTTGTAGCGTTTAGGACCATGATTGCATGCATTTAACATGTTGACATTAAAATTTAATCCGTCCTCGTAATTACCAGCACCATATGCAAAAATAGAGGCAGAGTGATTAAAACGGGAAAATCCAATCAAACATGCTTCTTATGAAAGTGAACATGCACTGACGAGGTGGTGGCTCCACTTACAGGATGTAAGAGAAACAATTACCCTGTGAAATACAGAAACATGCACAAACACCGTTACATGAACATATAAATGGGTTTGCATGCAGATAGCTGCAGAATCGAGTACACACCTTCATCCATGCAACCAAAACACCCGTCATGTCGAGCAGGTACACACCTTTTTTGCTCACTACTTTGTTTTCGTGACATAAATGATGAGAAACGTTGAGATGCCCTGAGCTGTTTGTTGCTCATCTGAGGTTGTTTTTTAATGCTCTAATATGTAAAACCTTACAACTGAACGGGGGTAATGATTGTATACACAACAGCAACAATACTAATTAATCCAGATATCTTTTCCCACACAGGATATTCTTAGCTTTCATCCTCTCTCCAATTAGACTCAACTTCCTGCTGTTATGTTACTGTCTGGATTAAGAGGAATTATGGAGAAATGGGAATGTTTAAATCCTCTTTCACCTTTGACTCACTGCATCAAATGCTTAACAGCTACCGCTGCCTCATGAGTGTGCACCAAACTGTATTTGTGTCCCGTTTTTCTTGACCCTTCCCTACATGCTCGTTCCTCTGTTGGCTTCATCCAGATCTTGCATCACTCTCCCATGCAGCTGTTCTTTTTTTAATTCTCCATTACTGAAGTCAAAATAAGATAAGTGATTGCTTAGATGTTCTCCAGGTGAATTTTGGAGCAGCTTCTCACTGCCTTTGGGACTGGGAGCGAAGACCTGAGATGAAGTCTTGAGAAACATTGTGTATCTGATGTTTGATCAACTATGTAGTTGAGCAAAATTGAAGGCTAGAAGGCTGAAGTGACATTAGCTAGGTAACAACAGAAGATCGTACCTCTGCCTGAGTCCATCACTACATCCTTCAGTGACAAGATTTTAAAGCAAATAGCGTCATAGCGACACAACGAGTACTTCACATCTGGCCTACAAACGCTGCATCAAGCTGGTTCTTCACATGGCTCAGCTTTGCACGGCAGTCCTCTCTTAGTCGGAGATAAATTGATCTGTGTACGCATCGCCACCCAGCCAAATTTGAATGTAGGGCCCATTTGAGATATAAATGGGCTAACAAAAGGGGGGTTCCACATTGACTCAATGTGACATTCAGCAGAATTTCTTCTAGCAACTAATTTGAGTCTCATCTTTGTTTGCTTTGCATCGTTGGGTCCCCAAAACCTCTTGGCTTTGGTCAATGCTTGCATCCTTGCCAATCAGCTGTGTATATTTCATTGCTTTTTGTGCTTTTCGCCGTAGTCCACTGAAATGATGGTCCTTTGTCTACCACTCAACAGACTTGAGTGTTTCTCAAAAACACTCGAGTCAACAGAAGGATGGCAGGTTATGTACCCTGTCCAAAAAAAAAAAAGCATACTGACTCAAACCACTGTTACTCTGCCTGGCTTTAGATTCTGTTTAGCTTCCCCTGCTGTAAGATTTAGAGCCGACCTTCACAGCATCATCTATGAAGAAAAACTGGGAGGAAAAAGTGCTGCAGAAGCAAGTAAACCCGTCCAGTACATCACTGGTACTCCACTCCCTGCCGGTGAGGCTGCTGAGCACATGCTGCATCTCAGGATGTGAACAGCATTGTCATGGAGACCTCTCACCCCGGCCATAGAAAGTGCTGAGGAGCCATTAATCTCAGCAGCAGCTCTTCCTCTCAGCTGTCACATTGTTAAACACAGCAACGCGATGATGAAACTTCACCTGCTGACTGTTTCATACAACCGGAGTTCACTCCTGCTTAGATGCTTAACAGCATTTCATGACTTGTGTAATGGAAAAACAGTATGCTGTAGTTAAATACATTCAGACAGCGCTGGTAAGTTTTACTCAGTCTAAAGTTTTATGGCTGCTTGTTGCACGGCGAGAATTCAGTTTTGATGGCAAGTCTTTCAACAGGCAAACATAGAGACGGGTATTTTAGTAGCAGGCAAACATTTGTACCCTCCTACTCATTTTAAATGAATGGGCAGGTGTCCAACCCCTTGACTACCACCATATAGGCTCTTGGCAGTGTTCTCAAAACAATAATTAACCAGAAATAACACACTCGTTTCTTTTCAGTTGTTTTTTTACAGGTTAGGCTTTGGTCTAATTTCAGCTCCGTGCATGTACTAATCAGTGTAAGTCGTCTCAGACCTTTTTTCTCAGTAAATATGTTCGACTTGTCGTTCACAGCGGGAAAAGCACACAAGTGTAATTAACATTAAATGATGGCTTCGCTTTCCTCACACCTGCCTGTAAACAAGTGTGGCAAAAATGCACAGACAGCGGGGAAGTGGAACTTGTGCACATGTGCTGAAACAAGAGCAATCAACCCCAAATCATAAATATCACTGTAAACGGAATCAATCTTTTAGTATTTTTATATTTGTTTGACAGGTCTTGATGTTTGTGAGGCCACGCAACTCTACTGAGAAGTCCAAGAACGCAAAATTTAAGAAAGTACTTAGTTGCAAATGTTTGAAAAAAAATCTCTACAATGAAATAGGAGAAAGTAATTTGTAATAAAAACGATTTTAATGCTCAGGGATGAAGAGAAATAATACATTATTTCTTGGTGTGTGGAGAGGGATATAACAGAAGTGTGACAACGGACCGACAAGGGGAGGAGGAAAACAACCACCTCTAAAGACCTCTAATCAAAGATTAAAACGTAACAAAACAGGAGAACTGAGGAAGAGTCAAATAATTTAAAAATTGAAACCATATCGGTTATCATTTTGTTTTTTTTAGCCTCCAAAATGATATTTTTATGTTATAATACTGATGTAATATAATGTTATGATACTCTGCAGTTTTCCCTCCTATAAATGTACAAGTTACTGGAACACTGAATTCAAGATTTTGTCTTTTTAAACCTCCTTCTAAAAAATTCCAGTTTCCTCACAGGAGTCACCTTACAGGTGCAAAATGGTGGAGCGGATGGAAGATGCTCATTCTTTGGCTGCTGCTGCTACTTATTACTCTTTCCACGAAGGCTGTAGCTTTGATGCAAATGTCAATTGCTGTCATTACTCGAGGAAAGAAAGGCACCCACTCCAGCCTGACGCCCTGACACAATCCAAACATCCAGGCAGAAAGACACCTTGACATGAAAATCTAATATCACCATTTCGACAAAGCCAACCGTCGCTCTGGCATACCTGACATTAAGAGCGGGAAAAATGACTCCTGTGTTGCCAATTCATTATCTGTCGGCTCTCTTCTCTGTTCCCATTTCTCATCATTTTCATGAAGATTTCATTTATTCCCTCTTTATCAGCATTCACAGTTGCAGTGATTCGCTAAAATAGATGTGACAAGCAGCAAGCCTGATCCTTTTATAAAAAGCCACACATTTGCTTCGGCAGATTTTATCTGATTCTTCTGCATGCTCAGCTTGACCATGAAGGAGCACATTTCTCTTCTCTGCTGTTTGTCCGCTCCCTTGTTGTTGTTTTTGTTTTTTTCTCACTGATAATATATGCAAATTGAAGGCTTGGATAAGCATGGGCCTCTTTGCCATTTTTTTTTTTTTTTTTTTTTTTTTTTGTGTAATCAGCTCCAACCATTACATATAAACAAAGACATTACTTTTGTGTTTGTCATTACTGTTGAGCACTACAGAATCTGCTTAACTGGTGCTGCTTGACCCAGCTCTGAGTGCTAAAATGCCTCATCTACATTTCAGTGCACCCTGGGTGTTCTGTAATTGTCTCAGTTTGAGGGAACACAGATTTGCCACTTTGCTATTTAAGAACGCCATAATCTTTAGTCACATTTTGCTGAGGTGCTGGAATGAACCAGGCTCGTGACAGCCAGAAAATCTGTACGTGCCATGTCTGCTGTAGCCACCTATCATGCTGATCTACTTTTATTTCCACTGAAAGTCATCTCACCTTGGAGTATTTTTTAAACTCATGACTCCTCTTAGTGCTGAAAGGCTTTCAGTGAGTCATTCTTTTGAGAATTTGACCCCGAGTTGCCCGGTACCACTTGATATTCAGACTAAAGATATTTTGACCCGGCACTTTACTTGTGCACACTTCCATCTGCAGCATGCATACATGATATTATTTGGAAATGGAGACTATTGTGCTCCTATTTCTTACAAAATTAAAAGATTCCTAAAAGCCTTTATTGGAAAAAGAGCAGTATTCGCCTTGACATATCCACCAAATTTAAATACTGGTAAATAAATAAAGTCCAGATCATCATCAAAAGCTCATTATTTGTAAGGTGTGCTATGACCTTTATTTGAAATAATCTGGTGAGGAACACAAGAACTTTTTTTTTTTTAAACATGGACAAATGTGTAGAGGAATGTAGGGAGAATGTGCAGCCAGTTGTTTATTAACTTAACATTAAGACAAAATATCAGAAATAACTTTCGTTATAAATGTTTTATCTTAGCCTTTGAAAGCCAACAGACTCTTCACAAGAGATGTGATTCAGTCCTTTTTAAAGGATTTGTGATTCAGATTCTGCTCTGGCTAGTCCTGACGCCTCATTTCTACTCGCCTTCAGTCTGTCCATAGGAGCATGCCCCCTGGTGTTCAACCAGGGAAGTACAATTCTTTACCAATGGGATAGCTTGACGCTAATGCTAATGTTGCTAACGGCAGCTTGTTGCTGCCTTGCGAGAGAAACTAGTCTTAGCTTATATAATTTCACTACATAGCCAGACAAGTGAAAGAAGTTCGCTTTTTGGAAACCTGCTAGCTGTTGTTGTGGTAGCATCCAATGCTAGGACAGTGTATACATTATCAATGAAATCTTTTTAGAGTTTTTTAACACACACTACCCAGACAAATCTCCAAAAAACACAAGTTTCATAACAAAGTCAGAGACTATGGAGATCGACATAGGAGTCAATGGCTTTTATCAGTATATCACATTTCTGTGGAGCTGGGGTCAATCCTGATTTGGTCTTGCTCTGATTGGATTTTTGTAAGCCCACTGGACTGGCAAGATCCATTGGCAGCGTCAATCACAGTACATCAAACATGTAGTTATCTTGATCAGGAAATGAGAAAATCTGACTGTTGGATTTTGTATATATTGTAATGTACAGGATATAACGAAAATGGGGGATAACATAACCTATAACCTATAACATAACCTATCTTAACTATATTTATATCCAACATACCCCTGATATGAGTAGCAGCCCCAGTACTACAACTGGACCCTGAAGAATTTGGGATTCAAGATTCTCAAGTCCACTGACAGATCTGGGTCATTAACTCGGATATAATGGGATTTTGATATCTCTGTTCCTAATCTTGGGGAATGTGGGGCAGCACACACTTAAGCACCGAGTACCAATGCCACAGTAAAAATGAGGAAAAGTCATAATTTGAAGGTTGGGAGGATGGTGATGGAAATTATAAGGCTTGAGTTCAAAGAGTTAATTTTAACCAGGCTGTAAATGTGTTTATTTCTGCTCTAAAGTTGGACATTTTCCTCATAGGAGTCAGTGGAAATCGACTCACTATTGGACCCAGCCTCTAGCGGCCAGTTTAGGAACTGCAACAAGTCTTAGTTCTGAATGGGCCTCAAGATGGTTGGTGCTTGGTCCAAATGCAAAAACCCAAACTGAAACCTAACAAAACAAGAGAGCAAGACTCAAAATCATAAGACTGAAACATACTAGGTGGAGCATAGACTCAAGAAGTACAATATCTCTGTACAGAGTTATTTCAAATGATTTCATGGACAAATGAAATTAGAATAACTCTCAATGGGTCAAATGGACGTGCTGTGACTCAGGCTGGTATGGGTTGATGTCATTCAGGATGAGCTATATAGCTAACCCTTTTTGAGTTAAGGATGGTCCAAAAATCAATATCCAAACTTGCTGCCAGTTTCTGGAAAATCCTTTCTTCAAACAGTGGCACGGATTAAGAAAAAGAAAAAGAAAATCAATTCAATATGGTCATGATCCCGATACATCCAAATATTCTGCTGCTTTGCTTTCCAGCAGAGGCCTCAAAGATAATGGAGTTATGGTGATCTTTCCCTCCCACTCACCTGACTTACATCCCACTAAAAACTTGTGGGCCCATCCCTAATAAGAGCTTTACATCTAGTGCACTAGTTTTGAATAACATTTGTGAGGCTGCTGCTTCAGCGAGGGCTCATTTGTGACCATTTCAAGAAGTGGCAGACTCCGTGGATCGAAGACTCATGGCAGTTATTGAAAAGAGGCTAGGGCAGAATAGTCCCTCAATATTTCTAAAAGGTCAAAAATGTATTATGAGTATAGGCTTTTTTTTTTTTTTCATGAATCTACACCTGAATAACTGATAGCTTGAATGTTCAGAACGGAAACAAAGAGCGTCTTGAGCTCTGGAGGCTTTAACTTTGGCCCTTAGAGCCTATTTGGCTCTCAGGCTCTTCCCTCCATTTACAACAAAACCCTGCTGCTTCCCTCTTTTCCTAATGAGGACTGGAGGGATGTACCAGGCCTTCAGCTGTTTTCTCGTCTCTTTGTGTCTCTCTTTCCCCTTCAACGCTACAGTCAGGGAGGCAGCGTTAAATAGCTCATCTTATTTTTTTCTTCCAGGCTGCCATCAATTTCAAGCTGTTCTCCTCTCATTTACATCGCTGCCACACCAGCCGCGATATCAGGATGCACATTAGCTGCCAAACGTGCAATTTTACTTGTCTCGCTCGGTGCAGAGAGAGGCAGATGCAGTTTTCACTGCGAGCCTTTCCCGAGTGGCAGCCGACACGGCTCTCCATTTGTGGAAGCACACCTGTCCCCACGAGTGCATTTGTGGTTTGAGCTCATGTGCAAAAGGAAGCTAAAAGTTTGAAGTAGTTATGGTGTGTTTGTCTTTTGCTTGCTGCTCAGGTTTCATGGTGTCATGGCACCACTCCATGTCAGCTGCCTGCTTCATGTTTCCATCCCCACAACTGCTGATTGTCACTGAAAAGAGACTGGACAAACATGGATGTTTTCCCACACAGATCATCCCAGAACCAGACCGTGAGGTGCAGAGGTTTACGATGCAAAGCGCTCCACTGCCCTCTATGGGCATGCCCATAGCATTTCCAGCAAGATCTTGTATATCTTCTGCACATAACCTGTCCTGGAGGGCTGGTGTCCTGCATGTTTTAGGTGTCTCCTTGCATCAACGCACCAGATTCTAAGTAAAGGTCATCCTCAGCTTGTCGTTAAGGTCTGGAAAAGTCTGTTAATGACACAGCCATCTCTATCAGGGTGTGTTGAAGCAGGGAAACATCTAAAACCTGTAGGATGCTGGTCCTAGGGGACCAACAATGCACGCCTGTTTATATATCTGTTGTGGAGAGTTGGGGGAGCAGCATCAGAGCCGGGTGACTTAGAGAAATTGAACAAACTGATAAAGAAGTTCTGGAGCCTCTTGAGTTGATTATGGAAAGGAGGATACTTCGTAAAATGAAGAAGATCATGGACAACCAGTGATTCACCAAGGGAGTGTCTTCAGTCAGAGGCAACAAGGAGCTCTACAGGAGATCCTTCCTGCCCACAGCAGTAACTCTATACAATGAACCTGTGAAGAGACTTAAAGGATGACTACTATAACAAATAATTTGCCTTCGATTTGAATTGAAGTGAATTTGAATGACATGGACACTATGTTATGAACATACAGTACAGTCCTGTCTGTAATCTGCTGTTCATATCGGATACGGTAATTGCCAGTTAAAGATATCACCGTTTGAGCCATCATTGCACTATTCTTAAAAAAGCACATGCTGATCTTTGGATATTACATTTTACCTGTATTGTGTAAGTCTTTAATCTTTCCATTTTGGGTTTGCTCACATCTGCCTACTCTGACATCTAATGACCTTTAGTCATGTTTCTATTGTAGTTTTGGCACAAAAAACTAAGCGATATTTTGAAACGTTAATGCAAGCTATTAAAGCCACTTTATGTAGCTATACCACTTCTGACCACATGGGGCAGTTAGATCTGCTGTGCTGTCGAGAGAGCAACTGACAATACTTTGCCAATGAGTGAGAATGGTCCAGCACATTTCGTAACACCAGAGGTGCACCATGTTGAGTCTTACGCCAGAGACCGACACATAAACTTTCTTATGAAATGGTGCCCCCATGTGGTCAGAAATAGAATTGTATTGTAACGTAGCAGGATTTAAAATCCTGTCATGCACCAAAGTTTTCTTTGGGATAAGTAAAACTGAATGGATCATGCTGCTGGATGTCCAGATCCTCTGCACAACTTAAAGTGTGAAAGCACCATCTGACACTTGAAACTGCAATTGTGAAAAGAAAATACACCAAATGAAAACACAATTGTGCAAAGACTCTCACATATCACAAAAAATGTTTTTTTGCAATTTTATTAAGGGTTTTTATAACAGTTTAAAAGAAAAAGGACCTGCAAAGGAAAAGTTTCTAATTGCCACTTGATACAATTTTGTAGTCTGTAAAGATAAAACTTTATAAAGTGCCTCCAGAAATGATTTGCCAGCTCTTCAGCGTCCATTAGCTCAGTCTCCAGGTACTCAGTTCGCATTAGAGATGAGACAGGCTGGCCCATCAACAGCATGTTAGGAGTAGCTATCTGACTTGGCTACATCTGATGAAAAATAGTCAAATCATTTGGAAAAGAGTATCCAGGAGCATTCTTAAGCCTAAGTGTAAAAAAAGAACATCATTTTCACTATTTGGACCTCTTCAAGTGTACTGTGGGCTTATTTAAGGGATTTTATATCTTTTTGCCAGCACTAACCTAAGTGCAGCACACCTAGAGAAGTTGAATCGAAGTTCATTTTAACTTGCTCTTGGGTATTCTTCTGTTTTGAAAACTTCTTGGAGACAACTACTTCAAAGCCATCATCTCTGGTTTTGAAATTTTTGTCTTGGCCACCAAAAACTTTTAAAACTTTCCCCTTGGCATGACAGTCCCACTTTAAAAGAAAAAAAAATCACAGTTGTTAGTGCCGACTCTCTGCTGAAGAGAAAAGGCTTTTAGTGGCAGACTTACAGAAAGAATACTTCTTATGCCCAGCTACAGGTGAAAGATGACTCAGTAAAAGGTCTTTCCATGGGTTATGTTTTCATTATGATTATCTTGACCCAAAATTTTAAAGTTGTGTCAACTCTTCGATTTGAGCTATTTGGTCCTTTGGGACATTTTCTAAGGGTCAGGAAACTCTGCCTGTCTGGTCTTCCATATAGGTAACAGGTTCACGGACATTTGTGTATCATCAAACTCTATTTTTTAGTTCAGAGACACTAGACTGCTACCTTTGCTCAAGCCACTATGTAATTTATTAGATTTGAATTTTTTATAGATCATAAAAATGAACTCATACACATCACATTCAGTTTGATATGTGACTGTTTGCCACTGTATGTAAATGATAATTATTTCATGCTATATAGGAAAAGGGGAAAAGTGTTTTGATTGTACGTCTATAGTTTTGGCAAAAAAGGATTCTAAGTGTTTTTATATTTGATATTACAGATTCACATCTTCGGTGTGGTTAAGGGAACTGTGTGATGTAACTGCTGACATCTAGTGGTGAAGTTGAAAATAGCGCCCATCTCAAACATGATCAGAGACCTTGTGCATAATAGTCACATATAAGCTGAAAAAACAAAACAAAAAACCCCAAAACGTCTCGACAGAAGATGACACATCAGGCTGCATTTATGCTGTTAATCAGCTCACCCTGCCTTTGGTTGGTGAATAAATGATGGAGTAGGCTATTAACGGTGTGTTATTTTTCTTTTTTTTCATTAATATATGTCGAGGGTCTACAATGTCACAGGGCTAATGTTTTCAGCATTTTTTTTTAAAGTTTTTTTTTTAATTTTTTTTTTTTTGGGGGGGCATGGACTGTAATCTCACATAGTCAAACTAATGTCAGTGCTGTAGATGGTCTGGCTGGATCACTTTACCTCTGTCATGTCATACAGAGAATGTACATTACATTAGTTTCACAGCGCTGATGAGTCACATCTGTGCCCTTCTGATCATGAGAGTGATTTCGATGCGAGTGCTGGTGGGCTCAGCATCCTCCTCCTCTTCTGCTGTCATTCACTGGCATAAACCCACTCTGGTCCCCTCAGCCTCAGATGGCAGAGTAATGTGGGTAGACACAACAGAGTTTTCCAAAGCTCAACAGGCAGCCATTGTTATGCAAACAAATTAGAGTTCTGACTGTGCTGATGGCAGAACATGAACAATCACACTTGATAACATGTAAATATTGGCGTTAAGGCAGCTAATGATGATGTAACCTGTGGTTTTGGGTCTGTTGTATTACAGTGTCATTTCCCCAACAACAACAAAAGTTCAGATGCTTGTGAAAAATGTAGAAAAGCAACATTTCAGATGACAATACTGAAATAATAGTGTGCATCTGCAAAAAAAATGCCCACTTTTTAGGAAATACAGTACCTTGTTTTAAATTTAACCTTATAACTTGTTTTTTAAATCTAGTTTTAAGTTTTTTAGTTCACTATCACAATCTGAAAAAAATTATCAGGATGCTCTTCACTGAATGTTGTATTTGTATAACTATGCTTGTAGCAAAATAAAGTATTTAGGTAAAATAAATTGAATTTAAGTAAAGTAGTTCAAACAACAATCTAACGGAACTTTATTGCCTGAGTTACCTGCAATACCCCTCCTTGTCACTAGAGCGCGCTGTTGGTCCTGAACGACCTTTGTTTTGTCGTCACCGGATGTGTGCACTTTCAAAACATTGCTCCAGAAGCGGCAGTCTCACAACAATGAATTTTGTCACTTTTGTTTAACACACAGCTCTGGGGGCTGAGAGACAACTCGGTCCCTTTGTGATTCTGTAGATAAATCTCGACGTTTTCCAACATGGCGGCGCCGCTGCTCGAGTTCGAGACCGAGATGTTTTTGAATCTTTTCGAGTGTGACGGCTTGCTGGTTGTGGCTGAGGGGATGGGAATCGACCGCATTCTGCTCCAGTTCATGCGGGTGTACTCGGAGAAAGGCAGCCTGGTTCTCCTGCTGAACACGACCACACCTGAACAGGTTCACCAGCTTCACCTCTCATAACGGGCGCCTCGTAATTGATTTCATCGTTGCTAGGTGATCGTTGCTAGGTGATCGTTGCTAAGTAATTGTTAGCAGACAGATGAGGGAATTTCAAATCGTCCAGCGGATCTCATATATACATATTCACAAGATGAAATGTTAAAAAAGAGAGGGGAAAAAACAGGTACATTATTAAGCAGTATAAAAGGCAGTTCCTCAGTTATTGGACTTTGTCCATTGTGTCGGTGTAGAGAGACCTATAAGTAGCCTCTGTTAAAGAGCCAGCTGTGGGGTCAAATGATCTCCTGAATTTCCTGATGAGCCTCTCTTGTCAGGATGTCACGGAGGAGGTGTTTTTTTTATTGTCCATTATACATATATAGTTGCAGTGTCCTCCTCATCTGCTTCTCCACCACAGTCCTCAGAGAGTTCAGGCGGATCAAAGACCCAATCATAGACCTGGCTTGTTTTGTTTTGTTTTGTTTACCAGTTTTTCCACCCACTTAAAGTTTTTGTCTGTAGCACTAGTCCCCCAGCAGACGACAGCATGTGATTAAAAAGTTTTATTAAATACTTTTGTTCTGCATGACTTTTTGGTAAAAAAAAAAAAAAAAAAAGTGACATATTTTCCTTTCAGGAGTATTTCACTGAACAGCTGCGAGTAGAAGGTGTGACCCACCTGCCCCGGACAGTGACCAGCGATGTCCAGAGTGCAGAGCGTTATCATGTTTACACAGAGGGAGGGGTCCTGTTTGTGACCAGCAGGATTCTGGTGGTGGACTTCCTCACTGATCGCATCCCCGCTCATCTTATATCAGGTCAGACCCTCATAAGTATTGCTGTCAAGGTAGTTTCGGGTGGATTTGTAGGTTGTGTAGCAAACACGGGCTATTGATTGCACTGCTTTTGCTGTGGACTGCTATTTATCTGTCTCTGTGGTCGTGTCCACTCAGGTATCCTAGTTTATCGCGCCCATAAAATCATTGAGTCATGTCAGGAGGCCTTCATACTTCGTTTGTTCAGACAGAAGAACAAGACCGGCTTCATAAAGGCCTTCACTGACAAGGCCATGGCTTTCTCCTCCGGCTTCTGTCAAGTGGAGCGTGTCATGAGAAACCTATTTGTCAAGAAGCTCTACCTGTGGCCCAGGTACTATAAACAAATACTTCATTGTATTGTATTAACACCATTATTTCCTCCTTTTTTTCATTTTTCTTATTTATGGGCTTCATTCATCAGGTTCCAAGCATCTGTGAACACAGCTCTGGACAGGCACAAGCCAGAAGTAGTAGAGCTGCACGTGTCGTTGACGCCAGCTATGAGGGCCATCCAGACCTCCATCCTGGACATCATGAGCGCCTGTCTGAAGGAGCTGAAACGCTACAACCCCACCCTGGAGGCAGAGGACCTGTCGCTGGAGAACACGCTTGGAAATGAATTTGAAAAGGTCAGATAAATGTGACTCAATCTCCATTTGCAAACTTTAGGTCCAGTCAGTGTTTTAAGTTCAAGTTTTAATATTCCAATTTCCACTATAGTGAGAAAAATCACACAAATGTTAACAAAACTGTTGCTCTTATGTCCTTTTCATGAAATATAAAGGTTTTAAATCTTCATTTTTTCCTTTGCTCATTCAGACTCTTCGTCATTACCTTGACCCGCTTTGGCATCAGCTGGGAGCTAAAACCAAGGCCTTGGTTCAGGACCTAAAGGTGCTTCGGGTTCTCCTCCTCTACCTCACCCAGTATGACTGTGTCACCTTCCTCAATCTGCTCGAATCCCTACACTCCAGCCAAAAGATCTTTGGCTCAAATTCAGGTCTGATTGGAGCCAGTTGGATTAAAATCCTTTACATTTACATATTTGTAATCAGTCTTTCTTTGTATTTGATTTTAACTACCAGGTTGGCTGTTCTTGGACTCCAGTACCTCCATGTTTGGGAACGCCAGGAGCCGGGTGTACCGCATTCCTGAAAGCAAAAAGAAACTCAGAGTGGGAGCAGAGGAGGAAAAAAAGAAGTCCTCTTCCACTTCGGGTAACAGAAAAAAAAGTTGTCAAAGAGCTGTTCATTATTTAGAGGATATATTAATAGTTATAAATATTTATGTGGACAAAACTGAAGACTCAAGTCTGTGTGTGGGTTTCAGAAGTGAAGCGGGAGCTCGTGCTGGAGAAGAGCCCAAAGTGGGAGGCCTTGACTGAAGTGCTGGAGGAGATTGAGAAGGAGAACAAGAGCTCTCAGGGGGAACCAGGTTAGAGCTTCAGTGCTGTTTCACTGCTACAAGGGCCCATCATGTCAACAGCACATCTCAGTCTTTGAATTTACAATGACTTTAATACAAGAAAAACACACTTTTGTTACCTTATCATTTCAAATTATATCTGGGCATTAACATTTTAGAAACAGTGCGTGAAAGGATTCTTTGTGTTCAGTTTCATGTTTTATGTACAACCAGAACACAAAACACACCTGACACATACCTCTACTGCAGTGGACTGGTTTGTCCTGGTTCAGGTGCTTGTGATGCTAATTTGAAGAGGAAGATTAAGCTTTTCTCCCTGTGGACATCTGGGCTCATCACAAAAATCTCTTTGATTTGCAGACATGACAGATAGAAGTTCACCTCTTTCAATCAGAAAGTTTTATGTCAGGACATAGTAAGAAAAGTACTAAAAACCTTTAGTTTTTACCAGGTCTTGAAATTAGTGAGAAACAATCTCTAAAACAGAATTTATCAGTGAAAACAAAATGCAGGAATGTAACTTTTTAAAAGAGCTTTTGTTTCCCTCGTTAATCATTTCTATGTCTGCGACTGCACTAGCAGGGTTTGCTTTTAAAATGAAGCCAAACTGCATCCAGATTAGCGTTTTAACTGTCTCAAAAATGTCTGTCCACGCCTCACTGTCACTGATTCATATCACATGACCATCCACTAGAAATGATCTTTGTCGCAGATTTCTCTTATAGTGACTCTTCTTCTTCACTTTTACACAGTTGCAATATATATTTTTTTGTCTTTCGATTTTCCTGAGGTGGTCACATGGTGTAGGTTTGGTGAGCCAGAGAAGGATTTATCAAACCAGAAGAGCAAATCAGGAAGTAGATGAGTCCTTGTTTCTGTGTGGTTTCAGATTTGTTTGTTCACATTCGACTGCAACAACGGTTTACAAACTGAAATGTGGTCTGCAGGGGGTGAAACCTTTTCCATTTTCAAAACGCTGGACTTGACAGCATAGTGTGGATACCAGGTGTAACCATAGCGACTGTTTTGTGTTTTCAAGTGGAACTGCACTAGTGTGGATGTAGTGCGAGTGATCACGTGTTGCAAAAATGTGTTTTGTGCTTCCATTTAGATTGTGAATTTTGCGATTGCTGTTGCTGGCAAACCCATAACGAAATAAATCCTGATCTTGTCACGTTGGTATGCTCTTAGCATTCCAGTCTTTACATAAGTTGGCCTCGGGCAAAAGATAGATTTCTTTTGTTTTGAGGTTTCAGAGCATGAAACTGTCTCAAACTGCTAACAGGAAACGCGTTCAGCAGCATAAACCTTAAAACGTTACCTCTTATTAGTGTAATATGGCTGGTATTACTTACAAATCTAACTGCTTTGTTCTTCAAATGCATTTCAGTAACTGTGAACTAGATTGATAGGTTCTAAAGGACTTAAATGATCACTTTATTGAGTAAAATTTATCTTGTTTCATCTCAAATGGAGCATGTGTGTGTTTGGGTTTCTGTCTCACTGGCCAACCTGTCATCCACAGGTCGCGTGCTGATTTGTGCCAGTGATGACCGGACCTGCGCCCAGCTGCAGCAGTACATCAGACACGGCTCTGACTGGCTGCTCAACCGACTGTATACCCGCACAGTTGGTAAACGGGACGCTGCGGCCACCTTTGAGCTGGACTCGCACAAAAAGGAAAAGGGCTGGGTCAAGAAAGGAGCAAAAGGAAAGGAGCCTGTGTCGAAAAAGAATGCCAAGGGCACGAAAACGAAAAGCAGGCCTTCTCTGACTCTTACCCAGATGGTGGGTAAACAGAAGACGGGTGAAACGGCAGCGATGGGCAGCAGTGAAGACGAGGACAATCTGATAGACGACGATGAAGATGAAGAAGAGGAGCTCAAGTTAGATCTGTCATCCGATGCCTACTATGGTGTTCTGAAAGAGCCACTGACCATTATCCATCCTCTGAAAGGCTGCACCGATCCTCACAGCTTGACCCGAGTGCTGCACGAGGTGGAGCCGAGCTTTGTGGTTCTGTACGATGCTGAAGTGAGTTTCGTCCGTCAGCTGGAGATCTACAAAGCTAACCGGCCCGGAAAGCCGCTGAGGGTGTACTTCCTTATCTATGGTGGCTCAACCGAAGAGCAGAAGTATCTGACCGCACTGTCGAAGGAAAAGAAAGCGTTTGAACACCTCATCAGGTTGGAGCCATCTCTTACTCTTCCGGTTCTTTGTGGTATTTGCTTTATGTGATATTTAAGTGTTGGCCACTCATCGATTCTTGTATTCACGTTCTTGTGCAGAGAAAAGGCTACTATGGTCATCCCAGAGGAGCGGGAAGGGCGAGAAGACACCAATCTCGACCTCGCCAGAAATTTAGACCCAGCCAATGCCACCACTAACTCCCGCAAATCAGGTAAGTCTTTTACAATCAGAAGGTATTTGATAGTGGCTTTTACGTTCATTATAAAATTAAAGTTGACTAATTTGTGGTTTTATTTCCATTTCCTGTCCAATAACCAGGGGGCCAGGAGCAGCCCAAAGAGCCCTCCCGAGTCATCGTGGACATGCGTGAGTTCCGCAGTGAGCTGCCGTCTCTACTGCACCGCCGTGGGCTCGACATCGAACCCGTCACTCTGGAAGTGGGCGACTACATTCTGACCCCAGACACGTGCGTTGAACGCAAGAGCGTCAGTGACCTGATTGGCTCGTTGCAGAGCGGCCGCCTCTACACTCAGAGTCTCTCCATGACTCGCTACTACAGGAAACCGGTGCTCCTCATCGAGTTTGACCCAGCAAAACCGTTTTCCTTAATGGCCCGGTCCAATTTCCATAACGAGATTTCATCAAATGACATTTCTTCAAAACTCACCTTACTCACCCTGCATTTCCCCCGCCTCCGTATTCTCTGGTGCCCCTCGCCACATGCCACAGCAGAGCTTTTCCTCGAGCTGAAGCAAGGGCGTCCTGAACCCAGCGCTTCAGAAGCCCAGGCAGTCACGGCCGAGTCCGACATGGTGGCTGAGTCAGCAGATCTCTACAACCCCGGCCCTTATGACTTCCTTTTGAAAATGCCAGGCGTCAACACAAAAAACTTTAGGAGTCTCGTAAAAAATGCAGACAGCCTGGCAGACCTTGTCAAACTGAGCCAGGAAAAGCTCGCAGAAATACTCGGAAACTCCAACAATGCAAAGCTGCTGTATGAATTTTTGCATAATGTCGCTGATGTCACTGCTCCGGTACAGAAGTCCAAACAGACATGATGAATTCTTAATATGTTCATTTTTATGGCTTGACATAATGAGTAATTTAGCATTTTAACTCATGATATTTCTATTGTATTTTGGTAATGGTTGTTAATAATGTGGGGATTATTTTTTAAATATTTTGCTGAGATTTTTTTACAATTTGGAATTTGGTCTTTGTAAAATATAATTTAAAGCTATTTCAAAATAAAGGTAAATAAAATAACAACAGCTGAGACTTATTTTGTTCATGAATTTACATGTTTAGCATTTTTTGATTTTTATCTAGATAGCTGCTTCCATACATGGTGGTATTATATAATTTAAACTGTTTCACATATATTTATTTTTTAGAATATGTGGCATGTGATACTTGTAAAAAGTCATTTATAAATATTTATCAATTTCAATTAAATGACTGCATAAACAACGATTATAAAGTAAGATGCATAACATTATACAACATTTTTTTAATGCAAACTTCTGCACAGGTTCACGATGTGACGTCACATCGTGGTCGTTTGAGTCCGGTGAGCCCACGTCGCTTCTCCTCCGACAACGTCATTACGTCACCCTGCATCCTCGGCTAGACCAGTCGCAGCCATTTTACTCAGCGAAATAAACTTCAATCCCAATGCCAGACGGAGCAAAAATATTAAAAAAAACTAAGTACTTAACATTACTGAGTTTGCATTAATGGGTATTTCGTTGTGAGCCACAGCTCGGATGGATTCTGGCTTCGACTCGTCACAGTTCGGTAAGATTACAGAACCGGGGAGGCGCTGTCTTGTTTTTAGCATGTTAGCCTGTCTGAGCTAAAGGTAGCTAACGGGAGTATTAGAGGAGGTTGTTGTTGGGAAGGTTTGGTGTCATGAAGACTTGAGACAGCAGCCGAGTCTGGACAAGACCGCACCGTGTACTTTTTAAGGCTTTCCCCCTAGAAATGATAAATGAAAAAGCTTCAGTCACATTTTACTGTTCGGGACTGTTTATAACTAACTCACCTGTCAGATTTAAAGTAGCTAGCCAGCTTCATCTTATCCCACACCCATCCACTTCTGGGATAGTGGTCACCTTTTTTTATGTGTTGACAAACAAGCCACTCAAGGTAAGACTATCTAATCTTAACCCTGTAAATTGTACGTATGGATTTTTTTTTTCAAATTTTAATTGTGTGTGCTTATTTTTGATACTTGAGCCCGACTGCTGTCTGAATCAATCTCAATGCGAGTCATAGTGGTTAACTGTCGGTATGATTTTTTTCCCCTACACCAAATCCTTAACAGCATTAAAACGCATGAAAATCAATTGAAGTGTGGAAAGAGGTAGTGCTGCAGCAGATCCAATCAGATCACCGTTGGTGTGACTCATGCGGTCAGACAGGATGTGGTGGTTTCAGACGCTGTTTCAACAACTCAGCCTCTTGTGAGAAAATTCGCGTTAACTTAGAAAAACCACTCACGGTTGAACGGAAAAGCTTTTATCCCAAGGCTGAACGTTTTAGACCCCTGTGTGATTTGTTTAGCTCGGGTTCCCAGCAGAGTATTAGTTTGCAGGATCCCACTGCGTCTTGTGGAAAATTTTCATTGAAAGGAAACCCGCAGTGTTGATGCTTGTGTGTGTAGCAGTGGTAATGCAGTAGTTCATGTTTTCTCAAGTGTCACAATAGGTGATCTCATTCATTTGTTTTTGCAAAGCTTTTTATAAGTTGTTTTTGTTTTTAAAGCGAGGCCCACAAAGGCAGGGAGGAAGGAAATGACACATGAGCCAGGGCAATATCAGAATTTGTGTCTTATCTCTTGATAAAAGCAGATGCTTTTCTTTGGTCAGGATGTTATCTAGAAACAACAGATTCAAACTGTAGTTGAGAAAATAGTGGTTTTAATATGTTTTATTTAACCCTGGAGAACCCAACAACCCTTTTTTTTTAATATATACATTTGGTATTATCAAAAACTGTGGGTTCTCCAGGGTTAAGATTTTTTTTTGTATAGGAAATGAGGGGGGCAAAATCAACTTAAGATAAAATTCAGTGGCATTTATACTCCTGTGTCAAAGCAAGCGCCTGTCTTATATCACTGCACAGAGTACACTGTACAGGCGGTGTGATTCACAAAATCCACATATTCCTGGGATAGACTGATAATCATGTTACAGAGAGGGGTCAACACACATTATGAACAAAAAGCTGTGAAAACGAAACATTGCTGTGGTTACAGATTGTAATGATGCACTCATACATGCCAAGCTGTACAGTACCATGCTTAGGTACGACTGACATCCCTACCCCCCAATTCCCCTGATTCCTGTGCGTCAGCACGACTGGCGCCTCCACATATGTCATAATCATGTTGTTACATTAAGTGCCTGTTTGTTTATTTGAAGCACAGAGAATCGACACAATGGAGAACAGCACTAAAAATATGATGACAATGGTACTGACTTTGTGGCAATGTTGTGTTTTGAGTTCTTCTGGTCAGATGCAGCCCCCTTATGTCTTTGTCGCGAGGGTTTTCTGCAAAAACATGTCATGTATGC
This sequence comes from Zenarchopterus dispar, assembly GCA_028564865.1. Lineage (NCBI taxonomy): Eukaryota > Metazoa > Chordata > Actinopteri > Beloniformes > Zenarchopteridae > Zenarchopterus > Zenarchopterus dispar. Next base: position 849,018 of record JAOWBL010000011.1, read on the forward strand.
GATGCGTAGATGCTCACCTCTTTCAGCCGTACATGAGACTAAGATTCATGTGGTCGAGCACAGAATGGAGGACTCTCACAAACCAAATAAAAACGACTTTAGGGATAAGTTGTGTTTGCTCACAGTACAGTAACACCTCTCTTGTGTTGTGATTGGCATTGAGACGTTAGCTTCCTTCTGTGTATCACATATATGGGAGCAGAGGCAGTGAAGAATGTCTTTTTTGAGTTGGAGCTGGTAAATGTTAAGTAACTAGTACTTTCAATGACAGTCAAGCAGCATATCTTTTTGCCTGCTTGAAAAGGATGAAGTCGTTGTCGTAGTGGGAAATACATGCAAGGAATCACATTTGTTGTCGTCTGTGTCGACCCTAAGGGTTCCCAACTACACCAAACATACTGTATGTTGCTGGTTTGACATAAAAGCATAAACCACGCCAAATACCTACCTGATACCACAGTCTGAGTTTGGTATTCAACATTTCTGCTGAGAAGATCAGACAGGCTTCTTTTTCAAATATCTCTTATGGTCTTCTCACTGGCCAGAACATATTTAATCAGTTTCATATTTATTCTGTGAAATGTTGCTTATCTCTGGTGTTATTTCTGGAAGATACTCAGACGTTCAGGTCATAGATTATCACTTCTTCACAAAGTAATTAGTTTTTAGTGTTTTTTTTTTTTTTTAATTTTAATTTTTTTTAATAATGACTAATTTTAAAAAATGGTGTATAAGTAGTCAAGACCATTATTGTTAATTAACTCTCTCACCAAAGCAGCATATTTCATGTATCTCATGCTCTTAGTGTAGTGGAGGTGTATGTGTGTGTTTGTGTGTGTATGGGACTGCTTGTGGCTACTTTATCACCAACATTCCTCACATCCAGGACTATTTGTAGTCGAGTTGACCTGTGACATCCTTCCCTCTCTTGACAGACACTAGCTGATGTTGTGCAAACACAAGTCTGTGGTTGTAACTCATTTATCTGGAATGACTCTTAAATCATCAAGCTTGTTTTTGTTAAAATGACTTTGACAGCATATTTGATAGTAGTTTTTTCAGAACTGAAAAAGTGTCATACAAAATGGCTTCCTACCCGAGTGCTACTCTTTGCATATTTATCGTTCAGTGCCCAATCAACACGACATTCAAAGTGAGATTGTATAAACCGTCTCGGATGTGCTGCGTTTGTGAAAGCTCATATAAAGGTGTCGGAGAGAAAGAACAGCCTAAGGTAACAGGCACACCCAAGCACTGTCATCTGCTTGCAAAGAATGTTGGCTTCATCACACTGCGTAGCAAAACATGGATGAAACCTGAAACCAGTTTTCAATTTGAATTCATCTTGGAATCTGCTCCATTTAAGTGGGCTGCATTGGTTTGAGCTGTAAGGCAAGGCGAGTTTGTTGATATAGCAGAATTCAACAACAAGCTGATTCAGAGTGCTTTACAGAGATATTAAAACATCAACACATAGCAGAAAATAAAAAAGGGTCATTTAAAATGTAAGCAAAAAGAACAATAGATAAAAATAGTAATTAAAATATGATCAAGTTTTGAGACTTAAGCGCAGAGGTGACAGTGCAGGTTTTGAATTCTATTCAAATTAAACCAAGAACAGGTGTGTCTTTAAACTGAGTGTTTCAGGTAATCTGGGGCTTTCAGGGAGTTGGTTCCAGACATGTGGCGCATAGAAACTGAAAGCAGCTTTACCATGTCTGGTTCTGAATCGGGAAACTGATAAAAAACCTAATTCTGATGACCTGAGGGGTCTGTCTAAAACATCTTGGGTTCGTACTGCCAACACTTGTTCCAGTCATCCAACAAAGATTTGTTTCTTAAAGGCTGAAAAGCATTTCTGTCAGAAACTCTCCAACCGAAGATTATGTTTGTTTTTTTTTCTTTTTACCAATTTTTCTTTTATGATGAGGGCGTAGGAATCTGAGGAGGGTTTTGTCAGTCAGCTTGTTGAAGCTTTTGCTGATGCTTTTCATACTCTTAAAATCCTTTGTTCCATGAACATTGTCAAGTTTTTGTATTTCTCTTTTTTTCTTCAAATTTGAACAATACAAATTAGTCATCTTTCTGTGGTATTTGGGCACAACTCCAACCCTTTATAACATTTGTTCAAACAATATTCAAATTCATGTTCAGACTATATCACCAGAACCATGTGTTGGAAGCACATTTCTCTGTGGTGCAACAACAGTGTTTGTCCTGGATGTTATCTGCAGTTGTGGCAACCACATGATGAGGTTCCTTCTGCTTGGACTTTTATCTTTAAACCATTGTCTCGAGTTTAACCTAATGACCAACCTTTTATTTTTTTTAAACATGGATTTTGTACATATCCCTCCATGAAATGCTTATGTCCTATTTGAGTGTTCCTTAATGAAAATTTGTCATTTTGTGTCCAAAAATATGTTTTAAAATATCTCGAGTCAAGATTTTCATACAGGCAGATGACATTGTAAAACTGTAAATAACAGATTGGGTTAGCAACAGTAACTAAGGGAGGTGGGGCTTCCCATTAGGTCAAGACAAGCCAAAAGAGGTGGTCTTAATTATACGGTAAACTGTGGCGTGGTCATCCCAGTGGAAATACATTGTAAATCAAAACAGATCCAAAAGCATAATTTGAGGCGTTGAATCAAGCAAAGAATTTTATTTCTACAAGATCAACAGGGCTAAAGGTCATACACACCATATGTGTTTAGTGTGATTTATTTGCATGTTCATGTTTTGTTTTTTTGTTTTTTTTAAAGCCAGTGCAGGCTTTCACATCAACTAGAGTTATTGCACTGGTTGATAATGTGGTTTATGTTTTGGAATAGAGGTTGATTTTTGAAGTTTCACTTCCAACAGAAACATATCTGACCAGATTGACCACAGCAACCCTCCTCTCCAGTAAAAATAAATGAATCATAGATGCGCTGTGCACAGACCAAGTGATGAAAAAAATTCAATTTTTACCTCAGATGTATGGCTTTCTGGTGCTCTCTGAAATTGCTCCTTTACTTTTTCAAGCTTGGAACTAGCTGTTGCAGCAGATCTTCAATGTCTAATAGACACCTTGAAGTCCATCTTGAAACAACTGTGGTATAATTTGAGCTCCTGAACCAGCCAGTGGAAATGATGAACTCTTGCTCCATTCCTTAAAATGGGATGTACCTGGGTATTTGGTTTTTCAAAATACCCAGGTATTTGGTTTTTCCCTCTTATTTTTTGTTTTGTCAGTAAAAACGGAGCAAGATCGTCATCACTTCATGCTGACTTAATCCAAAACAAGAGGAATTCTGCAAGTTCAGAAACTCATCCAGTGATTAAAGCCACAGTAAACAAAATGAGGTGTAAAAGCATCCTCGAGCAAGCCAGCAGAAGTGAAATTAATGTACCTAAACTTAAAGACTGGATCTTTCCAGAGTGATAGTGGTATTCCAGGGAGGTTACAAACTAGCAAAGGCAAAAAAAAAAAAAAAAAATTGATGCTGCAGATTAACTGATGTACATAAAAATGGAAACAAAAAAACTTAAAGCTTATGCCAACTATTTCATGAGGACAACAACATTTTAAGTGAAGGTCCCACAAGTGCATCTATGAAGCTGTTTCTGAGTACTTAGACAATTAGCAGAAAACATGGATGGATATATCTTTTTTTTTTTTTAAGTCATTTTTACTACACATTAGTTCCTTAATAAGTCATCAAGAAAAATTTTCTGTAGAAATTCAATCAAGGCTCTCGTGTTTTTACCCGTTTCTGTAACATTTGCTACACTGACGTGTTGAGTAAACAAGATGACATTTGTGTTTGGACAGAGAAGAGTTGGCTCCATTTCTTTTTATATCTGTTGTTACACAGTTGATGATTGACAGAGCTGTGTGGGTGATGAACACACCCCGTGGCAAAAACATGCAGCACTCCTCTGACTGTGTCATATCAGCTCTTAGCCAAACCTTTTTATGAAAGTGAGTTGTCATTAGTTATACAAACCTGTTTGCAAAATAAACCTTCAAAACAGTTTTAGCAAAAACTCAGATTTTAGCCCAGTTTTAAACCCTAGAACTGTGTTTAAGTGTACAGGGTTTGGGTATTACTCTTTGACGAAACACATGGTACTCGTTGCCCTGTGTCATGAAAGCGGCTGTGGAGGTCTGAGTAACACGCTGGGTCTGCCATCTGGATCTGCTCTTTGATTCTGCAAGGGCAGCATGATGATTATCCTGCAAAGCCTTGTCATCCGTGACAGCTGTTTGTTCGTTCCTCCGTCTTTCATTGCCCTTCCTCCTCTCTAAACCTGCTCACCACACTAACCTGCATCCACTCGCAGATCTGTCTGCAGGAATGTTGCTGCCCGTCTCCTACAGATGAATTAACTGCTGTTATCTTTAAAAAAAAGAGTTCTGACCTGCCGAATTTGATTTTTAAAAATGTATTTCTAAGTGATGTAGCTGGAAGCATGCAAAATCTTTTTTTTTTCTTTTAATTGTAGTTTAGTTTTGAAAAAAGTAACTGTGTATTTCTGATAAAACTAGGAAAGATTAAAGATTGTTTCATTATTCACAAAAACTGCTTAAGATATCACAATCCTTTCTCTCCATCACTGGAGGTCTAAATTATAGTGCTGCTCGTCACTGGGCAGAGGTATTTGCACAAATAAAATCCACATGGGGGGAAAAAATTGCAGTATATCCCTTTTTCTCACTAGATCATTATTAACTAATTTTTGTAGACGTCCAAAATTGCCCAAGGTCACATTTTCTCAATACAATTCCTCAACTTCAAGTGCATGGTGTCATATGTAATATTTGAGGGGCAGAGAAAAATAAATCTGATCTACTGTTAGAGATATTAAGTTTTTAAATGTCCTCATCTGTTTTTTATAGAAACACAGGTATTTAAAAGAGCTGTTTATGCCACAAGGATATAAAGCAGCAGACATTAAGTAGAATAATTTTGACTGTTAGGTAAAATGATTGTATTGCTTATGTTTTATTTTTAAAACTTAAGGCGTCTGACATATCTTTGCTTATTAGGCCAATGGCAAGAAAAAAGTTCTAGGATACTTAGGTTTTGGTGGTATACCAGTGTTATAAGATATATCCATATATTTTAAGATTGCTGAAGTTGTGAATATATTGTGATGTTGATATACACTTTTATGCTGCTTTAAATTACTATTTTTTTCTGCTTGTCTAACTCCATAGAAAACAGCCGAGCTTTCCCATCTGATGCTATCTGCTTAACTTGACCTCCTCTCTCCAGCTGCACCTCTTCATCACATATGGTGGTGCTTTGCACCCATGTGGGGAAATAAAATTGTGCATTCAAGGTTAAAATTTCAACACAAAGTCAGTGATTCTGACTTTATACACTCATAATTATTAATATGCTTTTTTTTTTTTTGGAGCAGATTCTGGCCAATTGTTTAATATTCTCAGACATTAATAAATACACTGTCTAAAGCTAAAAACTTTACATGAAAGTCAGTGTTTATCATGTTCTACTATGAAGTTAAAATTATCCATTGAACTCAAGTCCTATAAAATACTGATGTATATGTTATATCAGTGTTCATCCAAAAAAATACCAGACTATGATTTCTTTTTGTTTTTGTACATATGGCCCAGCCTTAAAGGCAACTGCTGTCACAATTTGACCTTTGTTAACTTGAAAAACATATTAGATGTGGTTTTGCTTCAAAAAGATCAAGGTATGTGAGAATGGTTTGTTCTTCCTTTCAGTTACTGATATACATGTTTATGTGAGTTATGTGTTGTAATACAGTGTTTTTACGGGACTTTTTTGGTTGTGCAGTTGTTCCCACATGTCCCCACTGGTGTTTTCCAACATACGCAGTATAATGACAGTACCCTCTGTTCAGTTCTTTGTGCTTCCATGTTAGTATATATCTGCAAGGGAACTAAAGTTAACTTAGCTTCTCGAACACAGATGTTCAGCCTAGGGCGTGCACGCACTCATCCACACACATCCACACGGTCAGGATGTGTAGGTTGTCACGTGTGTTGCTTTGAAACAAAGGAGAGTTGTCATTACTGTACCAATGATAAATTGAAAGTTGATTATCAAAATTATGAAGCTCTAAGTCATTACTGGTCTCATCAAGTAACAGTTGGGATTAATGACTTGTCTGCATAAGTAGCAGCTGTCGTTTATGAAAACTCGTACATCGCGGACAATCAGGCGGCATGCCCACTTCTTCCTCCTGGTTTTACTGGGATGTGAGTAATGCTAGCAAATGTCCTTTTGTTTTGTTTTGTTTGTGGATATTTTCTAAGAGCCTTGTGTGCTGTGACATTTTTTAGAAAGTTCTGGCTTTGGATCTTCCAGGATTGGTAAAAACATCCACATTAAAGATGTGGTCTTCTGCCATGAGTGGGTGTGGCTGGAGCTGTGTGCGTGATGTGTTCGTGCTGTGAGGGGATTTTTGATTTCCTCATCTGTCACTAACCAGTCATTTCTGGTCAAGCTGATGATCAGCCAACTTCAAGTAAACAGTCCAGCCCTTCTTCTTCTCCTGTGTTCTGATCTCGCAAAATCAAGTCTGTCATCGTTTAGATATTTGGCTAATTATCCCCAACAATTGAAAGTTAACATTTCAGAGTTTTGCCATATTAATTTGTGTATTTTATTAAACTGCTTTATACTAAGATCCCCAAGAGCATTGGATTGGTTGCAGAAATATTACATTTTTGGGAAATGTCTGGTATAGCTCCAGAAAACAGCAGGAACTTTTCTTTCCTTTGAAAACCAGACTTTTATTTCTGCTGTAAACATACAAGTACAACAGCTTAATGAACAACCAGACTGCTCCATGACAAAACTTTTCAAAAAGTATTGGAGTTTTATACACAGTTATTATGGCTTTGTGTTAGGACTGCACAGTGTCTACCAAATTTGAATATGAAAATTGTCATAATTGAGGCATTGTGATGAAAACGAACATTTTCAACAGGAATCATTACTGACTTCCTTCTAGCCTCCAGGGAGACTTTTTTTTTTTTTTTAATCTACCACGGCTGCCATCTCCTCCATCTGTTGACGGTTAAATGTTCAGTTGTTGTCCCGTCACAGCACTCAAAACTTCTTTTTTGCTGCAGTTTTGTTGACTATGGACTGCATTTTCATAAACTACTCAGAACCAATAGTCCCAGTAGAGTGTCGCTTGTCCTTCCTTCCACTTTTGCTTCACCATCTGTGCTGCTTTAATGTGAAGCAAAGTCTTTATGTGTCTTTAGGGAACCGCTGTGATACCAGTCCGCCATCGACAGTGTCTCTTGGCCCAATCCTTGTTCTGTAATCACTGAGAAACCCACTTAAGCCAGCATAACTGGGAATAATATCAGCTGTGTTGCATAAGACCCCGAGTGCTGGGAGTGTCAGTGACTCGATACGCCAGATCCACACTAATTGAGTTATCTGCTTTGTATACTAAACACATGTTGTGAAGAGACCCCAAAGCGTCGCCGTGCTGTTGATTTAATTCTATTTCAAGACTTTCTCTTGTCTTTCTGTTTGTAATCCACATCAATGCGCGTCTTCTCTGATTATAAATATTCAGACCTGAATGCAGCATTGAGTATCAGCCGGTTTTATTCAGGCGCCTTGAAGTGGTGCTTCATAACCATCTGTTTTATTCTCCACTTATCTTCAAACATGCTTGCTTAAGCAGCATCACTCTCTCTTTTGTGTGTGTGTGTGTGTATATATATATATATATATATATATATATATATATATATATATATTTTTTTTTTTTTTTTTTTAGATGATATGAAGTTGCTTAAGAAGGAGATAATTGTGTCTTTTTTCCCTTCAGAGTGACTTGTGACTTAATTTGTTTGTATGAAATGTTGTACGTGTTTTTCACTCACAAATGACAAATGTGCATGCTGGATTAAGGATACACTAGTGTTACCTGACATTATGCACTTAGCCTAAATTTTGTTCATCTTTGTTGGTGCTCCATGCAGACTATTTTGAATTTGATGACTCTTTGTTTTGGATTTATGTCTTTTTCTTTCACCGTTTGCATCTAAGCTCACAAAGTTTGTTGAGTTGTTGCATTTAGCCAACAGCTTGGTACATAAACAACACTTCCGAGGTCGTAAGAAGTTACAATTAGATGCCAAATTAAACATATATATCTTATTATATCGTTATCTTAGTGGTTTTCATTATGACTCTCCTTCCTGTGTTTCTATATTTCTTTCAAGACAGTCCACGCAGCTCTTCTGAGTGGAACTTTTTGAATAAACTGGGGGGTGGGAGGCTGTCGTCATGTCGCAGGGCCAGCCATACCCATTCACTTCATGAAAATTTTCTCTGGTGATATGAGTCTGGTACCCCTACTGCTCGCAGTCATTTCCCCCTGTAAGCACATATCGACCCAATCTTAGCGGTGTGGACTGTCAGCAATGATTCATACAGAAACATTCAAAATTCACTATTAGAATAGCTAATAACATGCTCGATCAACAAGTTTTGACTGCAAAATCAACACCAGTCATTCACTGATGTTTCTACTCCACTGCAAACCATTTTGGATGTCTTTTGTTGATACTAGTCTGGTTGGCACTCTGCCTGTGTCACATACTTTGTGCCTTGCGTTGCTTGTATACATATCCAAAAATATCCAAAGGCAGTTTCTTGTGTCTCCAGTGCTTACTCCAGCTGGAAATCAAAGAATCCAAAAGAACCAGACAATTATTGATTTATTTATTTTTAATCAAAGAGGAAAAGGATTGGGATGGCTGACCAGGGTAGTCATCCTGTTCTTGAGGATCAGGAGGGAAAGGGCAAGAATGATCCAAAGTTCACTTTCATTGCCAAACAAGCCTCTGTGACGCCTGACAGAGATAAAAAAACATGACTGGGGTCATTGACTGCGCACATTCTAGTTATTTGCACAGCCTGTAATTTATAGAGAAAAAGACTTTGTGCTACAATGCAATAACTGATTGTGCCCAAAAGAAGACATTTAACTAACACAGAAGTAGTTTTGTGCAGATACAAAGTCCAATTTATATCTTTAACTTGGTGCTTAAGTGACCCTTAGTATTATTTGCTCTGGAGGAAGTGGTATTTGGAAAGCCAGTTTGGAAGAGGGGGTGATTTTGTTGCAGGAACCACAATCAACATAAAATAATTCAATTTTCATAGACTTGTGTTAATATTAATTGTTAGACTACTAAATCTGAATGGACACTTGTGATGTGGATCCATAAAACGACAGAAACAATTCTCAGTAGACGTATATCACATTTCCTACAATCTGATCTAAAGCCATGAGAACACTGGGATTTTCAAGCCAAAATCAACACATTGCAATGGTAACTAAAAGAATGGTTAGATCCTGGAAGAGATGTCTGTGGGTTCTGCCAGAGGGTGATAATTGATATAGGCTGCATGTTGGATATCCATGGATACTAAACTGTTAGTTTTGGTCCCCAAAATGTTTTACTTCCCTCTGTTTAAAACCACCACAGTGACGTCATCCCTCAGATTATGAAGCCTGTCTAACAGAGAGAACATTCATGCACAAACTGGTGTTATTTCCCTTGAGTGGCGGGTTTGGAGGAATTATTTGGCGTAATAGCCAACCCGGCTTCTTTAATGGCTAATTTAGGCTCAGACTGAGTTCTTCCAGATGGCTCAAGTGAAATGCCACTCTTCGCATTTCACCAGTTGGGCTGAGGTAGTCATACCAAGAGGATGATGATTATTCTGAATTGCGGGTATATTTGAGTCCATCAGATGAGAGTTGAGTGACGCTTTCCTCCCTCTGAGGAGAAGCCCAGTCATCAGATTTACCTCGAACTTTATTCTGTCTTGTTTTTTTTTCCCCGCAGGGATCACGGAGACATAACATAAAGGGACGGTGACTCATACTTCACTTGTTTGCCATCCCAAACCCCCCTCCGGACACAGGATGGAGCCCCAGGCTTCCCAGGGGCAGCTTGGAGCAGAGGGGGATTGTGGGATGTCGAATCTACTGGTACCCAGTCCCCAGAGTGAGGCAGTGACCCATGACATGGAGGAACTGTCCCTGCAGCCCACACAAAGTTTGCCTCCACTCAGCGAACGCAAAAATGGTGAGAAAATGCTGCTGCCATATAACAGCATATGCTCACATACATAAAACACTTTCTTCTTCTTCTTCTTCTTCCCACACTTCCTGTCCCCCTTTTCAGAAGCTATCGAAAGTCCTTTTTGGATGTGACAGTAATATTAATGATGTAATGATGTTATAAGTTAAAGTAACTGTTAACAAGACATATGTCACATTTGTGTTTTCAAGACGTATTTTGACCTATTTCGTCAAAAGTAGAAGGAATATTCAGCGACTTTAACCTCCTAAGACCTGGTGCAATATTTTTTCTTGTTGCTTTGGGCTCAGTTAAGAAAAGAAATATTATTACAGACAACAAGATGGGTGATGTCCACATATGTGTACTTCAGGTCTCAGGAAGTTAATGAACTGTTAATGTCATGCTTTGCACACCTTTTATTTATATCTTTAATCGACAAACCTCAATGGCTCGCTGAATTGCCTGAAGTCAGACTGAGTCACCAGACTGTGTCATCACTTCAACATCCAAATATATTTTCTCAAGAACAGAAAGAGAGAGTTTTTTTTTCTTCTGTAAAATTTCTTTTTAAATCTTTCTCATGAGTTCAGTCAGATGTGTAGCAGAGGTTAGATACACAAATATACATTTAAAATTCTAGTGTGATGGATAATAGATTAAGTGTGGTGTAATATACGAGTGTTTTCTTACTCCAACTCAGCATGTTACTTCAAGAAATTCTGGGCTCAAAGTTAACCTAGTTCTACTTTTGGATAATTTCATTATGGACCAAAACAATGTGAACTGAAGCAGTTTTGAGTAAGAACAACGTAGTTGTTTAAAACAAAATCCCAGTTAATGCTAGTTCAGGGATCAACAGAGCAATCTCAAATTAAACAGCTGTTTTAAGCCTCTGACAAGACCCAAAAATCTCCTTTCAGTTAAGTCACAGTGTTGGTAGATTTCCTAGAAACCAACCAAGGTAATTTTAACTTTCTATGTGTACAACAAGCGTAAAAGTATAAAAAGCAATGTCTGTGTGAACATCTCTGTCCAGTTGCTGCCATCATGTCATACGTCTGCTCAAATGGATTAATGATGTCATACAAACTTTTTATCAATAGATTCAAGAGGAGCGTTTTTAGCCTCTGATTCTATAGAACCAGATCAGTACTTGAATGTTTATGACAAAATAGACCATTGTTAAAAGTAGTGACTGTGAACTCCCTTCCCTTTATGTCTGTTGACTTTAATTATAGACATGATTGTTGTGTATAACATACACCAAAGAGAAACGGTTATAAATCATGCATCTCTACGTATATAAGATGAACATGACTTTAAACTGGGCACTTCAGAGAACACACATGTGGATGGTTAGCAGTCAGACAACATGATCTATGTGATGAATCCTTCAAAAAGGAGATCACATGACAAATGTATTTGCTCGGTAACTCTTACTTTCTTTAGTCCCTTAGCGGTTAATATTTATTTAAATAATTTGACCAAAACTTTCACTTACTTCAGCTTCAATATTTAGGTACTTTTTATAATCAGTCAGGCAGGAAATAAAGTCATCACCACACTAAAAATCTTCACTCTAAAAATGTTTATCGTACCTTGTATCTGAACGTTTCTGCTTGTTTTGTTGCAGCTCAAGTTCAGATTAGTGTTCTGTTATAATACCATGTAAGAAAAGCGATTAAACCTCAGACATTACTCCTATTCAATTTTTTTTCTGTTTTGTTTTTGTTGGTAGTCCTGTGTTGTTTTTACACGTTGATGCAAACTGTGTATTGACTGTTCAATGACCGCCATTTATCAACCACAAAGGACGGAGCACTTATTTCTGTCTTTGGCGGCGCCTCCGTCATGTACCCCAACTCGTCCAGCTCCAATGGTCCCTCATTCAAAGACGGCTGCGATTATTACACACGCACAAGCACGTACACTCTGAATCAAGTTATCATTTAAAGATCGGCCCTCGTTTTTCATTTCGGAGGGTGATTTTCTTCAACAGGCTGCTTGTTAGTTTTTGCTCAGTCTCACCATGTTGGTGTTGTTGGAGCAGCTACGTGGAGCTGACGCTGATCGATGGCTGCTCCGTTTCCTCTGGCTTCATGAGCTGTCGGGTTCTGTGCTGCATTTACCAGCTCCTAACCAGACCTCTGTAGCAAGGTCTGATTTACTTGTCATCCAGCCCAGTTGATTATTATACTTAAAAAAAAAAATCTAATATGCCAGACAAATGTAGAGTTCTTAATGGGAGCTCTTCCAGACAGGATCCAGCATGTTTTTGGCTTAGTGCTGGATTTTATGTCGTCGTTTGCTGTGGCTACTGCTGTCTGCAGGAGAGCGCAGTAAAACGTCTTGGCTGTGGAAAGTTTCTGTGGAATGTCAACAGTAGTAGCCACCCACTCATCATCGTGGCTTTTGTCATTTCCCTTCCAGTGAGAACCACCACCTCTTACTTTCCATCATCTGAGCCACTTCTCAGCACTTTCCCAACCGCAAAGCCCTCTCCTGCTCGTATTGGTTTTAGCCACGCAGGTGTTAATCTGCCGTCGTGACGGCTCGGAGTCTGAAGTTGTGTGGAGGGAGAGGAAAGCTAGAGCGCCGCTGTCAGCAGAATGGAGGCGTGCAGTGTCGGGGCTGAGCTTTGGATGCCTATCAATAGAGAAACTTACTGCCCAACTCTAGATTAAAAGTTGTCAAGGAAAATCGTGGTCTTGTCGGAGCTTTATTGACGTGATGTTGTCAGATTATTTTCATGGAAATCCAGTTAAAGGCAGCAAAAACTTGGATTTCATTTCGCTTTCACTTATCCGTCCTCTTTTGTGAAGTTGTGTAACATTCTGTGATATTGCTTTTTTTCTCTCTTGCTGCGTCTCGCCTGTCACAATTATTACATAACTGTATAATCGGCTGATCGCCTGTGATCTTGTATAATTGTTACAGTCCCCTCTGTTCGGTTAGATGAAACCAACGGAAACATATTTTCATCAGTCTTTCCACATCGTTTTCCACTCTTTTCTGGTTTGACTGGTGCTCTTTTAATGCCATCATGTCATTCCTACCTCCCCACAGCCGCCACCGCCACCCTTCAGCTGTGGTTTCACTGGAGGGAAGAATTACCACCACCGAGTGTTTGCCTCGAGGCATTTAACTTGTAATATCTAACCGACTGCATTTCGATGAGCAACAAAGTGGAATTTCAGCCATCTTGGGCATTTATTTTGGAAAGCCAAATGGAAAAACAGGAAAATTCTGTCTATCTTTAATAAGCATTGTAACAAACAAACAAAAAGCATGAAAAGGTAAGGGTGCAACTTCAGTTAGAAGCCATGACTGAGCTCTCACACTTTGCAGGTTTGTAGATTCTGCATCCAGCCACAGCAGAATTGTTCATAATCTTTCTAATGACTTGCAGCTTTTAAACTCTTATATTCTGCAGGCACTGATGCCTTAAACCAGATAATTCACTATGTTAAGGTGTGTGAGAGGTAGTGGCGCCTCTGGGTCGTCCCTTTCCTGTCATTTTCTCCTCCTTCACTCCTTCCTAAGAGATTGCACCGCATTGTAAAAGTCAAACAAATAAGATGCACTCTCTTTTTCAGTGTTGAAATAACCATGGCAACAGAAAAGGTGTCCGTCCAATATGGCGAGGCCTTCCTGAAATGCGAAATAGGATGGAAACATCAGGACACAGCTTCCCAGTTTTTTTATTACTTCAGTTGGTTCTGTACCGGTGGATGTGACTGACTGGGAGGGGAACTGGACCCATTTCACGAGAAGTTAGTTTTTGGGAAGTAAAGTGGTATAGATTGCCAGGCTTGCTGGTTGTCTTTCTCACCACTCCACGTTTCTGGACCACAGTGTCACCTCTGAAGAAGGAAGAGGCTTGAAAGCATTTTTTCACTAACAACTTCCTTCTCGTTTGCAGAAGGAGTTCGTCACTGGGCCTTTAACTCTTACAAGATTTATGTGTTTTTAGGTACAGAATTTTGTCTTACATGGGCACAAGGATTATTCCCAATTATTCCTTTTAACAAATGTGTACTGTGAATAGTTTTTAGATTGAAAGCGGGTAAAAAAAAATTAGTAGAAGCACGTCTGTTTCCTCTCTGGCGCTGCTGATTGCGGTCGTGTTTGTTCATGACAGCCCATGTGTGTCCAACCCACTCAGTCATGTCATCCCCCTCCCCTGGGTCGGCTAAGGTCACAGATCAAAATGTGTTTGTCGGGCTGAGCATCGGTATTTCCCGGAGGAATTGATGACAATGCAGCTAACTGGAAGTCTGCCTGAATCACCTAAAAAAAAAAAAAAAGAAACACGCTTTCACTGCAAATCATTTACTCCCACAAATTACAAAGATGGTCTCAGATGTTGATTTAGTTCAAGCCTGGCTAGCTCTTCTCCCATTTGCTTCCAAATCTGCGACATGTCAATGTCAAGTGCATGAGTCCTGTAAATGTTTCACCAAACGGCTCAATGTGAAGCCAAAGTTCCCTGGTAAAGTATGCACAAGAGTTTTTACTCAATTTACCCCTGTGTGCATCATCACAACGAGACAATATTGAATGGACAATGAAAGAAGAAGAAGATGTGAAGTTAGTCAGACCATCTGTTTCCTGTTTGAACTCTTTGCACTTTACTTTCCTGCGAATGCAAAAGTGTTGGCGGCCATGCTCACTCATTAAACTGTGAAAATCTATACCTCCTCCTACGCATGGTGAGGCCTCCATGAGTTGCAGATGTAGAAAGAAAATTTTAGCTGCAACAAGCTTGACTTTTTTTTTTTTTTTTTAACAAGGAACCAGTCCACTCTTCAACCAGAAAAGATCCCGCTCCAAACTGGCTGAGTGAGATGGGGAAGTATGAGTAGAGGGGGAGGACTAGGGTAGCCGTCCTGTCGTAGAAACATAAATGTGAGGGAGGGATAAAGAAACGATGCATGGGCACATTATTGCTCCACTTGAATTCCTGGTTGTGCTGAACTGTTTGGATTATCATCATCTGAGATGGTTTACGCCGTCACTGGAGCTGAACAGCTAAATCACTCAGCCATACGTGGAAGGTTCTGGGGGCTAAAACTCTAGTATCGGGGGTCCATATGGAGGCAGAGAGTCCTGGCAGCTGCTACGCTGGCTTCAGGGCAAAAGCAGGTGAGCCCTTCTTTGTTCTCATCGTCATGGCGATTGCTCAACAAATGCAGGACAGTACTGTTATCAGCTAGTCCTGTATCTGTTACAGTTTACACATTACGAAAGTAACGAAACACGAACATACAGGGTGGGACTATCAACCTGACATGAGTTTTAAAGGAAGTTGTATATGAGTAATCTAATATTATTCCTTCATTTATAAAATATCTTATGTGAGGGTAATAATCGTATATCCTATGTACCTTTTTTTTTTTTTTTTTTTTTTTTTTTAAAGATTTGTAAAAGCTTGTAGAGTTTAGTGTTGGTCCTTTCTGAAGACAAAGATTTGTTTCTGTGTTTGCAGCGCTTTACACATGCATGAAACTCGATGTCCATCAGTCGAATCCAGCCTGTCACCTCATTTTATCTGGCCCGCGAGAGAGTCCAAAGACAATTACACGCTTATAATAATAGTGTTAGAGGCGAACATGGACCACAACTACATGTCCCATAATGCATCATGATTATGTTACCTGTTCCATGATGGTATCAACCCTCTGGGTCTCAAATTAAACTATTTCCTGCAACAGTTTTTAATCACCAACAAAAGAAAGAAAAGTTACAGCAAAAAGCTGCACTGCATCAAAAACAGTTTTAATGTGGCGGAAGAAATCACAAGCCTCCAAGTGGGTTTGTATGTTTGTCCTGACTCTTTACACCAACTTATCAGTAATGTAGACCGAGTCCTCAAAAAGCTGAGAAAACCAAGTATAACAGGCCCGTTGATGGTGACATCGATGCTGATGTGACCCGTGATGAAATGGGTCGACACCCCTGCCTTTAGATGATTACGCAGAGAGATGTTTTCTAGTTTACATCCTTCAGCAGCTGCTGTCATTGTGTTAAGAGATGGTGTCCGGGGCAGATGTCTGAAGTAAAAGGGCAAGGCGGTGTAATGCTGAAGTGATTATTACTCGATTTCTCGTCTGCAGCGGTGTAATCTAGCAGAGCTCTGACAGCGCGACCAAACACCTCTGTGCCTAACCGCTGCTGGAAAAAATGTTTTCCTTCTGTCAGATGATCACATGCGTGGTCCACTTCTGATTATGGCTGGTGTCAAGTCTGAACAGCTCTCTTTTTTTTTTCTACTGTTAAATGTCAATCTCATGTCTCGAGAGCAGGATATGAGCCGTATGTGAGGTTGGGCAGAAATACTTGTGGGTACCTCTTAAATTTGATCTAATTTTCCATTTAGTTTCCTGTTTTGCTATTTTTACACATTACTTCACCTTTCTGCTTTCCCACTTGGATTTTTCTGTCCTTTTCTATCTTGAATTTTCTGCTTTGCTTCAGAAATATAAAAGTTTACTCTTGTCTCTTTTCTTTTCAGTACTGCAGCTGAGGCTTCAGCAAAGGCGAACCCGGGAGCAGCTGGTGGATCAGGGCATCATGCCGCGTGAGTAAAAGCTCAACCAGTTGCCGATCACCCGCTGAACACCTAATTTGGTGTGCGTGGTTAAACGATAACAAAAATGAACTGGTTCACACTGATGCAGAAATAATAAACATGTTTTCTGATCTATTTTTCTGTGTGATGTCACCACATATTAATCTGTGTTTTGACTCATAACTTGATGAAGCTGCTTTGTTTTGCAGCTCTGAAGAGTCCTGCAGCTTTCCATGGACAGATTCGAAGCTTGGAAAGAGCCAGGGTAAGAGGCACCGTCAGCAGAAAATAAAGAAATTATGTAACGTCAAAGAAATGCTCACCTGTACAGGTGTAAACAAGGTGGCTCACCTCAAAACAAAACGTTTGTAAAGTTCAAAATGGGTTCAGAAACATGTTATTTCTGAAAAATGGTGAAATACAAAGAATTCTAATACAAAGAATGTACTGATTGTTGATTGTTCCTTTGTCTTCAGACGGAGAATTTCCTAAAGCACAAGATCCGCAGTCGTCCAGAGAGAGCAGAGCTGGTCAGGATGCACATCCTGCAAGGTACTGATAATCCTCCAGGCTGCAATCCATAGATTTCTGTTTCCTGCACACCTTTAAAACATGGGAATAGAGAAACGATCTGAAAAGAACTTAATCCAACCCCACGAGCTGTTGAGACATTGTTTAAACAACTTTGAATACAGTCGTTGCACAGAAGATGTCACCTGCATTGTTTAATGTCCTGAAGATGTGGCTTTTCATTTTTCTGCTCCCACAGAGACTGGAGCAGAGCCCTCACTCCAGGCCACTCAGATGAGGCTGAAGAGGGCCCGGCTGGCCGACAACCTGAACGAGAAGATCGCCCAGAGACCAGGCCCGATGGAGCTGGTGGAGAAAAACATCTTGCCTGTGGATTCCACCTTGAAACAGGCTATCATAGGTGAGAGAACAGCCATGACCTCTGTTTGAGTGAATGATTTAATACAAACAGATGAATGTTTGTTTGATTGGCAATGCGGCTATTTGGATACAAAAAAATAAATAAATAAATAAAAATCAAACAATGATCTGGCTTCATGATTGTGGGTAGTGGGCCAGGTGAATTATGCCAGGGTTCTGGATGAAGACAGCAATGAGGCCCTGTCGCCGGAGCAACCGGCCAGCCAGGAGTCTCAAAGCTCTGCCCCGTCACCGGGGGAGAGCAAAGTGCCCGAAACGCCGTCTCCAGGCCCGGTACTGACACCGCTACCTAACACCATGCTGCAGGTCAGTCTCAGAGCTACATTTACTTGCATCACTGCTTTTCTGTCATTTCACAGCACTATCATTAGACTTTAAAGGGTTTTTTTTTTTTAAAGATTTGCATAATTTGCCTTGAAGTTTCTCACCTTTTTTCTCTCACACCTCTTCAGGCCTTTCCAACAACAGTAGCTGTGTCCACCAGTGAGCATCCTCCCAGTCACCTAGCTGCCCTTCCTGCTCCGCCAACCACTACACCTACTCCCCCAAAACCAGGCCCAACTCTGGTGAAAGTAAGCTCAGTGCTTCTGTTGCCCTCTAAGTATAACATTGCTTCTGTCTTTTTCATCTAACTGCAGTTGGACGCAACATATGTTAAGAGTTTTTCCATCTGTCCTCCCACAACAGCAGAGCCAGCAGAAAGCTCCCTCGGAGAAGAGTCGCAGCAAAAAAGGCAAAGAGTCAAAGCCGAGGGTGAAAAAGCTCAAATATCACCAGTACGTTCCTCCAGACCAGAAACAGGAGGCCAGCGAAGCGCCCATGGACTCGTCGTACGCTCGACTGCTGCAGCAGCAGCAACTGTTTCTCCAGCTGCAGATCCTCAGTCAGCAGCAGCAGCACTACAACTACCAGACTATATTACCAGCACCACTCAAGTATGTACACAAAATAACGTAAACAACAGCAATGAGCACCTTTCTCTGACAATGTAGAGAAACTTTTACTTTTTACTCTTAGATGCTCATCACTACCATATTTATCAGGTTTTGTCTTCTTTTTTCCTCACTTGCTTCTTTGATTTTTTTCGTTTTAAAACACTTAAAATTTAAACTGAATATTGTTGTTTTATCAGCTACTTTCCATTAACAACTTTATGTTCAACCACATAAATAAACAACTGGATGTTGAGACACCAACTGGCTCTGATTTGTGGTGGGGCAACTTTGGTTGCCTGATTTTATTTTATTAGGGAGGTAAAGGGACACATCTGTTCATATTAATCATGGTTTTCCTCTCCATTTCCCATCTCGGCCCATTTATCTGTACTTTTGTCCGCCTTCCCCCGTTACCCCTTGTCCTCTTCCTCTTTTCTCGTTTCTTATCACTGTGATGCAAAGAAAGCGTATATTTACTCAAATAACAATGACCTCAACTCTCCATCTCATTGTAGAACCGTGGCAGAGGCTCAGACCAACAGTGCCAGTACTTTGCCAACCTCCATTATGGTGTCTTTACCCACTGCACCTCCAGCACCCCCTCTGCCTCCAGCCTCAGCTCGACCAAACAACTCCAACCGGAAGCCAGGAGTCTTGCCGGCCAACCTGGAGGAGATGAAGGTATTTGGAAACCCTTCAGCATGTAAGCTATAGAGTTGCTAGCAGGCAGTGGTTTCTATGTTTAAAGCAGTGCCAGGTTTGCTTTGTCTTCTGTTTATGTTGTTGTTTTTTATACTAAACCATCTACTTTTGGCTCCTGGAACACAATAACTGGATATGAAAGTGCTGGATTTCCAAATTTCTCCTCTTCTAGTCTGAACTTGATCCTAACATATAGTTGTACTTCTAGGTGGCAGAGCTAAAACTTGAGCTGAAGCTACGTGGCCTGCCAGTGTCGGGCACGAAGACGGATCTTATAGAAAGACTGAAGCCTTTCCAGGATAATTCCAGCACCACTACTCCTTCCACCATTCCTGCTCCTGGCACTACCAGCCTCTCATCCATCCCCATGGAGGTCACAACAACAGCACCTGCTATAGTCCTTCCTGTCCAGCAGGTGGCTCCAGAGAGCATGAATGCCACACCACCGGTCTCACCTTCTCCTGCTGATCCATCCACCCTCCAGCAGGATGTAGGGATGTCTGAGGCTCCATCTGAAATGCAAACAGGACCACAGTATTCACCTCTCCTGTCTGTTCAAGTCCCAGAGGAAAAGGACAGAAGGCTCCACGAGAAGGAGCGGCAGATAGAAGAGTTGATGAGGAAGCTGGAGCAGGAACAGAAGCTGGTGGAGGAGCTGAAGATGCAGTTAGAGGTGGAGAAGAGAGGTCAGGTTGGCTGCCCTGGTGATTCTACCTCTGTATCTCCCACACTCACCTCTGTACCAGCCATGAACACCGTTCCTGCCGTCCTCAAGTCAAATTTAGTAAAAATGGAGGGTCCCGTCCTGTCAAACTGTTCGTCCGCCACTGCTGCCATCCCCAACTCAATCCTTGGCTCCCCGGCTCTCACAGCCTCGCTGCCTACGGTGGTGAAGGTGGAGGATGTGACTGTTTCTTCTGGCAGGCCGCTGCAGCTCCAGCAGACCCAAACCCAGCTCATTACCCAGATCCAGCCTCAAGTAAACGCCAGCCCACAGCTCTGCCCCCAGTCCCAGAAAAGTCCTCAGCTCCAGGCTCAGCCACAGACCCAACCTGCAGCCCCCAGCCTGCAGCAGTTCTTCATCAGCCACCCTGGTGGGGTCTCCCAAGTGCTGGGTCAACCTCAGACTCTGCTGACCACCACTAGGCAGACTGGGACTCAGATACTCCTCCCAGTCTCCCTGCCCAACAACGCTACTGCAATCCAGCTGCCAAGCACCACCGTCAGCCTCCAGGTATGACGACGTCAAATTGTTAGAACATCTTTTCAGGTGTTAACAGGTTCATCTTAGGTTTAACAACAGGAGCACCAGTAGACCTTAGAAGACTGAGGGTACAGTAGATATGCTTATCCTCCAAAGCTGCACTTTTATTAACTGGCGTCCTTCCCTGTCAGTCTGTTCTCCAGGCCACAGTCTCAAGTCCAGGTCAGGTCCAGGCTTCAGTTCCTCAGCTGCAGACCAACAAGGTGGAGATGGCCCCCAGTCGGCAGCCGCTGCTACAAGTGAGTCAAGTCGTATAATTAGTTAGAAAGAGATTTGTCTTTTGTATATCTGGCTTGCTTTTGCTTTATACTGACATTTATGACAAGTCCATTCAGGCCTTCAGCTGACTCAAGACTTGCGTGTTTTCACAGACTTTGACTGTGTGCAATAAAACGACTGGTTTGGAAAACCAGACTCGACCTGAGTTGAATCCACAGTGTTTCCTGAGAAACTCCCAAGACAACAGAATGTCTCCGCAGGCTTCTCCTAACCACCAGATGTCCAACGGACCCCTCAACAAGGTACCAGCGACGACCTACTGGAAACATACTGGAGATTTGACAGAGTTGAGTCTTTCAGTTGTCCCTGCTGTGTTTTTTAATCTCCCTCTCTCTCCTTGTGTCAGTCTTCCTCCCCTCAGCCGGCTTTCATCCTGCAGCCCACCTCCCTGATGGCTCAGCTTCCCAAGACAAAAGAGCCTCCCCGCTATGAGGAGGCCGTGAAACAGAGCCGCAACCTACATATCAACAACATTTCTTCACAGGTGTGATGCACACAGGGTGAAAAAATGAGTCCTCTGATCATAGTTGGTCCTAGTTTTGGGCAAATACAACCTCAGAAAATGACAACTGATATATTTTTTTTTTCTATTGTGTCATCAACAACAGCGAAGGGAAAAAAAGTGTTCAGTGCTAAGTACCCCCTTAATGGTTCTGTGGGGTTTAAGTGGGTCAGTTGCAGCCAAATTGTTTGCAGTTTGCTGGTTTGGAGCTTTCTATTGTCTGTTCACATGACGCCAAAGGGGAAAGACATAAGCACCGGTCTTAACGAAATAATAGCTGCTGCACATCAGTGTGGAAGGGGTTGGAAAACACACCACTTTCAAGGATTGTTTACTGTGATTATTTACCAGTGGAGATCTTTCAAGCTAGTTGCCAATCTTCCCAGAAGTAGATTTTCCCCACAGATTCACCCCGTTGGGTCAGATGAAGATGACTAAACACAAATACAGGAAAACATTTGCCTGCAATGAAAAGTCTTTAAGCAAATGTAAGATGACCTTTCTGTGGTTTGTTTTGAGATCAATCAGGATCAAAAACAGCAACTTACTGGCATATGTTTGCATTACAAACGTATGCAAACCAGTGTTATTTTAAATGGAGTTGTTATTTATATCTTACATGTTCTGGTTTTGGGCTCAGACAATGAATGTTTCAGCTCACGCTGACTGATTTACATGGTTGTTTTTGTTTCCTCCCTGCAGTGATATTATGTGATGTAGGTATCAGTAGTAAATGTCTTACCTGCAGTAGATGGTGGTCAGAACTCTGTGTGAAGAGTTGATCTAAGCTACATACACTGAGGCCCACAGAGGAGTCCGTTTTCCCCACTAAGTTACCGTCTCCACAGCTATAATCTGGATTTCTCGACAACAAATGCGGTTGCATGTTGTTCTCGGTGTCACTGATAATCAGGTCCCACTCAGCACTGTTGTCTCTATATTTAACTGCGGTGTCACGTCAACATGCTCCAGCAGATCGTTTCTCTGTAGGACGATGATTCAAGTTTCAAGCAGAATTGCAAAGTTTCAAATACACGGGTTGATGGGGGGTTTTAAGAGCATCAGTTTACTTTCAGTGCAGTGATGAATAGCTTTCTTTGTGTCCTTCAATATCTTTTTTAGGTTTCCACGGCAACAAGCCAGCACATGGATGACTTGTTCGACATCCTCATAGAGAGTGGAGGTAACTGAAGTTTACGCTGAGAAAACTGCCATGTGGGTGGAGGTGGTGTTCATTTGAGGATGGATGGATTAATTCTTTATCTTTTGTCGTCGTTCCCCCCCCTCCAGAAATCACTCCATTTATCCAGCAGGAAGCGCCGACATCTCTGACCAAGACCCTCCCTGTCACAGCCAACATCACCACCCTCCCCATCAACACCGTGCTGTCCAGGCCACCCCCACAGGTCCAGGTGGCTCCTCCTCCTTCCCTGAACTCCATCATTAACCCCTGTCTGCCCAGTCTCTCCTCCTTGGCTACAGACAATCAACTTGAGGCCTTCCTGGAGAGGACTCTAGCTGATACTCCTCCAGCGTCAGACCCTCGCACTCAGGGTCTGATGGAGGAGCTGCAGGCCCAGCTGATGGACCAGCAGCCCTACTCGCCAATGGACACGTCAGATCTGTCCTTCTGTGATTCCTCCTCACCCCCATCCTCACTCCACATGGGCCTGACTGACCCAGGCCTGGACAACATGGAGTGGCTGGACATCACCATGCCTCCAGGTCCCGCCGGAGCGCTCACACCGCTGGGAATCCCGGCGGACTTCCTGGACACGCATGACCTGCAGCTTCACTGGGACTGACAGCTGGGGCGAAGCAAGAAGCAGGAGGAGGAGAAAACATGGCGTTAGTGTGCCACATCACCCTTAGCATCTGTAATATTCCCACTTTTCTACAGGAAGAGGCTCTGTACAGGCAGTGAAGTGATTCCTGGCACCTCTCACAGTGGTGTTTGAAGTTTTCAGAAATGTTAAAGCCTGAACTTCCAGGAAAACGTCCGCTTTGAAGTTTTTGCAAGCACTAGTAGTACAAGTGATAAAAAGATGTTTTGTTTTAAACAGAGCAGGCTTTCTCTGTCTGATGTCGTGATTTTATTGATTATCTACAGAGCCAAAGGAAGACCGGTTGAACAGTCTTTTTGTAAATACAGTTTAAAACACACTAACAGAGATCCAGTCTCTCTTTCTGAGTAGGATGGATGACTGATGTTGCCGGACAGTCTTTAGCCGGAGGTGTCTTTGGTTGGCCTTTAGTGAAAACTGTCTCTGAAAGCGCTCTGACGTGAGGGGCTTTGTCCCACCGAAGCATGCGGTGCCACACTAGCTTACAAAACTAAACGGTTTCTCTGCACGATGGCCGTATTTAAGATGCGAGCACGGGCTCAGATGCTCCCCCTGGGGAAGCCTGACCTCGGCGACTGTGTCCAGTCTGCCGCCGAGTTTTAAAGGGATGAAAGAAGGCCAGGCCTCTGCACACACTCTACACACTGGTCCAGTCTACCCCACGTGGTGGACGGCGCATCCGCTGACTCATCTGATAACAGTTTCATCAGATGTGATTGTTTTCTTCTGACCTGTCAAACTGATCAGCCAGTGACTGACGAGGAGGAGGAGGAGGAGGAGGAGGGAGGCGGGGTGCTCCCCATCAATGTGAGACCTATGCACTAAAGAGGCAGAAAGATCTCATGAGGCGCCTCATTCACCTCAGAACAAGGAAATGTGAACACTGCATATCTACCAGTCTTCACTCGGATCATGTTGCCAGTTTTCCTGGAGATACTGCAGTTGTCCAAGTCTCTCTTACAATGAATGTACTTTTGAAAATATCCAAAAAAAAAAAAAGTCAGACTTTACTTAAAAAGTTGGCAGCTTTTCCTTTTATTTTCTTTCCTTCTGATCAGTAAACTGACATAAACCAGTGAAAAGGGAACAAATACCAGTTTGAGACGCACATCTGCAGCAGGAAGATGGATCAAAGAAAAAAACCAGACGTCTCCGAGCTGTGAGCTTTATATCTAGCTGTCATACAGTATATCTGCACTTTGTCTGTGCGTGTCACCGCGGGGAGTCGCCGCATCGCCACGCTAGTAGGAATGACCCGCTGTTGACGAGTCGGTTCACTAGTCCACTACGAAGGAGGACTCGGTGTGCAGCTGGCGAACACTCGTGACCCGTACACAAACACAAAAGTAACCGCCTCACCGCCTGGCAGAAGCGAGCATGTCGTCGTCGTCGCCGCGCCCGCGCAGGTGTGGACTCGTCTTCCCGTCTCTTGCATGTACGTGTCTCTCTGTGTGCACGGTTGTTAATGGCGTCCAGTGGCTGGTTGTTTCGAGCCGTGAAGCCGGCCGTCTGTCAGATCCTTCGCTTTCCCCTCGACTTGTTCTGGATCTTCTGCTGAAGAGGCTTCTGATGACTGTTTTAATCTTGCTGTCGGCTTCTTTTCCTGCGGTCGATGGCGCACGGACTCCTCTGAGGCGCGCTGCACAGCGGGGAGTCATGAAAAGGACGCTTTAATTCAAATCGACCGCTTTCTTATTCCACTTCCTTTTCTCACCTGAGGAGCTCATGAAGTATCTCTGCTTATTCCTTTTCGATCGATTTTGGCACTTTTGAAGCAGGACTGCTTCTTTTTCTTGTTTTCTTTTTGGCATCACTTGTGCTTTTTAACCACTTTATCCCACATCCACGGCACTACAGCCTTCTCTGTTGTGGTTTCTTTCTTCAGGGTTATTTCTCACAGCAAAAAATAAATAAATAAATAAAAATTTAGAGAAATCAAGAACTTTTTTTGATTTCAAAGCTGAAAGAATAATGCCAAATCCTGCACACGCGTTCTTCTGAGCTTCACTCGTGTCGTCGTGTTTCCGTCGGGGCTCAGGAGACCCGCGTTCGGAGAAGACCTGGTGTTCCTGGTCTCCTCTGGTTTCAGCACCTTGTGGAGTCCTGTACGCCTGCTTGCAGGTCTGCTTGTATTTTGTCGTGTTTTCCACCGCTTTGCTGCGTGTTAGTTCCCATTCAGGACGAACGGTGAATGTTATCGGCTGATTTACGCATCTTCAAGTTCATTCTTGTCGGCTTTAAGGCTGGCGTCTTTGCATATTTGATAATCTGTCGCCATAAAAGCGGTGAAATGCATTATTGTGTGACGTTTAGAGACTCCCATTTTTATATTTGTCCCTTTTTTATTTTGATTTTATAGGATTCAAATGAATGCTCATGTGACATCTGTTAGAGAGGACTTTGTGTGTATATTTTTTGGTTTGCAGAGCTGTTTCCATTTTTGTACTTCGTATCAGACTTCTGGGCTGCAGTAAATGTGCACGCATGTGATATATGTCGACACCACTCGGCGCTGGCCACCATGTTTGCTGCCTGGCCGGACGAGGACAGCTAAAAGCAATAAAGGCTGCTCCCCTTGATGTACTGTACTGTATGTCAGATCCTGCCTTGATTCTTATTAACGTTAAGAGCCTTTACTACAGAGTAATACTGTTGAAAAGCACTTCATATCTAAGTGGGTGAGTGGGGGGTTCATGTGGGTAACCCTTTAATGTTTGAGGTTTGGGAGGAAGGACCCCTGCTGAGTCTTTGGACCTTGCTGGGACGGGTGTTGGCTCGGGCTTCCCGGCACCGACTTCATCTCTCACGCTTGTCCTCTTTCACTCACAGCATTCAACATAATGTGGAAACTGTGCAAGTTTTTGTTTTTTTTTTTTCTATGTGAGGTGAAAAGTAAATCTGATATATGAGGACATAATTAAAATCCTCTGGTCCTTAAATGGTCTTAAAATTACATCAATATAACCTGAAGCGAACAGCAACGCATGACATCGTGTCATTTTTTATTGATGAAAAAGCAGCTGATAAATGCAAAGTTAAGACACTTACTTTTTCCATATGGTTTAAGAGCTAGAAAGCCACCAGGTACAGCTGATTAGTGTCAGGTGACATCGGGAGGCAAAAACAGGAATTTGAAAATTTTAAAGAAAAAAAAAACAAGCAATGTAAACTGTGTTGTAGTTTGTTGAGCACAAACGAAAAACAAGATAGAGCAGGTTGGCCTGAATAACAAATCTTTTGCGTGTTCTTTCATTGGCTGTAGCCTGACTGGATATCCCCAACACCTCCAGGTATTCAGCTAGTTAAATATATAACTCCACTGACTCAGCAATGCGTCACTGACAAGCCCTTCGGTTCTTAATCAAATGCCGATACCGGCTGATTTGACTCCGAAAAAAAAAAAAAACATTTTCCAAAGAAGCGTAGATACCTTCCTGAGGAAACTCCTGAATGAGACCAATGAAACTGAAAAAAATCCTCAGATCTGCTCCTCAGACTCTTGAGTTGGCGTATCAGATGTCGGTTTTTAAAATAGTTCAGTCTTTTTAACTGTGCTAAGATCGCTTATTTGGAAAAGTTGTCAAAAGAGAAAAATAAAAATCAGCACGCCTGAGAAACCTGAACCAAAGTTAATCTCATATCAACTGTCAAGCACGGTGGAGATGTTGTCATGGTCTGGGTTTGTTTGACTAATATTAAGACCTGATAAGGACCAGATATATTTTTTAATTTATACTCCTGACATGTGGAGCGGTAGAATCAGAAGTGCTGAACGAAGCGGGTGAAGAACCAGAAACGGCGCTTTTAAAGGGTTAAACGTGGACGTAGTTCCAGTTTAGCTGACTACAACTCTGCTGGATGTCACATACAGACATATTTATGTAGAGGACATTAGCGGGGGGGGGGGCAGCGAGCCGTCTCCCCCGTCGGGAGTTGGCGGGAAAGATTTTCACAGGTCGTAGCCGAGTCTCCGTCTCCGCCACCCATGCCATGCCTCTTGTCGTTTGTTATGCCATATGTTTTGCACATTGTGTACATATTTATATAGATGTAATGCATATTTTTATACATGTGTAACATCCATGGGCTCTATTTTGTAAATACTCTAAGAGATGTATATAAGTACTGTATGCTTTTATGTGTCAATAAAAGTCTGTGTACTGTGAAAAGCTTGAGCTTTGTTTCTTTTTCTTAAACGTCTCAGTATTAACCGTCCAAA
This sequence comes from Zenarchopterus dispar, assembly GCA_028564865.1. Taxonomy (NCBI): domain Eukaryota; kingdom Metazoa; phylum Chordata; class Actinopteri; order Beloniformes; family Zenarchopteridae; genus Zenarchopterus; species Zenarchopterus dispar. The sequence goes on from JAOWBL010000011.1 coordinate 876,396, forward strand.
TTTCCATTTGAGACGAGCGATTAGGGAGGACAGAGGGAGGAAGGAAGACGGCCCGTTTGAGTTTGTTGTGTTTGAAGCGGCTCTTTGTTTCCCTCGGCGCCGTCTCATTTGCATACAGAAATGCTGAGAGTTTCACCTCAGATAACGGGAATGCACTCATCCACCTCCCCGACTCGGTACCGAGGCACAGAACACAACAGATCAGCACCAGGACGGCCCTGACCTTTCATTTGTGGGTCAGATTTTTAAAAGTTGTTTATTTCAAATAGAGACGAGGCGCATCAGTCAACATCTCGGTTTAAGCTTCAGATTTGAATGTGTCAGACTTGGAAATGTTCATCTGTACTCATCTGACACGTAAAAGACCGTTATCATAATTCACCGATCAGATATCCAACCAACCCAAAAGATAAACAATAAATAAAAACAAATTCATTCAAACTATAGCTACAAAACGTAAACATGGAGCAATATCACAATAAAAGTTAATATAGTCCGTTATAGTTCTAGCATTCATGGTGTGAATGACAGTTAAGTATTTAGCCAGTTAGATGGACACAAACATCCCTAAATTGCTTAATTTAAATAATTTTATCCGTTTGATCACCTTTACCTAAATTTCCTCCCAGTAGTGCAGAGAGTGTTGTAAAGTAGCTAAAGTGATAATGAGACTCTATTTCATATAACTCAGCTGGTTTATTGTCAATATATCAGTTGTTGCCTGGTACCACACACACAAACACACATACACATTATAGATATATATGTGTGTGTGTGTGCTTTTGTATGTGTGTATATATGTGTATATATATATATATATATATATATATATATATATATATATATATATATATATATGTGTGTGTATATATATAT
>JAOWBL010000011.1:883138-916010 GCA_028564865.1 Zenarchopterus dispar
TATATATATATATATATATATGTAGGTACGTATACTGCTCCATAATATTACTAATATTACTTCTAAATAAATTCAAACAGCAATTTTTTTAGTTTATTCTGTTTTAATCGAGTCAGTTTTTTATAATGTAGTTGAGAGATTTTTTTAAAGGTTATATCATGCATCATATTTGCATCTTTGAACATTTACATTTAGGTATAGCATCTTATTTAGTTATTTTTGCATCATTTTTGTAATTTTACATCACTGTGGTCACTTTCAGCATTTCTTGTCCCACTTGCATAAAATCACATCTCTCTCTCATGGTTTTGCATCATTTACATCATTTTGAGTCTAATTCTGATTTTTCCTTTTTTTATTTTTTTAAATGAAGACAGTTTATTTGCCTTTGTGAATATTTAGCATCCCTTAAATGTATTTTGGTGCCTTGTTGTTGTTTTGAATATTTTTGTTGCCATTTTTATCACTACAAAACCATTTAACGTCCCTTCATCTATCATCACTTCTTTTTCATCACTTTTCCATCTCATCTTATTAGATTATATTTCACTTTTACTATAATTCCAGATCATTTTAGGGCCCTTGACTTTTCACCCAGTTGTGTCACAATGAGCTTTTGCCATCATCGGCTAAATAGAACCAATAGTTGGTATTTGTAGTCCTCCACCCTGACAGACAATCATTTGATTAACCCTGCTATGTCCTGAAGTGTCCGTGGGGTGGACATTGATCAGTGTGTGATTGTAGACTGCTGCTGTAGAGTATATGTACAATAGAAGCGCTGTAGTGTGAGTGTGTTTGTGTAAACAGGTAAACGAGAAACACAATGTCAAACACATTGAGTAAGGTTAAAAAAAACATCCAAGACTATTTATCATATAACCACAGTGGTGTGTGTGGAGATCCAAATACCATTTCAGGTTTCAGTTTTGGCATTTTATCTGCCTTCTTAGTTTTTGGAGTGATCTTTGGACAAAAGAAAATGAGTAAGAATAAAACTATTTACAATAATTCACATTTAACTGACCAGTTATTTACAACATTTGAATACTTTTATCTTTAAAATATTGTCAGATACCATAAACCCCTGAATAAAATGCTTAGTAGAGTAATAAAATACGAAACAGCTGCTTTTTAAAACCTCAGTGGAAGCGGATGTCGCCTCCTGCTGGCCAGTAGACAGAATGCAGTTTTCACAATGACCTCCACCTCCATCTCCAGCTTTTAAGTCTTGTTTTGTAAGTATAGCTTACAAAACAAGACTAAACGTTGTTAAAATGATGGTAACATACCCTAATTATGTAAATATATTGCTGTTCTGTCTGGCAAAAGGCCAAACAGAAAAAGATCTGAGACAAATGAATGTTGCAAAAATCAGAGGCAAAAAAAAAAAAAAAAAACTTATCACAGGGTACAGTACATATGTAACTTAAATAAAGAGGTTGTGTATGATACGACTTAATCTGTACTTGTAACAGTATCCTGATACCTTTCGGCAGTGATGTGGGTCGGTCATGTTTATCCAGATCATTGAATCCTTTCCTCTCGGGGGGGACTCTCACTAATGATGACATCCACTCCCAGAGAGAGTTGCGTCATGCCTGGATTAGAGTGTCTGTTTTGGATGTTTTATATGAGAGTATCAAAGCATTTTTGTGTGTATGAGGACAAAGTAAGGTCTTAAGCTGTGTGTTAGTCTTCCTGTTTCACATTTTCACTGAAGATGCAAAAAAACAAAAACAAAAAAAGGGGAAACGGGGGGGCAATATGTTGGTTTGGGCTCAGGGACAAAATAAAAGTGCCAGGAATTAGCGCTGATGACGCTCGTGTTGAAGAAGGGGTGAGTCAGTGTGAGAGCAAAGCCGCCATACAGCAGCCAGCAGCTGGACTCTCATGCTGACTAATAACAGGAGGATATGAATCCACCAGCACACTCAGATTTGCAGATGTTGGTTCCGGTCACGGCGTTGGCTGAGCAGGAGCAGCTGTAGTGATGTCATAAAAAAAAATGGGATCCATGTTCTACACTCACTCCCCCCCTCCTTTTTTTTTGGTTTTGTTTTGTTTTGAGGTGGACAGCCCAGATTCAACGCTGACTGCGCCGTTTATGCCCCGAGACCAACGAGGAGAAGGTGTGGTTGTGTTGGTAAGTAAGTGGAGAGGAGGTGAAAAGAGGGAGGGAAGGGAGGAAAAAAAAAGAGGGCAGGACAGAGCAAGCAAGGCTCGCTGCCAGCATGCAGGTCCGGCATGAAAAACGATGTCTGCAGCTGCAGCGACGGGCGAGAGATGATGGATCAGCGTTGCTACATCGCTGCATTCCCCACAGATGTACACAAGTTCGGTTCACACACATGCTGCTGCTGTTAATCATCTGTTTCAACGAGAGGGTTACGTAATAGAGCATCCCTTGAAATCTCTGTCCAGCATCATTCTGGAGTAAAACTCAGGGATTAAAGTTCTTGCAGCACAGGAACATTATCCCTTGAACACATTAAAAAAAAAAAAAAAAAAAAAAAAGATAAACCGTGGTGACAAATCTCAAGAGTTTGCTGATTGTTGTCACGGCATGGTTTCCCTCGAGGACTCATGTTTTTTTTTTGTTTTTTTTTCAAGTGTATTGACTTGTCAACACAGCGATAGTCACCTTTACCAATGTACTATCACATGCTGACACTGTTAAACAAGCTAAATAAGGCACGTGAACATGCACATCACTGTTTGCTAAGGGTGCTACATCTACAATTAACATTAAGAAACAGGCTGAAAAGGACGCAGCTGCTTGACTGTGTTTAATGAAAAGCAGCCAACAAGTTTTAAAGGCACCCTATGTAGTAATACCACTTCTGACCACATGGAGTCGTATAGAGCTACTGTGTTGACAAAAGAGTTACTGACACTACTGTGTTAATGAGTCGGGACGGTGTGTCACATTATGCCAGAGGATGACACCTGAACTCACGTGTGATCTGCTGCCCCCATGTGGCCAGAAGTGGTGGTGCTACATAGGGTGGTTTGAAATGCAGGAAAATAAGAACAAAAAAAATGACTTAAATATCTGAAGACAGTCCACCATGTTGCACAAGCATCCAGTACAGCTCTTTTTTTTTAAAGACACCGCGTAGCAATTTGATTCACTTTTTGATCAGGTTTACTTGAGGATTTTGGTGTAGTAGTGTAGTAGTTTTGGACATACACTATTTCATAGTTTGTCAAACACAAATCAAAGGCCAGGGTGAACCGAGGGGTGTTTGGTTACACTGTGCAAAAAATTACATCATCCTAGATCTTTTTAGATTAAACTACCATTATTTTACATTTCTCGTAACGCTACCAGGATACTTCTTGAGATAAATCTGCTGGTGCAACAATAGATGTCATGATGAAAGATGATATTAAGATGGATGAGTGTGACACTTTGTACAGATATTTAAGGTTCTCTGGAAAAATAAATCCCAACATCTCAGGTTTTTAGTGAAATACTTTCACTTCAATGGAAGCTCACAGACATTTGTACATTTAAATGTTCTCAGTTTTTGTTACGTGGTGAAAAACTTATTGTGTTATCTAAAGATGATAAGAGGGAGAAACAAAACGGGAAAAAAGGGGTGGGTGGGGATGAGGGTTGAATGGGTCCAGAGTAAACCATAAAAGGCCATAAGATTTTTGTTTTGGGATTTATATGTTGTCATTTTTTATTCTAGGCATTTGCAGTTCAAAAACAAGTCCATTTCTTATTGCATTGTGCATTTTCATCAATCTCGACGCGGGATCAATTTGTGGGAGTCAATTTGCTCCTGATCTACGTCTTCTAGAGTCGTCCAGAAATATAAATCTATCAACCACAACAATAAAACCGCCTCTTTCCAACAGGGAGAGGTGGTTTTATTGCACTCAGCACATCGGATTCATTGAGGAATGGACTTCACAAGACCTCCCAAAGAATCTGTGGTATCAAGAACGAGACAAGAACATCAGATCCTCCGAAGCTTCAAGCTGTAAGATTCACACGTTTAAATAATTTAAAATCAACCACATTAATGTAAGTATATCAAAGAAAAACAACCATTTTAAAGACTGAGATCCAATGTGTTGACAAACTTAAAATACTGAGCTGACTGGAGGCAGGCCGGAAAGCCTTGTAATACCCCTTTATCCCACTAAAGGGCATTTAAATAATTGTTGTACTTTGCCTTTATGAGGAAGAGAATCTCATGGAGAAAAGAAGAAAAGTTCATTTCAAACTATCTTTACTCGCCCAGTGCTCTCTGCGGGGAAAGTAGTCTGATGTCTATGAATACGAATCCATCCAGTACCTGTGTTCCATGTCTTTTGTCTTTTGTTCGTCTTCTGAAAAGGAAATGCCCTATCACAAACAGATTGAACTTCTGATTCTTCCTTGAGTCCCTTTTCAAATACTTGTGTTTTCGTTGTGGTTACGCCTCATTTCCCGTGCGTGTTTTGTTGACAAAAGTGGTTTGGAGACCAGTTGGGTGACCGAGTTGGTGTCAGATCACGTCATGTTTGACCCCAGTCAGGCTGCAGGTTGGATAACGTTGATGGTAAACAGAGTCTCCAACCCCCCCAACATTATTTATACATGCTGTTGCTGGTGTGAGTGAGATCTGTAAATATACACGTCCTTTGCTGCATTTCTTTGATGTAATCTGGTTGCTTGTTGCGAGGCTGCAAAGGCCCGGTTCTCCACGGAGATCATCAATGTTTCATTTGATCTGATCGAACCCCCGCCGTCACCACAGAGCGGCCTCTCTGTCAGAGCCGAGCTGCAGCGATGGAGAGCAGCATTGTAACAAAAAAAAACAAAACAAAAAAAAGCCTGTTTGATAAGCTTAAACTGGGTTACAGAAATTACATTCACCGTGATGGAGGAGCATGAAAACCCAGCACTGCGTCTGGTTCCAGAGCAGTCCTACAGATAAATACAGGGTGACATAAAAACTGCCTTCAGCCAGGAAGATCTCACAGAGGTAGAAGGGGGTGTTGACTGATCCTTTGTGAACGTCTGTGGCTGTGATCTCCTGCAGCGTAACAGCTTATCAACTCACCTGTAAACCTGGTTTACAGCACCTTTTTGAAAGTGTCTCCCTCTGCATTCCTGTCTCTCTTCACACACCAGTCGGAGAAAGTGAATTAGAGAAATGGGTCTATTGAGGACAGAAGGAATGACGAGGAGGTGATATAAAAGGAAGTGAAGAAAAAATAAAAAGAAAGAGAAAGGGAGGTTTTAATGTATAGTCTAGTTTCTAAGGCCAGACATGGGAACAGAAACAGTGTGTGTGTGTGTGTGTCTCCATCACTTCCTTTTGTACTCGGAGTCTCTTTTTATTCACACACACACACACACACACACACACACACACACACACACACACACACACACACACACACACACACATCCCCCTGCCTCCAGTCCAAGTGCGGCGTATTGTTTTAGAGCGGGTGTGTGTGGCTGCTAAGTCTGGCGCTAACACAGGCAGCCAGGCTGAACTGATACAACGCCGGGAGCACAGATAAAGCCGGCTTTGTGTCCGACCCGGCATCGCGGGCACGGGGTGGCTGAAATGGCGAACCGCCATTGTCACAGGTTCACTGCGGTCATAAAGACACAGACAGACACACACACACACACACTAACATCAGCAGTGGTTTGAAGCCAATATTAAAAAGTGCAACTGCGAGAGTGTCCAACACCACTGAGTCACTGCCAAATTATCTTGAAACTTCAGTTTAATTACTGTAAACAAACAAAACCATCTGTCCAGGCTCACCAGCAGACTCGGGTCGTTTCTTTTACATTGGAGTTCACTGCACAGATTTATTTCAATTCAAAAATACTTCATTAGCCCCTGGAGAGAAATTAAAAACAACACTCGACATGATTTGAGCTCATGACCATGGGACTTGGACGGAGACACACTACTGTTGCACCACAAGGTCCAACAACATACCATATTTTCCGGACTGTAAGTCGCACCTGAGTATAAGTCGCACCTGAGTATAAGTCGCAGGACCAGCCAAACCATGAAAAAAGTGCGACTTACAGTCCGAAAAATACGGTAGCTAAAATGTGCAATTTTATATTAGGACCTACTACTCCCAGAATTGCTCAGACACTTAAATTAATGGATGTTTAGACAACTTGAGTGATTTGTAATGAGATACAAGAACATAAGTGGTTATGATATTTAGCAGATTTGGAGCAACATGAGTATTAGCATGTAGCTATGTTTCAGGCAAAACCTGACAAAAGTCAAATATTTTCTTTTCTTTGGTTCTTATCCTTTTATTTTAAATTTATATGAATATGCATTTCACCTATCCTCGTCAAAAGATGTCATATCCTAAAACCAGCTGCTATGACCAGAACTGTGAACTTGTGGCTGAAAAGGGCGCTGTTGTACTGCATCTCTGTCGTGTTTTGATAAAAAGCAAAAATGTCAGGAAATGGTGTCAGCTGTTTAAAACTGTGGTCTTTTTCTGTTGTACAGCGATCATCAGCTCGCTGGTGCCTTTCTCCGTGTGCTGTTAGGGGCTCCAGAGGGAGGGAGTTACGCCTTTATTGAGGGTGAAAACAGATACAGATGGGAGCTTTACAAGGAAACTCTGCTAAAACTGCAGGCTGTAAATGCCATAACTATGAGGCGATGGACGCTTCAACTTTTCACGTAATTCCCAGCAATGGAGAGAAAGAGATATGAAACTAGCGTTTAAGTGTAGATAGTGGAAGTAAACCGTGATGTTAAAGATGCAGCACCCACTTAGCCTCAGTATTAGGCAGATCTTTTTGTTTATACCGTTTTCTCTTTTCTCCTTTCTTTTTTTAAATGCATCAGGGTTGTAGCTAACGACTACAAATTTGTAGTCGTTAGGACTATCAAAAAAAAAAAAAGAAAAAAGTACACTGTTCCCTCAACTTAACTTTCCACATTTTGTCCTGTAGCACAAATATTAAATAACTGAAACTGCTTAACCTCATGGATGATGAAACAACTTCCTAAATCTCAGTTTCCATTTATCGTTTTAACAAGAGTTGGTTTTTTTTTTTGATAGTTTGTTTAAACAAACTTGAAACTGACAAAAGGAATAAACAATTTACTGAATGCTGACTAGTGAAAATCTGACATTGCTTTTTCATTTTGGGTGAACAGAATCATAGCAGATAGATCAGACTCATATTTAGAAAGACGTACCTGCAAATTTAATCATTATATTTATTCATTACAGAGAAAAAACTAATGAAAGTGGAAAATAATTGGACTATAGTTATATGGTATGTATGTTAATCTAAAGTGTCATTGAGACTAACAGAAATTGTTTGATTACAGTTGAAATTCACATGATTTTTTTCTCCAAATGATGGGAAAAAAATCTATTTTTTTATCCATTTATTTTTAAAAAAGATTATTTTGAATCACAATTCTAAAGCAAAATGCAAATTTTATTAGTCAATGTTCAATATTATTACTTTTGTCAGTTTCAGCTTATTTGAGTGAATGTTGTTGGTTTTTTTCTTAATTTTTGATCCTGATGAAAATGCTGATGGTTTTTATAAAAACACGTTCATTTGTAAACGGACGTCAGGCTTCAGATTTCTGTTTTTGAAAAGAGATTGACATTAACTGCACACTTACACATCCTACTCAACAAAAAAGTGGTTTTTGACCAAGGAAGATAATGATTACAAGTAAACTGCAAGTTACATAACAGTTTTCCACAAAAAAAAAAAAAAGCAAGTGATGCCACAGTAAATGAATTCATCTTTCATTTGAAGGTCATGATGAAAACACACAGATGCTTATTTTTTTTTCCACATTTATTTTTCAACGGAGACTGCAGCTGACAGGACATGATGTACTGCAGCGAATATTAGAGCCTTCTTGTTTGCTCCTCCGCTCTCGGAGACCACACTGGCATTTAAAAAGCCCGAACTCTCCTGAGAATCCACTTCTTTGTAGCTAACCTCCTTTATGGGAACAAAATCTTTTGAAAAATCTATTTTCAAGCAGCGTTTTCTCATCCGAGTCCCTCTCTTCAGCCAGCTCCTTGCAAACACTGCAGGCAAGCTGCAAAAACAACGCCTCCAGAACTAAAACCAAAACCAAATCAAAAAATATCTTCGGCAGTGGGGTAGGAAAAATGTCCTTGACTAGAATTCCTCAAACTAGCAAAAAAGTATAAAATAGTGCTCTAATTTTCTTGAAATAAGGCTTTTTTTTTTTTTTTTGGCTTTCTAAGAGATGGGTTTTTGCAGTGTTGTGTGTGTATGTGCATCACACTATTCCCACTTCCTGCTGCTGGCTGCAGCTCGTCCAGGTGTCAAGCTGGAGTCCTCCCCTGTGGAGAACAGGGGAAGGGGAGGTGCCAGATTACAAGTGAACCCAATGTCCCCCCCCCCCCCCCCCCTCCAGACGGAGACAGTGTCCTCTGTCTACTCCGTCTGGATATCCACAGGCATGCTGTCTATCCAGCAGCCATGGCTGTAAAAAAAAAAGCTGTACCATGTGATGGATATGTGGCGTATCACCATCTAAAGACTGTTTTTTCCCTCTGTTTTATGTTTTCATTAAAAATAAATATTGGAATAGTACTTCTATACTAGATAAGAAATTTTAAAGTCCAACTATGTTCATCCTGCCAGCTTTTAACACTATTGTTGTCTTTTCCTCTTTAAAGCCATTTACATTTTAAATTCATGATCACATTTAAAGTCACAGCTGATTGTTCATACTTCAAACATCTGCAGCGTCGTCAGAAAGCAGACTGAAGAAGAACCAGAGGCACCAGCCAACGTGCAACAAGACAGAGGGAGTTAAAGGTACCCTGTGGAGGTTTTTAAACAAAAATAAATTTACATACAATTGTTCTCCCCAAAATACAAAACACATTTACTAGCAGAGATCTAATAGGTGGGCCGACTGCGCTTTCATCCTCATAAAATATTCAAGACGTTGGGTAATGCACTCGTCTTCTTGCTGGATTTCAGAGGAATGCTGTTGAGTTTTGCTTCCTGTTTTTATGCTGCGTTACTTTAAAGCTCCGGTAAGTAATCTTCAAGGGGAGCGTTCGATGCATTTACAAGATGTTAGAAAAAAAAGAAAACAAGCCTCCCAGCCTGCCTCAGACCAGATAATGTGGCTAAAAGTCGAGCTAATCCGTGTTTGTACACGCTCCGGTCATGCTCAACGTTCCTGTCCCGGGATTTGACCCAGAACCACCAGACGAAAAGGATATATAAATGAAAAAAATCAGAGCTTTAAGTGAGTTCACATTAACTGCAGGAAGTTCATCTAGACTGATCTACTTTCCCTTCACGTGCTCGTACAGCAGCTAACGTTTGAAGTGGGTAAAAAGTCGTCCCGAGACAAAAATGAAGTGTTTGCCTGTTTTTGAGCCACTTCAAACGTTGACCTCTGCATATTAGGAAAAGACTCTGATTTATGTGAACTATGTGAGCGACCGAGCCACTAACTGATTCAAGCCATCGCCGTATCTCTGCACACGCTCGTGAAAAATGGCTTTTTTATGGCACTTGAGTTGTTCAGCCTCAGTCTGCGTAGACACCACCGAACCGAGACGAGCTTTTTATCGTGCAGTTGCTGTCGACTTTGAGAAGATAAATATCGCTGCAAAAGAAAAGAAAAAAATAAAGTTGTTGCATCCCTTCACCACATCAAGCAGCCAGAACCGAGTCCATCAACATCGTTCAAACAGATGCCCCAAATCTACAAACACATCTGTCTCTTTAGAGGAGTTTTTTGTATTTTATCTTATTGGTCGTATTTGTTGGAGCGTAGGTTTGAACGTCTCCTGTGATGCTGCATCATCTTGAAAACAGAGTCCCCCTTTGTACGCAGGAAGCAGAAACCGAAGCGCGTCTTATCGCCCCATCACAGGAAGTGTTAGGAGATGATAAGCACCGATATCATATTTAGAAAGACTTCCTCTTCCCATCTGGTGTCAGGTGGCTCTTACGATGAGGAGCTGCCGTCAGATTATACCCGTGACTCGTCTCGTTTACATCAGCAGTTTGTTTTGGAGTAAACAAAAAGCAGAAAAGTCTGCTTTAAATGAGCATTTAAAACTGTGAAAAGAAGCTCCGGCGAGCAAAAGGAGCAGCGGCTCAGACTGGCACACAATCGGCAGCCATTTTCCTTCCTGCGGGGGTGGAAACATCTAGAAGGTGAGATAAGGACACAGTGAACTCTGTGACCCCCCCTCCCCTCCTTTACCACCACCACTGGCATGTGCACGTTTGCTCGTGCGGCTTGTTTAGGAATAGCGATCCCGTGCATGTGGACAGCTGGTATTTGTTTGTGTTTACATCTGAGGAGCCGGGGATGGAGGGAGGTGATGACAGCGACGGCTGCAGAGCCGAACTCCCTCTTTTCAAAAGTTTTTCTTTTCTTTTTTTTTTTTTAAACGTTCCTCTCTTCTGTCTCGCCTTTCATCCTCTGCCCTCTCTTGCTTTACCACAGAAGCTTACGGCAGATTGGCTGGAGAGCCAGATGGAGGAACTGGAAAGGAGCTTTGCGAAGCTCGATGGTGAGATCTGGACCCACCTGAGCGAAAGGTGAGCCAGGCTGGGAGATTAGGATGGATCCGTCGTCACTTAACTGGCTCCTCAGTGTGTCACGGTCAGGAGGCCAAAACTCACACAACCACCTTCACTCAACTCCATCAAACCACCCAGAATAGGTTGACATACAATATTTATTTAGGTTCACAAAAATGATAAGTTAATTATCAGGTAGTCCACAAATATTGTGGGAATGGTCTCATACAGTCATACAAGGGGGGGAACATACATGAGAAACCATTTAGGAACAGGCCCACCCAGAAACGCTCTGATTTAACAAAATAAAGTATGAAGCATGGAGAAAGGATGAATTCAAACATTAGTTTCAACTAAAATAACAAAAAGGAAGTTGGTTACTTTTTCATTATTATATCCATTTTTCTAATTATCTTATTCTTACAAAAAACTCAGCTATTCAAAATATCTCATCTCCTCTTAAACGTTCTTCTTTGATCAATGTAAAAATAATCCAAACTAAAAAAAGGGGGCGAACCTGCATTTAAAATATTGCCATAGATCAGGATTATCCCTCAGCAGTATCAATGCACCAAAGACTGATTTCAACTAGAAATGCTGTAAAAACCCTCCACCGTTCAGTGTCCGAGGGGTTTACGCTGTACGCTGTATGTCTCAAAGTTGGTTGTAGTGTCCCCCGATCTTCCCCGAGCTGTCTCCCAACCATTTTCTCATTTTGAAAACACTTTGTCCCAGTTTTGTCGTCTCACAAAGAGGTCTACTCCTCTTCTGATAACTTTTGGGAAGGACGCGCCCCTCCAAACAAATCTCGACCTCACGTCTGTTTTGCTACAAAAAAAATGTTTCTTGGTGTGAACATGTCATGCAAAGTGGCAATTCTGTTTAAAAACATGGAGTTTTTTTTTTTTGTGTGTGTTCGTTTTCTTAATTTGCAGCCATTTTTTTTTTTTACCTGCGATTCACTCTTTCAAGAAAAAAAAAAAACAACAAAGATCAACCTGAAGTCCCACCCACTTTCAAAGCCTCCTCCATGAACCTTTTAACCAAAAAAAAAAACAAACCCAAAACATTTAGCATTATAAACGATACTATATGAAACAATGATTTCTCATTTCGCTTGTAATAACCCAAATCTCCAGAAAAAAGGTATAAGAGTGGACGTCTTTAAGTCAGAGCCCACGTTTAAAACCGTGTCAGGAAAAGCCTTTGCTGCAGCGAGGATCAGTTAGAGTGGCTGCTGCCTTGAAGAAATAAACCTTTAAAAACGTTGTCCTGCGTCGGCAACAGTTGGTTTAAGAAGAATCCCTGATTGGCTGAAAGAAGTCAGGTGACCACCAAGTGAGGTAAGAAAAGTCCCAACTTTTGACGATGGGGATGACAGTGTGGAGGTGTTTCTTCTAAACCCTAACGTGTCTGTCTGTGTGTGTATGTGTGTGTGTGTTTTGTGTATACATATATAGATGCGTTTGTTTACATTTCGATTACAAAAATCGACCAACCGCTCACATACGTCCACAGTCATGCGTGTGATGATTTTTGAGTCAATCTAAACCACTGCTTTTGTAAGTTCTTCTCTCCTCATGCAGCACAGACGGTTGCAGAAACACACGATAACCAGTGGCTAAAAAACACTGGCAGAAAAGATGGTCAGAAAAAAACAAAAACAAAAAAAAAAAACTTAAAAAAAAACTGAAGTTTGCTGCCTTGTATGTCCTTGAACATCACATAAATCCTTGGGCATGACAATTTTTTTTTTTTTTTCCATTTCTGTGTTTTTATAGTTCAATAGTACTTCTTTTATCTATGCATTTACTTAGGAAAAACTTAGAAAGATTTCAGTTGCTCTCTTATTACTATGTGTGCGTATCTTTTTTTAATTTTGTATTGATATTTGCATTGGTTTTTCTCCTCTTCTTTAATTGTCCACAATGAGTTTTTCTTGGTTTTGCGTAGACTCTCTTCCCGAATCATTCATTTTTTTCTTTTAGGGAAAAAAAACAAGACCCATTTCCACCCATTATCACCTCCCACCCCCCCCTCCAACATTCACCCCCTCCCACCCTCTTCCCTCCCTCTCCGAGGTGGAGGGAGAGGCCCCCCGTTAAGTCCCTTGCCGCCCTTCATCTCTCTGCCTCCATCGCTACGCTAGCCTTCTGCTCGGCGCCTGTGTGCGGGTTGACTCCCATGGGCCAGGCTTGGCAGGGCTGCGTGGGGGGCTGCCCCTGAGTCCAGAGTCCCTGTGGAGGTTGCGGCACGTTAGGTACATTTGGTGAGATCCCCCAGCCGCCGACCTGGGGGGGAGGGGGCGAGGTGGCCATGGAGCCCGCCATGGGGCTGCCGCCGCTGCTGTTGAAGCTCTCGGAGGCTTTGAGCCGGGAGAACATGGTCAACGCGTCTGGGAAGTTGGGGGGCGTCGCTGGTGTGTTGGCTGGGGTGCACATCTGGGGACAAGGAGAGAAAAACTCAAATTAATCTGACAGTTTATACTTCTAGCATTCAGATGCACTTCACCTGGCTTTTAACGTTTATAAGTTCAACTTCCGACACTGGCAGCAGACGTAGTTTATCGGTTAAGATGATGCATCAGTCCAGCTCACACAGACAGCCTAACGCGACGTCGTCTTGTGACCGCACCGCTTTTATTGCCACTGCTATCCGAGGACAAATCGGTATTTCCTCTTTGTGTTTTTCACGGGGTCATTTGGGAAGTTTCTTCCTCTTAAAAGTTGACCTGATGAATTCATATCAAAGCGGTCCTGGTGGAGAAACGTCGTCTACGTCTACGGGTCCCGTGAATGAAACGCAGCGCTATAAAACTGAAACTCCTTCAAATGAGGCCGGCAGGCCGTTTTGTGTAACTGAAGGGAAATGTAGGGGAATCCCAGCTCCGCTTCCTGCAGAGGGTCCTGATCATCACGTAACACTTTATTTAAATCCACTTCCTTTTTCTGTCAGATGGTCTTAGCAGAGCAGATAAACATGCGGATACACGCAAACAGAAAACAGACACGTATAAAAGAAACCCTCCACGACTTCACCGTGTCCCTCTGACTGTAATTCTCCTTTATTATTTTTTTCCCCCCCCAACTTTGTTATTTTCCTGCTGTCAGAGTTGTTTTCGGTGCCACGTAGAGCACAAACCGTGCACCTGTGTGCTAAAACAACACTGAAGTGACCATCGGGCAGCCAAAGGGCCACGCAAACAACATGTTTGGTTATTAAGGAATAATAAGCCGCTGCGCAGCCTCCTTCCTTCTCCGTCTCCAAGTAGGAAAAACAACAAGCTACTCTATTCCAGAGGGAGGCAGAAACGGAGCCACCTTTAGCCAGGAGGGTTGTCGTCTAAAAATAAGAGGCTGGACCGAGAGAGCGCGGCAGGCATCGACACGACTGACTATCCCTGAGTCAGCCGCTCAACAATAAGAAAAAAAAAAAAAAAACAACCAACCTGGCAACACACAGGATTGGGATTTTATTCAAGAACAAATGCACTTAAGATTCAATTACAACGGCCATGACAGAGTGTCTGATTTCAAAGTAAATCAACTTCCAGTTTGTCCCATTTTCATGTCCAAATCTGCAAGCTGTTATTTCAGAGCTTAAAGTTTCCTCATAAGCACTTTGAAAGTTTTTTTTTTTTTTTTTTTTTTTAAACATAGCAATTATGTCCAAATAGTTTCACTTAACTTTTTCCCCTCTTTGAGAGAGGTGAACTTGTCGGAAGCGAGAGTCACCTGCTCCAGGAATCGTCTAAGAGGAACAGTGACTGCGCTATCGTCCAAATAAAATAAATAAAAGAAATGTTAACTTGCTGAAGAAAGGGAAAAAAGAGCTGGGAACAACATTCCCTCTGCTGACAACCAGAACTGAAGCTGACCCGCGGTATCTAATCTTCTCTTGGCTGCGTCACCCAGGATGTGCACACTGTGACACAGCCGTGAGCAGACTTCACAGGAAAAAAAAACAAAAAAAAAAAAACAACCGACCGTGACAGGAATATCATTCCTCCCTTGGGGGGTGTAAGTAAACCACCTTGCCCCCTAAAAGTGCTGTGGCTTGCAGCATTCGGTCTGCGGCCGGGCTGGTCCGGACCGAGCCGGAGGTTCTGTTGGGAAAGGTGAGCGTGCCCACTCTGTTAGGAAACGCTGGCTCATGTCTCTGAGGCTGCTTCCTGCGGTAAAGAGACACCCTGGAATGCCGAAGTGACCTCTGTGATCCTCCTTGTTCTTTGTGAGCGGCCGTGGACGCAGCGCTTACGTTTCTTCAGCCCCCCGACATGTTTGTGAGCTCTGAAAACGACACACGAGGCCTCCTGCCTCCGAGTCTACTGGAGCCAAATAAACACGAGGAGGGGTGGGGGGACGCCGACATGTGACCTTTCAGCTCGTCCGCTGTGTCCTTTGCATCTTCCTTACTCATCCATAAAAACATCCCCAGATAAGCAGGTACAAACACACACCTGCGTTCAGCTAAACGTCTGGACATATTTTTATGCTGCGGCCTCAAATCCAACGATGAACCAAAACAGGAAACAGAAACAAGTGAAAGAGGAGCTGATAAAACAACCACGCGCATATTTTTACATCTCTGGGAATGACTTGTTTTGTCTTCGCAGAGGACCTTGGACACAGTCAGAGACGCAGACGCCATGGACCCGCAGGGACGAGGATCTGGCTCAACAGCTCGGCGGTTGCCAGGATGTCCAAGTTTGGGTTTGACTGCTTATCAGGCAGCATCACAAACTTTAGCAACATTCACCAGCATCAGCCAGAACTCTTCAAACCACTGACAGGCAGTGCGATGCAACAATCTGCTTGGAAAACCTGCTTCCTGGCACTGACGGGAATGTTACTTCGACACTTGCCAACTATCTAAACCCCATCCATCTTGTCTTTCACTCCCAGACTAATGAGAGACATTTACAGGATATATATTACATCCGCTATTACTATGAATCAGTCATTGATTTTAGAAGCGCTAGACTTTGTTTTGTCTGCATTTTCTAAATGTATCCTCCATGTAATAAGTCTTATATAGAAGCAACTGCTCGAGGGTTAAATATCTCTCTTTGACACTTGATATCCATAAGGAATGATGCTCAAAATGACTACCACTAGGAGGAGTCAATTAATTGAATAGCCTTGTATTGATTAGTGGGAAAACTGGATCAATTTGGCATCTCAAAGGAGATGTTGGGTGTTTTTTTTTTTTTTTTAATCAGAGATGTTTTGGTGCAACTCTGTTGTGAAAGTGGGTAGTAATTATTTTAAAGGTGCTTCATCTTTCGAAACAGCTGACTTTGTCCAAACTGTGTCCAGTACATGATCACAGCGCAAAACTGATGAAGGCGACCTCAGAGACTAAAAGCGCCGCTCAAACCGGCGCAGCAAACCGAGGAAGCCGGCTACCGTCCGCGTTCTGCAGCGTTGGCTTACAAAAAAATATTGCAAAACCAGGGGGCGAGTGTTACGACACGCATCAAATCCAACTGAATCCTAAACAAGTAATGTGCAACTGAGCTGAAAGGAGACGGTTAACGTTTCATTTGTGAAAATCCAAACCCGTCTGCACACGTACAGCGTGGACTGTGTCTGCATACAAAGACATGATAACAAGCCAGCTGGGTTGTTTGGCAACAAAAAATGAAAAAAAAAAAAAAAAAGAAATATACTCTCACATGGATAAAAAAAACAAACTATACATGTTGCAAGGGGTGTGTTGTATTCAAATGAGAGCCAAGCAGCAGAAAGAACAGAGGTCTAGTCATTCGCTGAGGATATACAGATGGTGAAGCGGGGAATAACAGACAGCGAGAGGCAGCTTGTGTTGAAAAACAGCCAACAGAGAGGGGTTGCCATGGGGACGGTTGTTTTGAGGAAGCAGCACAGATCTCCGGTTGACGGGACGGGGCTGGCTGCGGTCACGGCGGCCTCGGCTCCGTTCGCCCCTCTCCTCGTCTCCGCTTGCCGAGGGCATCGCGTAGCCTGGCAGCGCCCGCCCCGAGCTAACCATAAACGCTTAACACTCCTCTGTTTGTTTGCATGCATGCGTGCGCGTGTTTGTCCGCAAACACAGACGAGCTGCAGTTATTTCCAGCCCAAACGAAGACATTCCACAGAAATATGAAGGGCGTGCACGTGGCAGGATGGAAAGGGATGCTTTCTGTCCAGCTCAGTTGTGCAGAGGATCTAGTTACCTCTCATGAACGTAAATGAGCTTCTTTGTGTAACGTTTGCCTCAGCGCTCTCTGGTTTCCAATTAAGTTAAATAAAAAAGAACTCCAAATTGACTCAAATTCACATTTATACTTAGATAATTATCGTTGTCCAGTTCCAGCAACTGTTATTTCAAGCACTCAAGCATACTCAAATAAGAAAAAACAGGGGAAAAAAAAGCCAAGAGAGACACATACAAAAGTGGGAGGAGGATTAAAACGCTCTAGCCAGTCTAATCATTTCTAAAACAACATTTAGAGATTAACCAAACATTTTCTCCCCTCCTTTCTCTTCACTGAACATTAGCGGGATCCAACGACATGTCTGTTTTCTCTCCACCCCCCCCCCCTGTTGGACTTGTTGGGTTCAGTTCACACGCCGAGTGCCAGCTCCTGAAGGAAACTGTGCTGAGAGATCTGCGAGACACGACGATCACAGTTAAAACATGACAGCTCATGTCTCAATCCATCAAGCCCACATTCCTGGACGAGCTGAATTTTCTGACCTCACCGGAAAACTTTACTTGCTTTTTGTTGAAATGTGCACGAATACTTGACAGACTGGAGGCAGGATGTAGTACCTCACAGATTTAATGCTCTCCATTATATATCTGAATATATATATATATATTTTTTTTTTCAGGCAGCTAAATGGGCTCCACTTTTGCCAGAGTTTATTTCAGTGATAATGAGGATCTGTTCTTGTTATTCAATAAGAAAAAAAAAAGTCCTTAACTTTAAATTAACTGTACTGAAGCTGCTCAACAGCTTCCAGTAAAAGTTATCAATGGACAAAGGGGCTCCTGGCTGGTGGAAAAGGATTTAAGTGATGTGAAAAAGAAACTGAGCACTTTGTCAATTCTCAGGTTTTAGTACCAGTACACTTAAAAAAAAAAAAAAAAAAAAAAAAAAAAAAAAAAAAATCAATTGGTCCTTACCAAGTCTTTGTCTGTTTAACAAAAGATGAGGGCAAAATGCAGAACCAGTGTGTGAAAACTAAGAACATCATAACTCAACAGCGTGTAGATCCACCTTTAACAGCAATATCTTGAAGGGATCGTGTGTGAATTTATCAGTTTAACATCGTTGAGGAGGAATTTTAGCTCACTCTTCTTTACAATGTTGCTTCATTTCAGCCCAGTTTGTCGATATTTGTTTATCCACGGGTCTCCAGGTCCCACTGCAGCATTTCAATTGTGTTGAGGCCTGGACTTTGACTGGGCCGTTGCAACACTTTGAATCTTTTCTTTTTCAGTGTGCTTTGGATCATTGTTTTGTTGAATCACACATTTACAAATCCTGTTACAATCTTTCGCTGTTGGATGGATGGATGGCCTCACATATGATACTTTAGTGTTTAGAGGAGTTTGTGATCAGCTCGGTGACTGCAGGGTTCCCAGGTCCTGTGGCTGCAAAACAAACCCAAATCATCGCTCTTCCACCACCATGCTTGAGAGAGGTTTTATCAGTTTTGTTTTCACCAAGCATTGACCTGATGATGCTAACCCTAGGGTTAGGGTTAGGAGCATCCCTACTCTGCATTTGCCCGTCCAAAAGGACATTATTCAGATGGGGCTTGTTCAGATAAAACTTTGCAAACCTACGCCATGCTGCCATGTTTCTTTTACAGGCTTTTCCATGGCAACCCTCCCAAAATAAATCATAGTTGTGTAGTCTTTTTGTAGCTTTACTTTCCTAGCTATCATTTAACGTGCTAACTGAGCTGCCAAGTCTTTTCTTTTGCCCACCCCTTGTAAGGTTGGTTTTGAATGTTTTCCCACTTGTAAATAATCTCTCGTTGCAGGACTCCAAGCTCTTTGGAAATAGCAGTATATATATCGGACCAAAAGTAATTTCTGACAGATCACTGTTTATGCCTTTCCTCCTTGGCCTTGTATTAACATACACCTGAACTTTTAGTTCATCTGAGGACAACCTCCTCCTAATCACCACTGAGAAGCTGGTGGGGCAAACGGAGTTATAGCTTTCCTTTTGAGCATGAAAGGAAAATGCCATTCCAGCCTCTTAATACTGCAGGCCTCTTAACGCTTTAAAGAATGCTGCAGAGCTTTGTCAGACCTGACAATGAAAATATAAGTGACTAATGTTGCCCAATTAAATAGTGTTTTCATGGGGGGAAAAGAATGGACATGCATAAAGCTACTCATAACTTGAAACACAAGACTAAGAGTAACATATGAAATGTCTCCTTTGAACATCAATTTCCTGGCAAAGATTATAGACCTTTGTTTAGTTAAGCTTACGGGAACAGTACTTGGAAGTGTTGAGTACAACGTGCTTCCCAAACCTTCAACCTCAACAGATGCAAGTTTACCAGAACTATGTCCAATAAACATACAACTTGTGACACTAAAATACTGACATTTAGGGCTTTATTTACTTGTAATGTGGCAGTTTGAGACTGAGAAAAGGCAATAAATTTTCCAGTTTGCATCTTAAAAAGAATCGAGTTTTCCAAACAAATGGAGGAAAAAAAATGCAATTGTGGAAAGAAAATCTTTTGGAAAAGCAAAGCTAGAACAAAAACATTTTAAACACAGGGAAGGGAAATAAAGGCTGGAGTGTTGAATAGATGACTGACGCGTTAACAGTAGATGATTGAGCCTAGCTGTTAAATGTTTAAATAGAGTGTTGTTAAGGTGTGTATGTAACCAAGCACTGCTTTTTGTTTCGAAGCTGCAGCTCTGTATGTAGATCCCAAAACAACCGTAACTGACTGACAAAATGTGCCATTGTCATTAGAAAAAGGAGACTTAGTATCACACTTGGGGTGTTCAAGCGAAACAGTTACTTGCTTGAGCTGAAAGATCAGACTAATTTAATTTATTACAACGCCTGATTAAAACTGAGACTAAACAGGTACTCTTTTTGAGTAATGTTAATCATTAAACCCTTGAAAATTATCAAATCTTTTCAGTCATTTAGTAAACCTGCAGATTTGCTGTTTCAACATAAAATCTGACCATTTGGAAACAGCTGTCTTATGAAACTACTGATAACACAGAACAAACAAAGAAATCTCTGGCTCTGCATGGGGACAAATTGGCTAATTTGTCCAGCGGAGCTGCAGACACATTCAGAGACAAACCCAGCTAAACCTTCAGGTTCTGACTCTGGCCAGAAAGAAATGCTGTCATTACACACGTGCACAGGAGTGTTGCTGCATCAACACGACTGCGTCAACCTAGAGCAGACCAGCAACTTCCTGCTACTGTGTTTTACCGTCCCATCATGCACCTCACCAACAATGAGGAGACAGTCAGCCTTCTGATTGTTGGGGCTCATTATCAAAAGTGTCTTCTTCTCTCCTAAACTAAATAAAGGAAGCCAACAGGTGCTGCTGCACGCTTCAAGTGACCATCACCTCCCTCGTCACCCATGACCCGTCACCCGGCTTGTGGCAGCTGAGCTGCAGAGTCCGTGCATGCCGACGTTCCACTTAATATTGTAAACATGAGTGGATTGTGCTCAAGAGAAACGCGGTGGATCATTAACTAGACTGTGTTTTTGAATGTATTATGACACTGTATAATACAAGACGAGGAATAACAGCAGAAGCCATGACAGACTTCACAGGAGGGAAAAAAAAAATACAAGAACAGAAAGATAAGTAAACATTTACAGAAAGGACAGGGGAACTGTGAATGTTCACACAACTGTTAACTGAGTGACTGTAAGATTTAAAGTGGCCCACTTGTATCTTTAAAGAAAAAAAAAAAAAAAAAGAAAAGGTTTGGCCGGTGAAGGGGTAACAGGCTGGCAAAGAAACTACTAGGCTAAAGGTCATACTGAGGAAAACAGCAGGTTCAGCTTGCCAGAAACATTTTTTTTTAAGGCTGCAGTTTAGTTTAGTTTTTTTTTTTTTCCTCCTCACTTCACACGCTTGGCAGGTTTCGCTTTCAATATAAACGCCATCGTATCAGAGTTTGATCTACAACCAAAATCACACATCACAGGGTGGCTGTTGGGAAAGGGAAGTAGTGCACACATGACAACAAATAGCTTGCTCAACTGAAAACCCAAAAAGGAGAAATAGTACATTTTAGTTAATAACGGTTTCAAACAGAGTCGCTTTGTGAAAATTCTCTCTGGGGCTGGTACAGCTCCTTTTCACGGCCGTTTCCATGGGAACGGAACATACCGAACCAATGAGGCGAGCTGATAAAGGAGCGTCTCAGAGCCTCTATTCAAAACAATCAAGATGGCTGCCGTCACATACTTGGGTCCACTGGCCGTACATCTACCCATCGGTGTCCAGAACCAACCATTTACACTGCAGACGGAAATCAAAGACAAACCCAGAAGAACCAGACTGCTTCTTTTGAAGATGAAAATAATTCAGATGCCTGGTTGGGCTTATCGTCCATGTGGTATCATTCAAATATTGTCATTAATTTACACCTTTAAGTCAACTTCCATATCTATGAAGTGAACTTGGCTGCAATTACAGATCAAATGGAGAAACTGAAGAGCAGGACGAAAAGGATTAGAGCCAAAGGTCATGAATGGGAGTCGGGAAAGCAGGAAAGGGATGGACAAGGCGTTGAGCAGGGATGGTGCAGGAATAGTAAGACTAAGTACCAGTGTGAGAGTACAGAATAAGCTGACCTGAGCCTGGCTGAAGTGGCACAGCCAACCTGGGAGAGCAAGCCAGGGACAATCTGACAACATCGCGTTTATGCAACGAGGTTTCTGCTGCCGCTTAAGTTTCGTCAGCCACACGAGGAACCCTCATGTGTATCTGTAAGTGTACACTCCGAGTCCAAGAATCAGTGTGAAACTCAATCTAACTGCTCCACTCATAAACACATCTGGTCCTTGCAGTCGTCCCACATGGAGTCCAATTCCCTGAATCCCTTGAGCAAAAATTCCTGTGTGTGTGTGTGTGTGTGTGTGTCTGTGAGCCTTTGTGTGTGTGGTTAGGGTTCTGGGAAGCCGTGCTCCTGGAAACATGCGGAGCAACATGCTGGAACATGCAGAGAGCGCAGGCCAAGCCTCTTCAGATGTGGCTTAATGGCTGGCACGGCCCAACAACACACTGGTACAGACACACACGTCTACGCACATATCCAGCAGAGAACAATACACGGCCATTAACGGCATTAACAGATCGAGGTGCGATTAAGTTGGAAATCTGAGACACCTACTTGCATGCATACACATGAGATTGTGGTACATGTACATGAAAAAAAAAAAAAAGTTAAAAACAGTAGCTGGAAATACTTTGGATTTCCCTCATTGCACTAAATAAACTTTTATAAATCACATCTACGACAGCCCAGAAGCCACCTTGTTACAATAAACGTTTGCATTACTACATTATTGTATCTTCTACATAAATACCCAACACTAGCCCATCTTTAGTCCACTACACCCTAAAAACCAGCTCTTTCCTTTGTTTTTAACTGACTCCTTGCTGATTTTAAAGGCGCAACTCATGTATCCTTTATTAACTTCAGTTAGCCTTCCTCAGTCTAAAGCTGAAGATGATGAAGGGATAAAGGTTGAGAAATGTGTGCAGTTGTCCGTGTTGTCACAGCCTGATTTATGAAGCTAATTATACCTCTGCTCTTCTGCATCAGTGCACCACAAACACTACTTGGAGAGACGAGGCTTTACATGGATGAGAAAAGTTGGGGTTTCGAGAAAATCCTTTTTGTAAGCCACACCTGGACACCCAAACCCAATGTTTGTAGTTACCAAAAACAAACCATCAAACGCACATGCAAAGACATCCAGATTAAGGCCTTCTCCTTTCTCCTCCTGGGTGTTCACATTGCCAGGAAACAGCATTTTAACAACTTCACGCCTTCTTTTAACACCAGCCAGCAACACCCTATACTTTTCTTCAACGTCACCGCGCTTAGCTCGTCTGAGCTGAACGGTGCCCTCCCTGACCTCTCTTTCATTCACCTTCTGCCAAATGGCGATTATAGCACGATAAAAGATGATGATCACTCAAACCCAGAAGGGTTTTGTTTTTAATGTAACTATTGCGACATATGTATCAGGATGAGTCGAGTTAAAGAGACGATAGAAAATACTGCGTTCTCTGAAACATTTTAGATGATGGATATGGACTTTTATAAGTGTATTCAAGTTCTGAGAGAAAAAGTACAGGACAGTAGATCAGATAACACCGAAGTCCTTTTAGGGTCTGAATTTGTTTGCAGAAACATGTCATATTTGTCATAACAAGTCTCATTAAGATGTCGAGTTTGCCGCAGTTATGAAAAACTAAGCAGCAGTAGGACAGAGCAGCTGAAATATCGCTTCATGCACCTTTCAGCATACTGAACAAGTGGAATTGTAGCGATCTCTGATTAGCTTCTTACTTTTAA
Source organism: Zenarchopterus dispar (assembly GCA_028564865.1). NCBI lineage: Eukaryota > Metazoa > Chordata > Actinopteri > Beloniformes > Zenarchopteridae > Zenarchopterus > Zenarchopterus dispar. The sequence continues at coordinate 906,285 of JAOWBL010000011.1, forward strand.
ACCTTTTTTTTTTATTGCGCTTTCAGTAAAGGAGCACAGCTTTTATCGGCTCAGAAGAACTGTATCTTTCAGGTCACCTTAAGACAATGTTTTACAGCCATGTCTGTGATGTCGGCTGTGTGTGACAGAGGTGTGAAGACAAGCTGCTACTGATCTAAATCACTGCAGTGGACATTCATCACAGGTTTTTATTTCCTTTATATGGTTCAGGCACTAAAGAAAAAGAAGCAGTGGTGCTTTTACACTAAATCAAAACTGAAGGTTATGTCCACACTTGTTAGGTTTCATTTTTTTTTTTAAAAAATCTGTGTTCGGAAAGATTATCTGCAGTGCACTACCATAAACACATCACATGACGACTCTGCTCACATGTACGCCCGAGCGGCGTCACTCCACCTATATGAAATATCAGCCTTTGCTTCAGATTGCTCTTATAATGGCTTTTTTCCGGTGCATGTAGATGGTTTAGTATTCTTAAATGGAGACTTTAGCTGCATAACATCCGACACCAAGGACGACAAAGTCAGCCTGCTTCCTGCTCCGACGCCATGTTGTTGTTTATACTGTCATTAAGGCGTGCCAGTTTTTGTTTTCATCCGATTATGGTCATATAATAGACACTCGTGAATCAGGGATAGTAGTGACCAGGAAGAGCAAATCAGAGAGTAATTCTCTGCTTATTCTTGTGAACTATAAAACCAAGGTGGAGCCTTGCGGATTCAAAAATGTTCACTTTGAGGGTTGAACTCGTAACCGCAGCACTGAAACTTGTGTGATAATGTCTGGTAAATATCGTCAACACAACCAGCTGTCATCAGATTGGTGAAAAGAAATCAGTGATGGTGATCTAAAACTCTATATTTTCAGCAAATACTTAGTATTTTAACAGTATTCTCCCTTTGGTATGCCAGCCAGCGTCACCTCCTTGCCTCTCTTACTCATTGTGCTCACATTTAGTATATTTTTATACAGCCTTCTTTTACCTTTTCCTCTTTCTGCTTTCAGACAATGGAGTGACCATGAAAAGCCGACTAAAATACAGCCCATTCAGATGACATTGTTAACCAACAGTCACTGACTTCGTAGCAATGACGCAGTCTTGCAAAAACGACCACACACACATCAAGGTGCAGCTCAGAGGCGTGCGGTCAACTACATGCGCTGCAGGTCCGCTCACAGAGCCGAGTACATGGAGAGAAAAACAAGGTATCGCGCTCACACAGCTCTACGTGATGTACAAAGACGTGCCAGATTTTTTTTTTTTTTTTGCCAAGAGTTTTCTGAAAAAGGAAAGCCTCTCTAGATTTCCTCCAATGGTCGTAAAAGCTGACAGAAATTACACACATAAAAAACAAGTGTGGTGGCTTAGTTTGTTTGCCTCCGAGCTTAGTCACATGATAGAATCGCATGTTCCCAGACAGAAGCAGAAATCATCCAGCTGAGCTAACTTCCTGCTCTGCGGTCACATGAGGATTCATTCACTTTATTGTGGCTATATGTGACCCACTTGGAGAAAGATTAATCATGGAAACACTGATATCCCTCTAAACAGTTTTACCCTTCTAGACTGTCGCTGCAATGTCCAGCCAAAAACATGTTATCGTAGTTGATCATGATGATTCCCAAAGTAGCTCATGTGCTCAAAATATGTCAGTTTTTACAGGAAATCATTCTCAAGAAACCATTTCAAGTAGTTCTCAGAAATGACCAATAATTTTCGGTCAGCTACTATCTTAAGGAGTGATAATATATGAAGTACTTCTGGCAGCTGACAGAAGGAGTGTGTGATGGAATATAACTACAGCATCAGATACAAGAAAGAAGAGCTAGTGAGACATGAAGAAGAGCATGAAGAGAAAATTAATAAATTGAAGAAAGTAGCAGGGTGGTGCTATCTTTCTTACAGTGGCCCCATTTTTTTCTGTGAAAGAGTCCATTTTGGGCCAGCGTGAGCATTGCATCTTGTAGGAATGTGTTGCGGTTGCAGCGTTTGTTTGGACAGGCTGTATGTGTATATGTGTGCGGAGAGAGAGAGGGGAAAAAAAGAGGTGGAGTTGACAGGGTGGGGTAAAATAAAACACAGAGCAGGTTGGCCTTTGATTACAGCTTGGATGTCTATCACAGAACAGAGATACAAGCTTCAGTGAATTCATTCAAAAACACAAAGATAAAAACGCAATCTGCTCAAAACAGATAGTCCATTTATCTGGTGGTGTCCACACGTCTCCTCGCTAACTGAGACGGTCTGTGTGGATGTCACGTATGCAAAAATAAACAGTCTCCACACATCTTAGTAAAAACTTCATACTTGACACAGATAATAAACGTCTGGAACACAAAGCATAAACGATAAACAATAAAGACTAAAGAAGAAACTTGACATAGTGCATTCTAACTCAGTGACAGCCGAAAAACCTCACTAGCAAATCTTTGTTTTGAGAATAAACAACAGAGCTTTTGAAGCCAGGATCATTTCTAGTCCATGACGCCAAATATAGACAGAAAAGAAATTTGCAAAGCCACACTCGGGCTCACACTTTGTCTTTGGGCCTCAAAAAAAAAAACAAAAACCATAAAGCTCTGAACAGTATCTATAAACCGGCTGACCTACATGACATCGTAAACTGCCGTACTGCCAAGAATTTCATGTCCACGGGCTATCGGCTGAGGCCACTGAGTTTGGAGTGAGGCTTGCAGCCAAAACACCAATCTCAAGGATGAGTTCAGTTTGTGTTGTGACACAAAACATTGATGCAACAGCACTTACAACAGAAATATTGCCTCATGTTTTCATGTTTAGACTGAAGGGAGACAGCATGCGGGGAGGGTGAGAGTGAGGGAGTTAAGAGTGAGCACAAAGTGGATTAGATCTGTATACCATAGAACAGGGAGGCCTGGTAAGCTGCAGGAAGGTTGGAAATGCTGCCCTGCTGTCGTACCGTTGTGACTCCCAAAAAAAACGCCCACATTGCATGTGCACAAAATACAGATGCATGCGTGTCAAGTATGCAAACACACAGACATGAATGTCCTGGTGAATGCAAAAAAAAAAAAAAGAAACATGAACTTGTGATTACACAAGATCACATGCATTAAAACAAAAACAAACAAAACCACAAACACACATAGACGTTATGCATTGTGACTGATTATCGGGTCTCTGCAGAAAGCCAGGCCTATTTGGCGGCAGAACAAGAACAAGACAGCTCTTGGCAAACCGTTTACTCTCTAAATTAAACTTAGACAGTTCATGAGCTAAATGGAACCCCAATGCTGCTATTTACTGATGAGATTATAAAGAAAGCCTGCCTTCCCCTTGTGCAAAAACTCTGATAAAGATGTTTCAGCTCAGTCTGAAACTGTTTCTGTACTGACCTCTCCGGTACTGACAGAAAGTGCAATAAAAAAAATTGAATGCGAGGCTAAAATGTTTCACACCTTTATGATCCTCTGTGCAACACAAATATAAGCAGAAAATAAAGACAGAGAGAGAGAGCTTTGAGAGAAAGCTCAAATAAATGACTGACAATTTCATCCAAAATCCCCTCAGATCCATGTCAGGCTCTTTCCGTGGGCAGCTGCTGCAGAATCTTGTCATGCATGCAACTGAAAACAAACATTTTTGTGCAGCCAAAAAAAAAAAAAAAGCTACTGCTGGAAGAGCAAATGCTGGCAGCCTTTCAGGCTGTTCAACCCCTGTACACCTCTGTGTCTCTTGCAACAGAAGAACAGTCCAGGTAAGTCTGCATTGAGCCGCCTACCCCTAACAAAGCGAGCTGTGACGCTGTGACACTGGAAGCAATAACCTGATGAGGAAGAACAGGCAAAATACCCGAGGCAAATGCAGCAACACGAGGGTCTATTTGTGAGAGGCAGCTGTCCACATCCTGGAGAGAGATGTCGTTTTTCTCTAACCCCAGAAACTGAGAGGCCCTTCCTTCCGTCATGCATCACAAGTTATACAATGTACAAGGGCAGCTGTCAAATGTCTCTATAGTTCCTGTTTTTCCCATATGAATTACATTAACTCTGTCTAATGTGAAGATTGTCACATTTCAGGAAAAAAATATTTATTTCTGTAATTTCATTTTACAAAGCTATGGACATCAGAACACTTTTTTTGTTTTCCTTTAAAAAAAAAAAACAAAAAAACCCCCCCCAGAGGACACGATGTGAGTTTCAAATGCCAAAACCCTCAAATTGAAAGAGAAAAAAAATAGAACCAAATAACACCTAAACTAACAAAAGTTCAGAATCTCAGTTCACCATGTGATGAAAAATAAAAATAATTCTGAATCTATAAAGAAGCAATTCACACTAAAGTACAAAAAGGGAAACAATTATTGTGTGGAGTTTGAAGAAGGTGGCCACGAGAGTCCCCAACTATGTACAGGTAAGTTCATGCATTAATGGTAAACATTTCCTGCAGCTTGAAAAAGGAAAAAGGTTAATTTGTTGTTTTTATTAAATTCTGTAATGCAAAATGATTAAGAAAATGCTATCTTCATCTATCAAGTTGTAGACACTAATGTGTATGTGTGTGCGTGTGTGTGTATATATATATATATATATATATATATACACGTCCTGTGAGCTAGTACTTCCTTTGAGTTTAAATATTTACAAGTACTGTAGTTTGCTTGCCGTGAGTACTGTGTCACCATAGTAACAGGACTTTTTCTTGAGCAAAATAATTCTGCACTCTTGACACTGCTGAATGCACACATAAACACACACACACACGCACGCAGGTTTTTGTCTGAGTGTGTGTGTGTGTGTGTGTCTGCTGCTGCATGCCTGGCTCTGTGTTTATTTCTGGAAGCTCACAACATGGCCGACATGTGCTTTGTTATTGTTAGTACAACATCATCTTAATCAGCTCATAAGAGCTGTTCACGGCCACCCCCCCGCCCCCCACACACACAAACCAAAAAAACAACACAACAAGGTGGTCTTAACACACACCTTTACCTTGTCAGGAGATTTAATGAAATTTAGACGAAGAAAAATATATAAAGAGTGTAAACTGTGTGCTGTCATGACTCGGTCCTCGTTACACTCACCATTTGATGATGATGGCCATAAGGAATATTTGTTTCTTGAAAAAAGGCACTGAGGGCAGTCTAAAATGAAACACAGACAATAAACAACATCATTTTTTTTTTTTTTTATAGTTGTATAGGGGGATTAATCACGGATAAAACAGATCCATGTTTACAAAGAGCCTGCTGTGGATAAAATTATAGTAGTATCATTATCGGCTCCTCGTAGACAAAACAATACAGTCGTTTTTTGTTTTTTTTTTGTCGATACAACACAGCGGTCATGTTTTATTGCGTAATTGTACTCCGGCCTCGCCTGTACGTTTCTGTCATGTGTCGGATTATAGTATTTAATCCAGAGTGAAGTTTAATTGGATATGCTTCGCCCTACTGGGTTACATTGTACTTCCAACTGATTTACTGTGGCTAAAGATATGATAAGATTTACTTTGAATGCGAAAAAAAAAAAAAAAAACACTGCTCCGAGTCTCGGTTTGTGAAAGCTTACAGTTCTGCTTTGTTTTGTAGTAAATGAACAATACGTGAAAATAAAAGTGGAGAGAGACAACTAGCCGTCGGTCGGACGTAAACACTAGCCGAGCGGCTACCGTTACCCTGCCGACTTCAACTGTCGCGGACGCCTCGACGTTTCCCCCCTTTTTTTTCTTTCTTTCTTTCTTTTTACCTCGAACTGCCAATGTGCCGCTTGCAAAAGCTGCTTCGCTTGGTCTGCCGCACAACCCGCCGTCAGGACGAACTGGTTAATCATGACTTGATGTTTGAGTTCATCCATTTTCGACGAAGCCCGTGTCCTACTTGCGGCGGCTGTTGGCTCTGAGGCAGACTTTTGTTCAACCGTTTTCTTTTTTTTTCTTTTTTTTTTTTTCCTCTTCCTTCTCTCTAGTTGTATTCCGTCTCTCTGACTCAGTCGTCCACCATTACAGCCGGTTGAGCAAACACAAATATTTACTGTAGGAGCGGTAGTGGAAGAAGGAGCCAAGCGTGATTGACAGGACGACACAGCCAATCAGGAGCGAGCACCGCTAGTGGGACTTGTATGCCGCAAGCTAAGGGTGTCGGATCGATCTACTTTTAACCGTCTGATGCGGGTTCAATTTTGGCACTAAGACAGAAGTTTAAAACATATCAGCAACTCAGATAAATTTTAATCGCTATTATTACACATTTTCTACATTGAAGTCACGGCAAAAAGGTAAAAGTCCCATTAGAAGAGTCCCAGAAGCCGTTTGTTTTGGACTACAAGTCCCATGAGCATGCGCATTGTTTGTAAAGCTCCAGAAGGTTGACTTTTGTGAATGACGGCCCCTCTTGTCCAATTCCCACGCGCGCTGTGTCACTAACTTGCCAAATATGGTAAACAAATCCACCATCACCAATAACAGCTCTCGCAGTTAAATTAGGGTACAGCCGACCAGCCGTGGGTGAACAACGCATTGTCGTGTCTGCCGTGGACAGTCTTCGACAATACTGCTTTCTCTGTGCGTGTAAACCACGAGTGCCGCATCTTATCTGCACATATCATTGAGGACTGCGGTGGTTCTACATTCTTTCACATCCTCTTTTCTGCATTGTTTCAGTAGCGGAATAAATTGTCGGTTCATTGATTTTTTTTTTTTTTTTGGACAAAAGAAGACATCGTGTTCCCTTTTTATTGCTATCCGTGTGTCACGTCTGTCTTTATCCAGACGATCACGAGCAACTTGTTCAAACCAAAACTATGGGACGTTTTATCCTAAAGTGACAATTATGATAATAATCATGAACTGTAAATAAAAACGCAGACATTTATAGTGTTTTAAATAAAATTACGAGTAAGCGAGTTTATGAACGAGTACCATTCATTTGAGATGGTGATGCATGATTTGATTTTTTTTTTTTTTTTTAATTTTGCGTTCATCTGATACTTTTCTCGCATTGCAGTTTTTTTATTGAAAAAAAAAACTATCAACATACACCGCAATGAATTCTGGGTAATTACAAATTGTAAACATTGTAGTTTGTAGACGACAGCTGTTAGAGGAGAGGTCGTGGTAAAAGAGGGGAACCAGCGACACTTGCTGGTTAAAAGAAGAACAGACAAAAACATACACGGTTATAAAAATGAGATTATTACAATAAATAAATAAATAAAAAATAGACGTTTCTCAGCATACGCTTATCCCCCACTTTATTAAGCTAATCACGTGGTAATGCATCTAAACACAGGATTGAGATGACTTGCTGAAGTTCAAAGCAAACATCAGATTGGGGAAGGAAGGGGATTTAAGCGGTTTTGAACCTGGCTGGCGTGGTTGCTGGTGTCAGACTGGCTCGTCCGAATGTTTCAGAAATTTCTGATCTGTTGGGATTTGCACGCACAACCCTCTCTGTTGTTTACAGGGAATCTTCTCCCTTCAGGAGTCGCCACAGCAAGTCATCCGTCTCCATCTAACCTCTGCATCTTCTTCTCTCGGACCAACCACCCTCAGGTCCTCCTTCACTACATCCATATGTCTCCTCTTTGGTCTTCCTCTAGACCTCCTTCCTGTCAGTTTCTACCTTAGCATCTGTTTTCCAATAAATTCATTATCCCTCCTCTGCACATGTCCAAACCATCTCACTCTGACCTTTCTGACTTTATCTCCAAAACATCTAACATCTGCCGTCCCTTTGATGCACTCATTTCTGGATCCTGTCCATCATCGTCACTCCCAAAGAGAACCTCATCATTTTCATTTCTGCTACCTCTACCTCTGCCTCCTGTCTCTTTCTCAGTGCCACCGTCTCCAAACCATACATCATCACTGGTCTCACTAATGTCTTTTATACCTTTCCTTTCATTCTTGCTGACACCCCTTTTATCACACATCACTCCTGACTCTTTTCTTTCCTGTTTAACCTCATCTGTCAGCCTGTCCATCAGCATAATAAACAAGAGAGGGCTCATGGCTGATCCTTGGTGCAGCCCCACCCCCACCTTGAACTCCTCTGTCACACCTACGGCACACCTCACCACTTGCAGCACTCTAAGTTGTCTGGATGAAAATGCCTCGAGGTCAGAGGAAAGTAGACAGACTGGTTCAGGATAATTGAAAGGCAACAGTACATCAAGTAACGACTCATTACAACCGAGATTTGCCAATGAGTTGAACCTTGAAGTAAGATGGGCTACAGCAGAAAAACACCACACCGGGTACACCTGTATGTCTTAAAGTTTTGCATTTCTAAAAGGTGGTAGAATGCAGGAGGAAAAAAGATAACCGCCACAATAAAATCTCTGTGACATACTTTGTTATATATATATATATATACACACCCCCCATAGTGCACAAGTTTTATTTTCAACCATCTCTGTTAACAGTGGTTGATTTTAAGGGGCAGGGTCAGACACCTCACAAGATTCATCCTCTCATTGGGTAGTGTGTTTTTAAAATAACATAAGTAAAATAAAATTTAAAAAAAAGACTTTGTGTAACTCAGCTCAGTTCAAAACCACAGACAATACAGCACAATGTGGAGACAGGTGGAGATAGGGATAATTACGCTTTAATCTGGGTTTGTGATGTCACACCCTGCAAACCTGCACAACTCATCAAATGGGTTTTCAGAAAACAAAAGGGACAAAAGGGTTTGAATTTTTGGCCTTACAAACACTTCAAATCCCCTGATATATATGCTCAAGCCCAGAATTTTTTTTTTTCTTCACAGTGTGCCACCTTTAAGATCCTTTGGAAACCTGTAAAATACTTTTAAAAATCATGCCTGTACAGGAGGACAAAGTCAAGCAGGCGCTGGCTTGATGTATTTAGAGGTTTTATACACCAGAATTTACTTTTCAACAGAATATAGCGTAACTGTGATTTAGCGAGGGAGAGCTGAGTGGCAATGCCTACAGTATGAGGATATATGAAAAATGTGAATTATAACTGGTAAGTTTGGCTTTACTACTCATTCACTAGTATGACAGAAGCCTTTCATTAAACACAATTAGATAATGAATAATTCATTAATTCACATATTCCAATAAGATACTTGTAGGAAGATGTGTAAAGAACACTCGTGGGAAACATTTAAGTCATCGAGCAATTTAATAATATACTTAACCACTAATGCAGAATTTGACATTTGAGGCAAGAAACGTTGCACCTAAGGGATTAATAGTGGAAGGATCTGCCAACTCAGACACATAATCTTGTCATTTATGTGATCCACTGTGCCACTGGTATTTATCACAGTCTTTTGGCTTTTTATGTGGTTTGGCTCTGGGGGTCTGCTGCTTGTCAGAGTTAATCCACAGTGTGGCAGTGTGCCCTCATGATCCACGGTGGTTGGGACCAGTCATTTCTGCTTAAGGACAAAATAACACTGACCCACAATCTCTTCTTTTAGTCCATGTGGAAAAAGTCAATCTTTTGATATTTTATTAAACCAATGGTGTTAATACACTTGACTTCTGACTTCACTAGCTGTTCAAGGTTCTGCAAACTTGTGGTGCAACAGGTTCTGGTGTGCGCATATGTCAACTTTATTAAAAGTTTGACATTGTTCTGTTTTACCATCACATCCAAAATACATACCTTTTCTTCAGTATATATATTGTATGTAAAAAGGATAGATAGATAGATAGATAGATAGATAGATAGATAGATAGATAGATAGATAGATAGATAGATAGATAGATAGA
>JAOWBL010000011.1:918825-934938 GCA_028564865.1 Zenarchopterus dispar
TATATATATACATATATATATATATATATATATATATATATATATATATATATATATATATATATATAAAACCATTATAATATATGCAGACAAAGTTAAACTAAATTTAGATAAAAAGTTTAAATTTAAAGTTTAAATTAAAGTTAAATTTCATTAGGATACATTAGGATGACCTTTAAGTGAAACATTATGATTTTTTTTTCCAATTCAAATTTAGTACAAGACAAATATTCCTTGAAAATATATCCATTGCAGATACAGGTGAATCCATTATGATGACATTATTTTTCTGAATTTTTTTCCCCAAAGATTAATAATTAACTTTATGTCATCATATGCAAAGCATCTAAGCACGGCTCCCCTTATTCCTTCATTTTCCCTCCAGCATCTGTCTCTCTTCCCTCTCTTAGGTTTCCCAATCATATTGTCTCAGACTCATTTACAGCTCTCAGTCTTGTCTTCACCTCCCAGTGCTGTCTCTCATCTTCCTCCTCTTGCTCATATCCACACTTTATCTCCACATCTGTCTTCTAACATAGACCGACCCTCCTCCAGTTCCCCTCCCTCCCCAACCGTTTCCCAGTGGAGGCTGTGGATGGCTTTGTTCTCCAGAGGCTAATTTGACTGTTCTGCTTGCCAACATAGCAGCGGGAGCTTTGTGTGTGTGTGTGTGTTGCACTTCTCCCTTGCCAGCTCCTGTTATACAACACTAATTCTCGCTTCCACATACAAACACCTCACTTGCCAGCAAATATACACGCAGACATACATGCAGTCGGACACCAGATGACAGGTTCTATCACTGTTTCATTCATGCGTTCGACTGTTAACATGGATCTGTGCAGGCTTGTGCTTGGTCAGCATTTATGCAAACTGGAATAACGTTTGAAGCGATGGCCATCTACGCTGTCTACAATTATTGTGTTAGTAAAATGCGAAAATATGAGGTCTCTTTCTCTAATGTTTATCTATAAGAGAAACAGGTGTGGTGTTAAAACAAAGGCAGGGATTGGTTCCCGTGAGCAGTCTAATCAGAAATCCAGCACGACATCCTTAAGTGGCTCTGAAAAGACACTCACACACACACACACAGACACACAGATACACAAATGAAATGCATTAACACAAAATGCAAATGCAGTGTTAAATACTGAAGGGCATGCTCAAATGCATATGCATAAACTAACGAAATCACACACACACATGCAGTGACGGCCTTTGCAGTGCTCTAATGGGATGAGCATCAGAGCACACGATGTCCCATGTCCTCGCAGTCTAATGTACTCCACGTATACACACAATCACACACATGCACAAACACACTCGGCTCATGTGAGCCTGGTGCCTTACCTGTCAGAGGCAGGTGTGGCCTCAGAGGGCCCAATCAGTTTTAATTAACCCCTAGTGGTTCAGGGCAGGTGGAGGAGGAGGTGTGAGGGATCAGGAGAGAGACGGGAGAGCGAGAGTTAAGGGAGAAAAAAAAAACAAATGAGGAAAAAATGTCTGTCATTGCAGGAGAGAAAAATGGGAATAAAAAGAAAAAAAATATTGAATAAGTACTTATGAACGTAACTTAAAGTGAATCATCTCATAGATTCAGTTGCGTCTTTAACCTGTGGAAGGTTAAACGACAGACATTTCTTTTAGATTTATGTTTTTTTTAAGCAGGGTGGTAACTAAGTAAGATAAAGTGTGTGGTATGTTGGAACAGCTGGCTCTGTTCAGGTGAACATGCTACTGAACACAGCTCAGGACTTCCTGTACTCGTACTGCACAGTGTAATGGAAAAACACCACAACTGTCATGCCATACACTCACGCTTTGAGTGCAGTATTTAAAAAGCACTGAAAGAGACTGCTGTAGTACCTTAATTATGGACATAGCTTCCTTGGTAGTGACACGTCTCAACAGTTCTGCATTAAAGCACACATGCAAATAGCTATAAGAAAGATGTTACCCTGGCTTGTTTGCTCTGTCCTCATGTAACTGGGAACAAGGTTCGGAAAATGGCGAATTAAAAAATATGTGAGTGATGACTTAATTAAAATATCTTTTGGTAAATGAACTGGTTCTTTTTCTTTCCGTTCGAACTCATATTTATTTATTGAGTTTAGTTTATTTTAATTTCTGTTCTTCAGTCATTTAAACCATTTATGAATCACTTTATTTGCTGCATGCCATGTGGCATGGGATTAAAAAAACAGCAGGTGAAGGTTTGCCTACATCCTTGTAAAGATCATCTTCCTGGACTATCTTTTATAGCCACGAAATAAATCAATTTTAAGTACTTCTTGAATTGCCACCTTATCCTGGTGGAGGGGTTTGCATACCCAAATGGTCCCAGGAGCTTTGTTGTAATGGTCACCTGCCCCCAGTTGGAAACTGGTCCTGTGAGAGGCCAGACTAAGATGGATTCTATCAGACTCATATGAAGAAGGCAGACTGAGGAGCACCGTGTCCCTCGACCAGGCGTGGGTCACGGGGATGGTGCAAGGCCTGGGGTAGGGACTCGTTTGAGTGGGCATGAGGAGTGATCTGACTTAACCTGAACAAATGACATGTGTCTGCCCTCCAGTGACTCCACCCCCTGCTGGAGGAGCCATAAGAGACAGGATGGGTAGGAGCGGTGGGCATCAGCTTTATGACATTTGGTCACAGAAACTTGCTCTTGGTGCAAATATTAATGCGAATGCATGATTCCATTTATGTTTATTTTAAAAAAAAATTAGTAAAAGAGTAACCTATCAATACATGCTTTCGGTTTATGTTTATTTTCATATCGTGTAAACACAAAAAAATTTGATTTTTAAACTGAAATAGGTTACTGTCACTTTAAGGAAAGTGGGAAAGAAGTTAGCCATTTTCAAAATGGACAGATTTTACCAAAATGTTGTAACTAGGACGGAGTATGCTATGTGCACTATGGGAGAAGTGCCTGGAAGGGTGGTACTTCCATGAAATTTCCAGCATGCAAGTGAGCGGTCTGCAATGCTGTATTACTAGAAGATAATAGCTCCCCCCCCACTACTTGTCAGTATAATAGCTTCTCTGTAGCTCTCCATCACATCTCTGGACCTCTTTTAGCAGATGGAGTTTCTCACTGCTGTTGGTTCCTAATGTTTGGACTACAAACAGAAACCTTCTCAGGGCTTGAGGAGGATTCTGGTCTTTTGTGCCAATTTCCGTTTATAGAGATCCCCCTTCAAAAGCCTGGATGAAAAGTGGTTGCGAATTTTCACGAGATTTTAAAAGCCTTCTGGTCATTCTCTACAGAGAGTGTGGTGGCAGCTTGCGGTGACTAAAACACTATGTTGACCTTATTTGAATCATTTACACAGTGACAGGCTGCGATGTGTCCTTTTCACAAATCTCTCAAAGACGCCGACTCCCATCATCATTGACCCTGCATGCATTATTGAAGGGTTGGCGAGCTAAAGCCAGATGGATAGGATGTCCTTCCAGCGTCAGCCTTATGTAATCAGAGGTAATGTGTTGAGACCGGAATGAGGTCACGCCTGGTAAAAAGATGCTGATGAGTCACAGGTAAAGAAACCGTTTACGGTATTAGACGGGACCCTCACGTGTCTGTGCACATGCTGGGAGATTGTTAGTTTTTGTTATTCAAATTCAGACAGGAAAGCTGCACGACATGATCCAGCAACATCAACATGCTTTTATAGACTCTGCTCATTGCTTCAGTGCACACTTAGAGGAAGTAGACAAGGTTGGGGTGATGTGTAATCCAAATGTACTTATGTGCATGTATCCTGTATGTGCCTTTGGTGGGGGGGGGTTGTGTCTGAGAAGCCCCCCATGTGCCCGTCAAACGTGTGTGTTTGCTGTGTACAGCTCCCCTGGTGAGCCGAACGCTCTACTGCATCACAAAGCAAATCGCAGCTAATCAAATAAGAGCCCTCAGCGGTACACACAGGGTAACGAATGGAAGAAATGTGTGTGTGTGTGTGTGTGGAGGAGAAGGTGGTGGAGGCACTGAAGTGGTTTCAAGAGATCCTAGATGGGGGTGGAAGGACACACACACACACTGATGCTCTTTGGTAGATATATTGCAGAAAGATAAATCAAGGAAATGTATGAATAGCATCTTTTCCATGATTTATGCACATTTATTTGCTTTTCAGTCGATCCCCTTATCCTTTGTTGGCGTATAAGTGGCCTTGAGGAAGAAAAGTACAAAATCTGACCGTGAATTAGTTAAAGACTTCTCACCGAATCCAGGGTTTAACAGATGGCTGGCTGAGTAACTCATTTTGATTTATTCCAACTTGTAAAATAAATGCCCTTTGTGGTAAAGCGGCTCAGGCCATTTAAATCAACTGGCATGGAGAGGTGCATTAGACAATGACAAATAATATCTGGGACAAAAACCAGTTCACCTTGCCAGGGCACTACAAAACACTTTTTTTGACCATGAAATCTGGAGTTCAATGACGATCTTACCAGGAGTTTTTTTTTTTTTTTTTTTTGGATGAAAATGAGGCAGAGCAGAAGGCCAGATAGAAAAAAAGTTTTCTACTCCACTCCTTGGCGCGAGCATTGATGCTGTGGGAGTGGCATTGCTCCAGCGCTGCCCTGGCACGTTTTCCACAGTCTCGTCAATGCTCACCCACCTGACACGCTGCCCTCTGGCTAGCCCACTGTGTGTGGGCACGAGTGTGTGAGCGAGTGAGGGTTCTCGTAGTTGTATTAGTGCACGGGAATAGTTTGTGTGTGTGTGTGAGTGTGTGTTGGGGTGGGGGGGCAGCTGTGCACACTCCTCCTGTCTGACTGGGAGACAATCAGCCGCTCCCCGCGACCACAGAGACCAAAGCCACGGGACAAGAATGTCTTTCACTGACAAAGTACTTCATGCCAAGATGCACACATGCTAGTCAGAGAAGTATACCGAGTAGAAAAAGATTACTTTATTATTCAGTGATAATATCTTGGTTGGAAACCTCGCGCTCTCCAGTTACTATCATAAGTACTTTTATGGCTCAATTAAGGATGTGTTCTTTTAAAAGATTAACCTCATCAAGTGAGGGCGCTGAGTGGCATTTACTTATTGTTAACTCATTTTTCATTTGTTTAATATATTAAAAAAAAAAACCTACACAAGTTACAAGAAAAACTTATTAAGAATAAAATATTACAAATAGCACTCTCATCTCAGAACATAAACACAGAGTGCCACTTGCAGAGCTGCCTGCTGCTTTCCTTTTACCTTGGAAGTAGGAACTCGAAGTGACATCACACCCAACTCGACCACATTCCCATTGTGAAGTCGGAAAATGAAGATATAAGACTTTACGGATATTTCAGAGGAAGTTTAGGTGCTAAAGGACAAAACTTTTCAAACTTTGATTAGCAGTTAGATGTATTACGAAAGCATAGTAACATATCAAGCTGCCCTGAAATACTTTGTGTATGTTCCTCTTAATATCATTAAAATAAGACAAACCCGTTGTAAACAACTGGATTAGCATAGTGTTTACTTTGTTGATGTATTACTCAAGTCTGAAGGAGAGTAGGTGAGGTTTCTCCAACTTTCAAAGTTGGACTTATGACTTTAGCTGGTATTCCAGTCAAAAATTTTAAACTGGGACCTGGAAATTCATACTTCCCAATAAAAATGTAGTGCACTGTTAGCCGACAGTTAAGAGTTTAACCCAAAGTTAAATGCCAACATGACTTTATAAAGATGCATGACCTCTCAAATGAATTGTGAATTTCCCCGCTGTGGGATGAATCAAGGCTTATTTTATCTCGAACGCCACTGTATTGTCAGTAGCGCCTGCAAAGCAGTAACCTTTCAACTTCAGGGTTGAAGTCAGCCAGCAAGTAGGGGGGGATGGCTTATAAACACAAAGTCAATCTCTGCTGACTCCTACATTAAAAAGTCAAATTTTAAAGGGTAAATAAACATATTTACACCCTGATTCATAAATGGTTTTGGTCTAGATAACTATAGGGTATTGCTGATATAAGCGAGACTTTAAGTGTCACTCCAATACCTTCATGTATTGTTTAATATCAATCATGCACTCAGACATGGAAGATACCTGGGAATATACTCTAATTTACCCTTTTACAGTATTTTCACCAGACTGTTGAGTTTTCAGCTGTGTGCTTGTAAAAAGCCAGATCATCTCTTTCAGTCTCTTTCATCTTTGACCCAAAGTAGACAGCATCCATGGTTTCTAAGAAGAGCTAGAATTCATTCAGAAACTCAAAGGACAGTTTTACACTTTATTTTAGTTCATCTTTGAGGGATAATTAGTTATATAAAGCTGCACAACCAGTTGAATACCCTCACCTACATTCAAGGGAAAAGAAAAATACATGAACATGGTTCACAGTGATGCTGCACCCTGTCATGAATCTCCAGACCTGAGTTTGACTGACATCTCTGGAGACACAATCACAGGAAGGGAAAGAAGAGAAACATGGGGGAAAAAAACAAAAAGTAAAACACATCTTACCTGACACATAAACCCCTATTATCCCTACAAGGGTAAAAAAAAAAAGAGTCGCTTTAGCCTCCAAAAACCTCTAGATATCTTCATAATTTGTATTTGTGTTGCTCTCACGTCTGCCCTCATTTGCACACCTGCATTTGTCTGCACTATATTCCCCGGATAAATAAAATTAGCACATCAAAACTAAATTTCAGTCTAGAGGTTGCGTGGGTTCATGGAAATTGCAGATGTAGTCCTTTAGATTTGCTAAACAAAATCTCTGCCAATAAAGCTTTTATTGAAGGAAAAATACTTAAATTAATATCTTTAAGTGATGATCTTCTTCTTAATGCATGAACATAACCATGTGGACATGATCCAATATGCAAATAGGTGAAACCTTGATCATCCCTTTTAATAAAAGAAGACCCCCACCCCCACTCCCTCCACCCCCACCTTCATCTTAGCACACCTCATCCCTTTTATTCTAATTTCCCATCCTGAGCTCCTTACAAAATGGAACAGGCAATCTAAGTGGGACCTCCATTAGCATTTCATACATAATCAGCAACCTTTTGGAAAACCTTTTTAGGTGCATTTCCTGGCTAGGCCCCTCCTCTTGTGTCAAACAACTCTGGGGAGGCATTAATGGAAGGTCAGAGCAATGAATATCATCCCAGCCTTTTTCTCTCTTATCAATATGTGATGAGGGCTTGGAAACGAGAGATAGATGACAATTTCCTGCTAGTAAGGTGAGGGAGACTCCAGCTAAATGACCATTGTGATGTGTGTGTGAGACCTTGCCTCCAAACACCAATGTGGACATTTCTTTTATGAGTGTGCATGCAATCACTCATGCTCTGGGGTTCCTCAGGGGCTATAAAACAGCCTTCGGGCATTTTTCTCCTTGACACATTTTTCTTTGTAACACAATGAGTGGTCTAATTTGTGAGGGACCCCTTCATGTGTCTTTTCTCTTCTTTCCTCCTCAAAGAATAGCTCCTCGGTTTTACCCAAAAGATGTGGAGTTAACCCCAAGGTCTATATCACACAGGAAGGGGCCACGTCTTTAGCAAAGCTGCTTGACCCTGTTTATGCTTGACTCTAATCAGAAGCTGTCCAGAGGATGCCATGATAGCAATAAAACACCATCAACACCTTCATCTTGTCTGTTCCTGCCTCCGCCCTCGTCCGTGTGGTTCAAAAACACAACACAGGCGTACTCGGAGTGATGCAGAGCCTCCCAGAGGGGCACCAAAAAAGAGGTTATAAAGCATTATGAGCCAGGTTAGCCTACAGTGACAGCCTGGCTTGTTCCTCCTTCTTTCAGAAGGTCCGCATGCTGAGCCATCCCAGCCTCTCATCCACCATGCTGAATAGAACCGCAGGCCTCTGGCTCCACAGAGATAGTGTTATCTGGGCCACCACGGGGCTCCGATCACAGCCGTGTACACAGACTCACAGCTGGCGGCCCACACATCAGGGCAAGTGCAGACAAAGAAACCTGTGGTCCAACACAAACATTAAGGGCGTATAATGTGACCACCCGCATTCAGAGGCACACAGGGGTCCAGACAGACAGCAACAAATCTGAAAGTTCACACACACAGGTGTGAGCACATGGATGTTGCTTTATGCAAATTTGAAGGCGACTGTGACACTGCCACACCAGTTTACAGTGACCTCCCAACGGATCAGTTGATATAAAATGCTGAAGGGATTTTCTAGATTACAGCGGTCGGTAATCAACACCTCAAATTTAGCTACAGTCCCTGCTGTTTGGAGGAATTTTAGTTATTCCAGACATTACTAGAGATCTCCACACATGATCTGTCGCCACTGGGGGCCACAAGCCAGAGGAACGGAGATAAGCCGCATTTTGCCACTTTTTTTTTTCCCCCCATGCAATTTCAATTAAAAAGAGATTTGAGGCAGAAAAGCACATTTTCAAACAAGGCATGCAAGCAGAATCCTGGTACAGGTTGAAATAACTTGTGGTAGGGCATTTCCTATGAGTGGGTACATGTTTTTAAAGTAACTTAGGTCTAGTGGATGCATCCTTATATATGTTAAAAGGTTTTAATACATTTGAGTGGGATTGTGTTACGTATTTATGAGTTAGGGTCTTACTTGCCATAGGCAGTGCTCTCAATGTAGAGAAACAAATCAAAAGCCACCAACATGCAAATACCACATAGAAAGACCTCAGAATTGAACCAGGAACCTTCTTGCTGTGAGGCAGCAGTGCTAGCCATTAATCCACCATGCTCTCCATCAAACCTTCATTATATTTATTTAGAATTTGAACTATTTTTAGAAATTTTAGCTTAACTACAATTAATGTACTATGCAGGATAAATGGTCTTTAACAGTCTTCTTTTAATAATTCACATATATGATATTTACCTAATACCTATTTTCAAAAGTTGCCCTTGTCCACATGGGTGATAGACAGCAGGAGATTGTTCATATCAGATGAGTCCCAACTCCTGAAATACTTTAACGTGGTGAGGCAGAACATGCATCAAGTAGATCTTTGTGTGTGCCCAAACAAGATGGATAAGGCTGTTGGCTAATATGTTTGCGTCAATACTAAATGTATTTGGAAGCATCTGCAATATCAGTGAGAGAGTGAAAAATAATAAATAAGAAAATGGAAAGCACAAGGAAGCAATATGCAGCAATTGGCATCAAGATATTTGGTTGCTCACCATGAAGTCCCCTGATACTTAACCTGGACTGTTTACTGAAGGTCTCACTTAGAGATGTTCCAGACTTCATTCAAGAGACATGAGATCAATAACTCTTAATGTGATCTCACCCATATGGACATCCAACCCCTCTACATAGTATCCAAAGAATTTCAAGGCTTTGAAATTTTTTGTCTGCACAGATAAATATGTTTTTTTTTCTTCCAGTTAACTTAATAATTGTAATTCATGCACTGATTTCAAGTTATTGACTTTAAATCACCTTAGTTTTTTTTCCATCTAGGTTCAACAAAAGGTTAAAATATACAACTAAGCATCAATAAGACCTCTAAAAGATGAAACAAGACTGTTTGTCTTTTCCACCGAGGTTGATAGGTCTATTTGTGGTTTTGTGGAAAATATCTTAGATATAGTCATCAGCATTTCCAGCTGACTTTTCATGAGCTCATATTCACAGTAAATATTAGTAAACTAATATGTTAAAAAATAACAAAGCTACAACGCACTTGACTTCATAAAAACACTTAATGTAGGTAAATAGTAGCATAATGACGTTAGCATTTAGCTGAAGCGCAGGCTTTTACTAGCAGGACCGCAAAGACTTTATCTTCGTTCTTAATACTCATTGTTGGATATTGCAAAAAAGACAACAGTAAGAATTTTACTAAACTAAATCAAGACGGGGAATAAACCTTTTTTGAGAGGAGTCTTTACTGTTTATTTACATTAGCATTTAGCTTTAAAGGACTCTGGACCCCTCATCTTGATTTCCGCTCCAGTTTATAAAAATGTAGTTAAAAGGTTAAAATGTTTATCAAAATTTATCTATATGCATCTACAATGACAGAATAAAAAAACAACAAATAGGAAAATAGAAAAAGTTAAATATTGTTAGCATTTAGCTTAAAGCACTGCAGCGCCATGAGTTATCTCACTTTCCTCCTTTTTGTGTACCACTTTGATAGTTTTTTTTCACCAATCAAAGTGTACAAGGCTGCCAACTAATATATTTTTCTTGCCAAATGTATTTCGATGCACCAATAAATAGGAAAATGGAAAATAGAAGGAAGTTATTAAACTACAACAAATTCTGTCAGGATATCTACTTTCTCACTATGATGTTGGCTTCTGTTATTGTATGCCAGTGTTAATTAAATGTCTTGTCACTTCTTCATTATAGTGCTGGAAATTTGAAAATAGTTGCATGCAAGCTACCAACCTAAACCAAAGTAGTAATTAAACCAAACTACAAATGTTAGGCGTCTGTGAGAATTTTCATTATTGTTCCTTGTTGTTAGCATTTAGTTTAAAGCTACACCAATTCTTCTTGATCATCAAATATATTTAAATATATATTTCCCATTTATGATCATTTTCATCCTCCTCCGCTCACCATGATCCATGTATGTTCCACATTGTGTGTACAAGTGTTTTTACCCTGATCTATGTCCTTTATGATTCAAATACCAGACAAGTTCAGGCCTGGCCTATCTGCTCTGTTTAATGATAAACCATGGCAGATCATTCATCGCTTCATTAGAGCTCTCAAACTCGAACACCAAACCCATCAGCTGCAGGTGTTTTAATTCCTGATGCTTCAGGTGAAGGATGTTTGTCACTGCTCCTTCCTTCATTGACACCATTTATTGCAATAAGGTATGATTGTATTTTCAAACAGCTTAAAAAAGGTACAAATGAACATATAATGGTACGATTAAAGAGTCAGCCAACAATAATCAATATGGTACAACGGAGATCTCTGGCCTATAAAATTTGAATTCATGTATCCTTCCCCAACTCTTCTTCCCTAATTTTTGTTCAGATTCATGAAAACAAACAATACAAAAAAAAAGAAAAAAAATACACAGAAGTAATCTGTAATGATAAAAGACAATTCATTACCCCAAAAGAGACTGTTCCCCTTATTAATCAACACAGAAACGTCCACAAACTGCATATTCGTTATCAAGTTATCTGGCAGAACATCATCAACAAATACTCACTTGTGTATATATTTGAAAAAAGAGACTGAAAGCGCTTGCCAGTTTGAATTATTGCAGTGCTGAGCTAAAAAAAGATGCCAATAATTACTACATAATGTGCATTATAATTTTTTTTGTTTAGGTTAGTAAACTTTTCATAGAAACAAAAATCAACAAAATTTTAATACCATATCAAAGAAAAATTAATAATCCTGGTCATAAAAGCTGTCTTTGTTTCCTAAACTGCTGCGTATCAAAGTGCATAATGTCCAGTTTCACGACTGTCTTCCTCTGCCGGCTCCTGTTTTTGCTTTGCAATACATTACTGTAGACAAATGGCAAATGATCTTGCTGAGCTTCATGCTATATACTTTAGTCAATATATATATTAAATTGGCTATAAAACAATGTTCAAAAGTGACCAATTTCTATTCTATTACTATATGTCTTATGTTATTATTCCTTCATTTAGCTTTGATAATGTCATCTTTCAGCATCATACAGACAACTGAGCTGAATGGCCAATTTCACTGCATGTTATTAAAAAAAAAAAAAAAAAGTTAATGCTAACGTAGCACAATAGTCCTTTCAATCTCTTTGTGACCATGCTTATCTAGTGAGAGCGTGTTGGTGGAGGGTGGTTGTGTTTTCCAGTTTTCTTTTTCAGAGTGGCCACAGTTCAGTCCAGTTTTTTCATGTATGAGCCCCAGAAAATCCAACTTAAAGAGTCATTTGTTCACACAGTCACCTCACCTCCATTTTTACTCCTTTGGAAAAAGCGACTGATTTTCCAAAGCGAGATCTGTCCACGTGATTATATAAGTCTCTATGTTCTATTGCCATCTCGCTGATTTGAAGGTTTTACGAGTGGTGCACATCGGTGATTATGTAAAGCACTGCTTTCTGAAAACAGCCACCTCAAGAAAAAAATAAAATAAACAAACCCCCCCCCCAGAAGTCTGTATCAAGAACTATAACGCTAACAAACTTTATAGTCAATCAGAATAATGTCCTTTTTTAATCAAAATCTCTTAGCTGTGTTTGCAAAGTAGGTTTTGCTTGATCATACACAAAAATAAATAACAAATGTAAAGTTGCACTGATTAGAAGAGATTAGAAGTTACTCTAGCTCTAAGTGGGCTAATCTGTCAAATAATGCAGAAATTTAAAAAAAAAAAAATTCCGATTTCAACTCATGTAAATGATTTGGAGTAACAAGATTTGGTGTCAAAAGTCACAGAAGGCTCTCTGCTTATTCCCACGGCTGCATCTCTGTGAAGAAGCCCTCATACAGGCTGAAGCCCTGATCCAGAGTCAGAGGGATGGCCTGCGCCTCTTCCTTAATCTCCTCCCACGGCTGCAGCACTTGTTCTCCTGGCTGCTCTGGGAACAGCGTGGAGGACTCATCAAAATGCTGGTGGTGGTGGTGGTGTTGGTGGCTGTGGAGCAGCTGGTCTTGGTCTGGGTGTTGTGGGTGAAGCTGATGAGGGACGTGGAGTTCTCCCATGTTGACTGCGCAGTCCATGGACGCAGCGTTTACGTCCAAGTAACCGTAGGACTGATGGTGGTTTATGTGCTGGCTCTGACCCATAACGTCCCCTCCTCCGCACCACCTCCCCAGCCCCGCAGAATGCTGCCTCCCCTGCATGGACACCTCCATCTCGCAGCCCAGGGAGCTCAGCGCCATGTTGATGTCCAAATCCTCAAAGGTGCTGCAGCTCCCGCTGAGGACGTCGTCAAACACGGAGGTCAGGTCAAAGTCCCCCCTCAGGATGTCTGCTTTATTGGCTTCTGTGGCTAGCAGGGGGGACTCCGGGGCCCTCATTGTCTTGTTTTTGGAGGGCAGGTGCTTCCTTTTGCCGCCAACCCCCTGGTAGGACCAGGCTTTTTGGGCGCTGTGATAACCCTGAACGAGTTTGCTTTGACCATGTGAGCTGCCGCTGCTGCTGCTGTAGTGGTTAGCGGACATCCTCCTCCGTTTGAAGATGCCGTTGACGAACATGTCGGCGTATTGAGGATCAATCTGCCAGAAGCCTCCCTTTCCTGGCTCGTCCTTCTGTCTAGGGACCTTCTTGAAACACTTGTTGAGGGACAGGTTGTGACGAATTGAGTTCTGTGTTGAGAGACAACAAAAAAAAAGAGACAAATTTAACATGGACACAATGGGCAAATTAAAGTCAGTCGTGCGAAAACTGAAAACGCCACTTAGTCAGGGAGACAGAAGAGTGGGCGTTGGGGGTATTATTGTTGTTTGTTTAGAAAAGCAAATGTAGCTAATGAGGCTTTCTAGTAACAGGCAGCTCTGTGTATTTCAAACATGATCAGCTGTGCTTAGCTGCCATCTCTCTCAGGAGCCCTCATTAACACACACACAAACACACACACACACACACACACCAATCCTTTCTCCACCTAATCATCATTCCCCTCAGACAAAAACCCTGCATGAGCACTCAGAGGAGGATGGAAATTACAGATAGGCCTACTCTCAGATTATAGAAAAAAAGCACTCGTCATGGATATTATCAAACCCTCAGCATAGCCAGGAGGGTTTCCAGTTTTCAGATGTTAAAATATAAACAGGTATTATTTCTGTTTTCCCACTGTGGTAAAGAAAACTCTTCGCCTCATCTTCTGTGTCTTTACAAATGAAGTGCGTGATGGAGACACTGGAGTCAATTGCTCAGCCTTCCCTTCCTCACCTCACCATTTGTCAGACTCATAAATTATACAGGGAGAGTTATCCGGTCTAGGTTACCTGCCAGCTGGGCTCCGCGTGTCTGTAGTAGCAGAAATTCTCTGTTATCCAGTTATAGATGGTGGACAGAGTCACTTTAGGCTGTTTGCTGGCCTGCATGGCCATGCAGATGAGGGATGCGTAGGAATAGGGCGGTTTGACTTTGGGGTTGATTTTGTAGTCCACCTCCACCGGGGGGTTCGCCTGAACCGGGATCTGCGGGTAGCCGGGCGTTGAGTGCGCGCAGCTGGAAAACCGCGGGGACACGGTGTAGTCGCTGCCGGAGGTGACGGGGCTGCCGAGGTACAGGGGCATCCCGGTGGCGGCGGTGTCCCCCGCAGGAGGGCTGGACGGAGAGTCGGTGCCGGGTCTCGGGAAGCCGAGCCGTTTGACAAAGACGTGCTGCTGAGAGGACGGACACCCGGGTCCGGAGCCGTTGGGTCGCTCCGGGTCCGCGCTGAGGATGGAGAAATTCTGCAGCCAGTGGAGGCTGGTGAGGCTGTCGTCCTGGGGGGCAGAGTCAGACCCGGTGAGCTGATCCTCCAGGAACACCGCCAGACATTTCTCCTGAAACTTGTTGGCAATGTTGGGGCTCGTCAAAACCGGCATCCTGGCTTTCTGCGCGCTTTGAAAGGTCTTTAAACTGGCATTTAAAGTTCGGTGCAACCTTAGGACAAGAGACAAGTGTAAATAAATCGAATCAATAAATACTGGCCAAGATATCCAAATCAACCAATCGATCAGTTATTCTCCCAGACAGCTAAGTGACGCGTAAATTGCCTACCTCCGGTGCTCTGCAGGAGGAGATGCTGTGTGCACCTGTTGCGGTCAGTCCCTGCCTCTCCTCTCCAAAGAATCAGCAGCGCATCTACTCTCTGCGCAACAAGTGCGGCGGGGGGAGGGCGAGGAGCATCCAGCTCTTCTGGAGAAAAAAAGAAAAAGGAAGGACGAACTTAAGACCGATCCATGACTCAGGCAATCCGAGCATTTAGTCACTGAGTGTGTAGGGGGGAGTTCAAGACGTGACAATATGCGGAGACTGTCAAATAAAGTCGCTGATGAAGCCCGAGAGACAGCCCACCATCTCTTTAAAGTCACGGGAGGATTTCTGATTGGCTGACCACATCTTCTTTCCTATCCAGTTTTCATTTTAACCCCCCCTAACCTACCCTCCCTCACACTATAGAGTGAATGTCAAACGCCTGGACACGAATGGGTGCACAAATCCATTACTCGTCTCTGGTTTTATGTCTCTCCTGGTCCCGGAAACAGGCTTGAAATGTGACCTCTGTGGCGCGCGTCACAGCGCAACCGCTGGAGAGAGAAAAAAAAAAAAAACCGGGGGAAAACGCGCCACAGCTCCCGCTCCTCAGCTGCTAAAAAAGCAGTTCACTTCTCCTGACAGGCCATTGTTTATTTATTCATTAATTTGTATGCATTCCCTTTTAAACTACAGTCTACGCCATTTCAAAAAAAGTCAAACGCATGTTGTACAGCCTGGAAGCGATTTATGATTATTCTAATCAAATTACATCTTTACAGCTAAACTGATTTTTAACGGATGTCACTCTGCAACATACACACCATGCTAAACTTGTACCCTGATCATTAGTATTTATTTTGCAATTAAATTCATTCCAATCTGGTTACTTTTTCAGAAAGTAGAAGCTCTGAGGTGAAAAATTCAAGATGATGGACCTACCCCAACACCAAGTAAATAAATCCACAACAAATGTTCTCTGAAATCCGGGCCTCCTGGTTTCCCTGTTGTATCTTCTGAAGTATTTTCATTCTTGTTCTTCTTTTGTGAAACTCCCTTGCCTTTTCTGCTACATTTTTTTTTCTTTTTTTGTTCCTGTGGATTTTCTGGAATGTTGCTGTACTTTTCTGAAATACTCTCATGGTCTCTGTTTTTGTTTATTGTTTTTGTTTGTTTGTTTTTTGTTTTTGTTTGTTTTTTCTGCAAATTTGCTGTGGATTTGCCAGTTTCCTGCATCTAGGAACTACATTTTATATACAGTAGTAACCAAAAGACAGGCATCACTAATTAGCCTTAGCATGGTGGAAATCCTCTAACATCATATAAGTTAGATGCAATGAACACAATTAAATTCAATTAAATTCATTGTCCTCTGGACCCAGAGTCCAGAGGAAATCTATCTATCTATCTATCTATCTATCTATCTATCTATCTATCTATCTATCTATCTATCTATCTATCTATCTAT
>JAOWBL010000011.1:935038-945754 GCA_028564865.1 Zenarchopterus dispar
ATATATATATATATATATATATATATATATATATATATATATATATATATATATATATATATATATATATAAACTGCTACAATACCTGGAATTGAAAAACACGATTCAAACATGCTACGTCATAGTAGCTGGGATCCAACACTTGCTACACTTGATCCAACCCTGACACATTCACATTAGCAGGGTGTCAAATATTACTTCAGTACTTGATTAGATTTCCATCTATAACAACTTTAATTGTATTCAGGGTCTCGGGGGTCTGCTGGAGCCCATCCCAGCTGTCACTAAGCATAAAGTCTGGTCCAACCTGGACAGGTCATCAGTCCATCAGGGTCACTCACACACAACCAACCAATCACATTTACTCCTAAAAGCAATTAGAGCCGCTAATTGGATTGACAACTGATGCTAACATCTTTTATGCTGATGTCTGGTACTCAGAGTATGATAAAATGGTTAAATAAGACACCATAAGAAAGACAACAGACTGTTCATCCATGAAAATATGGTTGGACTTTTATGCTATTTTGAAATTTTCTGTTCTCTTGCATTCATTTGCTGTCTTATTTTAAAAGTGTATTTCTCCATTCATCCATTTTCTATATGTGCTTTATCCAATGCAGGTTCACAGGGATGTGCTGGAGACTAGGCCATTTCTCTTCAGGAGAAGGGGAGTGGTACAAACTGGACAGGTCATCAGTCTGCTGCAGGTCCACACATAGACAAACTACACACAATTACACACTCTCCAAAAACATACAACATATCCAGAAAAACTCCATTTAAATAGTTTTGTTCTTCCGCGCAAGATCTGACTTAGCAAAAACTGGCCTTAAATAAGGAAATGAGTATGAAAATGAAAGTTTTCAGTTTGGATTTGATGCCTTACTTTCCCTAAAGTTGAAATTGTACATACTCATCTGAATTTAATTTACTGTGCAAAATTAAAACTCCAGTGACTTTATTTGAATGCTAGCTAGGTGATTTGCTGTAATTATCTTATGTCTTTTTTCTTATCTAGAAAGAAGAGGTGCTTTCTTCATATTATTTCTAGCTTTAGACCTTCAAACCATGACTGCTATACTCATTTAAATAATTTGTTTTGCTGCTGCAGTGTTGGACATTTTAACATGGTGGTGGTGGATTTTCGGTGGAAATTGACTCGCTTTTGAAGTCAGCACCTAGTGGTCAGTCGTGGAACTGCAATCACCTTATTTCCTTGAACTTGAAATTTCAGTTGACTCACTTTTTAGGATGTATTTGTGTTGAGGAACAGCAACACTCAGAAGATGTTTTTGGCGCCTAAGAATATAGATAGATGTCTTTTGTTATAGCGTGTTATCAAGTCACAGGGTACCAGGCACAACAATAATGAGTGTTGTGCAACTCAATAGTAATTATGTAATGTTAACATCTCTAAATTCAGAGATAAATATCTTGTAATAAAATAGGAGTTTTTATAGTTTTACGCTTACATAACGCTGAAAATGCTTATTTTTGTGGGGTTTTTTACTTGTTTGTACAGTCACTGTGTTTTTTTTTTTGTTTTTTTTTACATATCCCTCTGTTTCAACTTTGATTCTGAAAAATGTCAGATTGGAGTGCTGTGTAGCTCTTTGCATTAGCCAGATCCTCTTTACCCAGAAGAGTATCCGAATGCCAGTAATCCTCATGATGTAAACCCGCAAAAATGTCAGAGCATGGCTAGGGCGTATAAACAGGAATGGGTGGGTGCCACCCCTTAAGACAAAAGTCTGTTAGCAGCTGGTTTTGGAAGGAGCACAGTAATGCAGCAAATTAGCACTGTTGCCTCTCAGTAAGGAGCTTCAACCTGCTGGCTGCCTGAACCCAAAGCCCTTCTGTGTGGAGTTTGGTTTGCATGTTTTCTCTCAGTCCAAATGTGCCTGACAGGTTAACTGGTGCCTGGAACCGGGATGTACTGGATGACCTGTCAAGACGCTTGGCATTTTTTAAAATTTGAATCCACAAACTCGCCACACTAAGAGTGAAGAGAAGAACCAGTTAAGAAAGAGAGAAAGGCCAGATCTGGACCAGACCCATGGTATCTCGGTCCAGCTAATTATGCGATGCAGACAGCTCTGGCACACAGAGGGCAGACTGCAAAAAAAAAAAAAAAAAAGAAAAAAAAAACAAAATGAAAGAAGACAAACAAATGGAGAGACGACTGAGACAAAGTGACATAGTTAGAGGCAACCAGATGAAAGGAAGGGGTGTGGGAGAGACGAAGAAGGCAGTGGTGAGGAGGAGACGAGCACAAAGAGAGGATGAGAGGGAGTGGGGGAGGGAAGGGGCAGAAGGGGTGAGGTTTGTCCTTTGGCCGATGGTCAATTAGTGGTGGGGAGAGTAAAAGGCCACAGTGATCTGTGTCTGTGGCTGCAGAGAGCTCTCAGCTTGTTTACTCTTGTACTGAAGGAGACAGCTGGGGCGCCTGCAACACCCAGGCTGCACAACATCATTAAGGAAAATATTAAAGGGGAAATGTTTTTTGTATTTTACTCACAGAAACAAAGACTGTCACTGCAGAAATCTGCTGAAGGATGCATGCAGCAGTATGGAAAAGATTGTGGATTGTTAAACATATTTGCGTCAGATCACTGAGTCCTACGTGATCCTGGTGATCCAGATATACGCTCCTGTTGTGTGTATGAATGAGAAATGCTTAAAGCAGAAAATTAAATTGATGTAAAGGGTAAGACTTAAAGTATGCATCATGCACTTGCTCCAGCATTTTATCCTTCACTCTTGGGAGCCACACAATAAAAGAAAGTTAAAAGAAGAGACCCCCATTTTACTGTTTTACTCTTGCAAGGCCAGTTTACGCGTTCCTGGCCAATCTCTATTGAAGGCTCCCTGATTTGGGCAGACGTACAGTTTGCACCATCCTCTTTCCAGCATTCCTCTGCTTGTCTGCACCTCGATTGAGAACGTGTAGTCTGGCTTGTGTCACTGGATTTCTGGCCAAAGAGATGTGTGGGCAGAATGCAAACTGGCTTTGATTGTTCAGTTGTATCAAAGAATGCGAAAGTTACGGAGTGTGAAGACTGTGGCCATGAGGACATCAAGGTAAAATCCTTCTGTATCCAATGCTTTGCAATCCCTTTGTGTATTTTTAATACATGAAAGAAGCTAACAAAAAAGTAAGGTAATAAGCACTTAAAGAGATGAAAGGATAATGCCAGCTGTCTGTGCAGGAGAAAGTGTCAGTCAAGACTCTCCCATGGGAGATCTTTTATTTGCCACCTTTCTCTGAGTCTCATACCTTGACTGGCTCTCTCACTAGACAGCCAGGGATCATGAAAAAAAAGTGGGAAACCTGTCACAGCCACTGTGAGCTTCTCCTCTATGGTTTTTAATGTGGTTCTGATACCACAACCATACCAAAAGACCAAAAAATAAACTTTTTATCAAATAAAGTGATGTTGGGTTTGATTGGCTGATGACCTTGCAATAAATCGTTTAATTTGCATAAACTTGAGTGAGGCTTTGAGAGATGTTTTGTACAGGTGTGTAACATACCTATTGTTTTCAATTGAAAATGAACTGGATCCGTGTGATGTTAGCAATGTGTCATGTTTAGTGATTTGTCACATGCTATATCACTCTTGTGTTCAAACAGAGAGCAAAAAAGGAATTTTGTCAAGCTTTATTTGTGAGGGGGTGTGTTAAGTTAGTCACCTGAACCTAACTAAAAGGCAAAAAAAAAACCCAAAACAAAAACAAATAGGAAGTATGAAAACCAATAAAGCTTTACTGCTCCATTAAAAAAAAAAAAGCTAAGTAGGAGCAATGCTGACTTGGTGCTAATTGGATATGGTGTAAGTAGTTGAGGATGTTCTTTACCCATCTTAAGGTACTCTTCAGGATTGAGTATTTTCTTCTCGATCATCGCCGCTGTCGCTGTGCAAGCAAAAGAAACAACCTTCTACAATGTGTCGTTCAAGCTTTTGTTATTTGCTTTACTTTTTTGTTATTTATGTTTTACTTTTTTGTTATTTTTGTTATATTCTTCATGAATTTTTGTGATATGGAGTGTTAATTTCCCAAGTCAGTGGATCCTACCGGGTCTGACACTGTAATAGAAACACTGTGGCTAAAAAAACAAAACAAAAGAGGAGGTCAGCCCTGTTACATTTCCGGTTTCTTAGCTTTGACCCTGATGATGGAAACCCGTCTAAAGTTGGGTTACATGCATGACAGTGCTAGTTTTAAGAACACTGTACCCTCTTTCTGCATTTTTGTGTCGCAAAACTATAGTCCTGAGTGGAAATTTTCTTTTAATGACCACATATCTAGAGATTACTTTTCATGACTTTGTGTTTGTTTTCGTTTGCTGGAATATAAGATTATCCTGCATGTACAAAACACACTAGGAATATTAAGTCTTCCAAAAGTCTGTGCATGTGGGAGTAACCAACCTGATATCTATGATCATCATGCTGGAGATGCTGCAGACATGGAGGAGATCCCCCTCTATTCAGGAGCATGGTATCCTCACTCGGTAAAATTGTAGCACATTTCATTTTCTCCGCATCGCGTCACCTAACAAAAGGGAAATCTCTTTTGTCAAAGCTCTGGTTTCTCATTGACGCCCCTTCTGTTCTTCCCTGTGATTAGGTTCAGAGCACATCACTTGGGGGTGAGGGGCGTGAAATCATTTGTGGTTGTAATTATGGCCTCCCCTCTCCAGAGTAATCATGAGCTATTAAAAGCCACCCTCAGCTCAGCCTCCCCCCAACAATACCAGTTAACATCCATGTTCCCCCCAGGAGGCTTCTGGAGAAGAGGTTAACTGCCTGCACACTGCAGTGGGACTGATCTCTGTGTTGATATTCTTATAAATATCATACAACAAAGGAAAAATACTGAACTGTAAAGTTAACTGTCAGACAAAGTGTTTTTAGACTGAAAACTATGGCTTAAACAATAGATCCTTAAACTCCACTCACACCAGCTTCTGAGGTCTCTATTGCCATGACGCTGAAGGATGGAGGTATATTTATCAATTACCCGTGTCACTAGAATCATCACAGTTTTGTAGATGCACATGTCTGCACACATTTGACTTGCTCAAAGATAATTGTGATCAAATCTGGTCTCAAATTCTGTCTTTCCAGCAATGATCATCACATTTTTCGTTTGGTGTCAGGTACATCACAAGTACTAAGAATTTTTTCAAAATGAATGTTGGAGCAGCAACTTCCTCAAAGTTGAAGTTTATTCAGTCAAGCAGCCTCAAAGAGAACATATCTGTTCCTACAAATGAAACCTGTGAAACACCAAATTTACCAAAACATACAACTGTTTGACATTCATGATGAATTTTTTGAAGTCCTATAATCTCCAAGACTGTTTTTTATTTTTCCTCGGATTTTCAGACGAAACATTTCAAAGACAATAATGCCACAATAATACCGTTTGCCACAATAATACCGTTTCTTATCTGTTTTTTTTTTTTTTTTAACAATGTCTGTATTAAAATAGACTCTTCACGTGTCTGTTGTGACAAAGAGAGAATTTAGTCAAGAAGCTAGACTGTTTACCTCTTGATCTATGTTACTGGCCTCACCTATGGTCATCACACACACACACACACACACACACACACACACATAATGTAAATACATGCATCTGAATTGCATTTCTTTGGCGGGATTGCTGGACTCGCCCTCGAAGATAGGGTGAGAAGTTCAGTCAAGACCCAGGTGGTTTGGGCATCTGTTCAGGTGCCTTGCTGGGGAGGTGTTTTCTGCATGTTCACCTGGGAGAAGACCCAGAGACTTTTTTTGACTGGAGCTAGAGAAGGAGGCTGGGTAGAGTCTGGGCCTCTCTGCTTAGGCTGATACCTCTGTGATCAGAACCGAGATAAGCAAGAGTTAATGGACATCAGCTGTCTTTTCCTGGTATGGAGGACCAGTAGCTCTAGTCCAAGTCTCTCCATATCAACAGACTTGGAATAGAGCACATCCTCTAAATCTCCCTTCTTGAAAAGGGCAACAATTACCAGAGTTCTTCCCTGGTATCCATGCAATATTGCAGGGGTGTGTCATCCAATACATCCTCACAACATCCAGAGCCTTGAGGAACCCTCAGGGTGGATCTCCCCTACCTTCAGAGCCTTGTAGGACCTCAGCTTCGTTCCAGAGTCCACAGACTAAGCTTCCTCGGTGGAAGAGGTGTTGGTGTGGTTGAGAAGTACTCCTCCTGATAGCATCCCTCAAGCTCAACAGAACCCCACCTTCTCCAATCGCTGCTTTAAACACCTGAACTGCCTGACGGTTTACCAGAATATTCTCTCTGAATCTTCACCTGTGAGCCTTCTGTTGGCTCAGCTCAGTTCTTCATATTTCAAATACAAAATAAGAGGCAATATCTGTCTTACATTTTTTTTTACTACTATCCGTCTTACATTTGTAGCTCAAATACACAGAAAACAAGTCCAAAACTATGAATAAATATCTTAAAAACTTGATATGAAATACTATATGGCTCAAAAATCTTTTCCCCAGTGTTCCTCTCTCCCTGGCTCTTTCTGGCAGTTTCAGAGGCTCTGAGCGGCCTTTCTAAGCATCCTGGTTGAGTGAACACAATCCCATTATCAGTGACAGTCAATTAAACAGCTAAATGCCAAATTCAGAATGGTTTATGCTGTAACACAGAGGGCAACTGGGGTTCAATGACAAGAGACTGATTGGGAAATGATTGGAAGTTGGATAAATATCAAAGCTTTCCAGTAACTGTACAGCTAGAGACACGGAGGTGAATGACATGGTCAGAAATTCAGGATTTTTGTGGTGGCACATTTGTCCTTGTGGGGTTGAAAGTGGTACCAGTGTGAGAGAGCCGAGTCCCCCAAGGTGGTTTAACTGCCCACAAAGGGCAGCACAAGTAGAAAAGAGGAGAACGAGAAGAAATAGAGGACTTTGAGACAAACAAGAACTGAGAAAGGTCACACCAGCCATCCTTGGATCTCGGTGTGTGTGTCTGTTTGCTTTATTGAGAGGGACCTCTAATAAAAGTTTCTGTCACATTGTACTGGCGCAGCAGGGAGTGGGAGACGAGGGAAGACGAGGAAAGATGAGCTGAAGGAAATAGAAAAGAAACAGTGAGAGGAGGAGTGTTTATTTTCTCCCTCTTCCCTCCACTACTCAGCCTTTTCCCTCCTTTTTGTACTTTTAGCGGCGCATGTTCATGTGTGTGTGCGTCTCCACAGTCTCTGGCACTCTTGAGTCTCGTACTGATTACCTCACGTGGGTCACGTCTTTCTGGAGAGCTTTTAACGGTGGACCATTACCAGGCAGCTGCTGGGTTTTCTTTTTACCCTTTTTCTACTCTCCCTGTTCCACCTAGACAGCTGAGGCAGCTGAAACATTTCAGCTAAGTACCTTCAACAATCAAATTTAACCTCAGTAGCAAATAAGTAGGACAGACAGAAGACTGAAGATCTGTGGTGTCCACTCAACGCAGCTCTGCCACATCATGGTGTACCGAGGCTCCTCTATCTTTCTGCTATAACACGATTTCTGAAAGAGAGTCACATCATGCCATTTGGGACTCATCTGTCATATTTGCTATGTTGTTGGTGTTTTTGTTTATTTGTTTGTTTTCAGATAAAAAAAAGATTAAGCTGTCATTGAGATCGACCCCTTGATACTTATACCTAATTCGGACTACATTGCTAATTATAAATGTGTAAGAATAAACTATTTATTAGAAGAAAAGACATTTTCTTCAACTTTTTGAAGTAAGTTTTTGGTGTGAGCTTATAGTGTCTTGTCTTGAGTGGACCAGCTTGACCAGCCACAACTATTTACTTAGTGAAAATTGTCTCTTGTAAAATGGATTTGGTACCCAGTGCCAAGTGAAGCATGGCGGAGGTGGGGTTTATGCACTAATTCATAAAGTAGCATCCAAGAGCCACTATTCAAAACAACCAAGATGTCTACAGAACTTCTAATTACATATTTGATCAATGATTATTATTATTATTATTATTATTATTTTTACTGCAAAATAGACAACAATCATTCAACACTGCAAAAATATTTTTTGAAGGTCAAGTTGAACCAGACCTGATTCAGACTGATGGGAAGTGCTTTCTTGAGCCCTCTTTTTCTTTTGGCTTTTCCCTTTCGGGGTTTCCTCACCGGAACTGCATATCCTCTCTCACCACATCCAGATATCACTTCTTTGACTTTGATTGTTTTTCCCCAGCCTGCCAGCTCCATCACCAGCTTCCTTTTGCCAGCGTATTTACTATCCCTCCTGTTTACGTGTCCAGGCCATCTCAGAACCAATCCTGCAGTCCAATTTCCACCTGAAACCCATCTGTCATTCCTACTTCACACCTCACTGCTATAGCGTTGCCCTCATGCAAGACCTGTACGATTTTAACATACTTTACTGCAGCTCCATTCTTCTTCATGCATTATCACAATTCATCCTTCTGTCCGTTGTGGCACACTTTCCCTAAATCACCGGACACCTCACAACTCCATCCGACCTTCCCTGTAATTCACCATCAGCCCTCTCAAAGGTGGGTCTTTCTTGAGCCAATGCAAGAAAAAAACAAAAACTGGTCAAGTAGATCGGGCACGGGATCATAAACTGGCATGGGATCATAATAATTACAATGAATTCGGTCTTAAGGCTGGAAGTGTGAGGTGTACATTTCCATGACACTTATATCAGGTTTCCCACATTTGACTGGTTGGGACCCCCAGATATTTTCCCTCGTTCCTTTGTTGTAGTATTTCATTGCCTCCCATTTTGTCCCAGTAGCAGTAACAACAGTACAAGGGTATAGTGTATCTTCGCCTCCTCACGAGTGTGCCATCTCTAAGGTGGTCGGGGTGTTTGTTACTGCTCCCTCCCTCCCCTCCTCATGTTTTCCTCTGTTTTATGTGTGTGTCCTGCCCATCCTATCCCATTCAGCCTTCCGTTTACCATGACAATAGCTGCCTGCCGAGAACTGCTCCCATGTATAGCCTGACCACCGCTGGCTTCTGGCAGGAGCCCATACGCTGCTGCAAACCGCCCAAGGCAATAAAGAGCCCGCCAGGGCCGACCAGGCCTCCCCGTAAACAGCCAACACTTCATTTGTTGTGTCTGCCTGCTACACTTTCAATGTCCCAGAGCTGTCGGGTTTATGCACTCACTATGTCAGGGGTGGAAAGGGGGTATGATTTTATGTACCTAATGGTTTAGAGCTGCAGTCTGAGTGGACAGGATAA
The DNA here is from genome assembly GCA_028564865.1 of Zenarchopterus dispar. NCBI lineage: Eukaryota > Metazoa > Chordata > Actinopteri > Beloniformes > Zenarchopteridae > Zenarchopterus > Zenarchopterus dispar. The sequence goes on from JAOWBL010000011.1 coordinate 944,290, forward strand.
CCGTCAATGACAAATTGTCCAAGAGGGAGAATAAAGAGAGCAATGAGAGTTTTAAGAGATTAGAGTTCTCTAGATACAGAACTGTTTATTGTCTGAACCAGTTATTGAGCATGTGTGGAAATAACAGACCAAGTCAGAGTTCAGGCTTTAATACCATCCAGAATAGGATGGAGGTGGGAGAAGGCCCTGCTTAGACAGGGTATTAAAACCTGTTCTGAGTCATCTGATCTCAAGTGGGCATACAGTGAATAATATTTTACTGAAAACTGACACATGAAATTCAGACTTTGTGGAAATTGTGGTTCAACAGAATATATCTGTTCATTTATGTTGAAAAACAAGAAAAAATATAAATGAAACTGGCTCACACGAAATTGTAATATTTTGTTGCACAATCTTTTGAGGCAGCCACTGCAATCAAGCCATTTCTGTAACTCTCATTGAGACTTCTGCACCTGTAGACCAGGTACCAGGCCCACTCCCCATGAGCAAACTGTTCAAGCTGTCCCAGGAAGGGTTTCTTCTCCAGACTGCATGTTTCAGCTCCTTCCACAGATGGATGTAGCTTACTTTTCCACCCTATGTGACTTCTTGTTTGACTTCTTCTGTTGTGTTTCTATCCTGATTGTTCAAACATTTGTCCTGTTACCTTTTCAGTGCTGGTGTATTTGTGCGTCTGTAAAATTACCCTGCTTGTCCTCATTCCCTTGCTTCTGGTCACTTCTGGTTTTGCCTTTTGATTTGATTTTTGTGTTTCCAGATTTAGTCGGATAATAGCGGATGCTTGATTGATTACTCCTGTCTCTGTCATCTCCAGCATTTAAGTCTTTCATAGATTCCACATTAAAGTACCATTTTCTTTCTGGAATCTGTTTTCCAACTGGAATGTAAAGTGAATATATATTTAAGCTACAAATGAGATTAACTCTATATAGGGCAATCAATAAAATATTTAAACTTTTAAGCTTCAAGTCTGGATAGTTATTGGAGAATACTAAAGGACCTCTATTAACATTGCATTTCTTAATTTTTTATTTTCTGTAATAATCACAGTATGTAGGTCTACTGAAGTTTCCGAATATGGTCACTTGCCCCATGAAGGGTTAAGTTGATTAGAGAATGCATGAAACATCTTAGGTAAAGAAAAGTCAGTGTATACCTAATGTTTTTCCTTAATTTCTGATGAAAAATTCCCCTCCTCTAAGCAATGCCTGGAGGTGAGAGGTTCACTGGACTACAGACTTTTCACAGAACCCATACGTGATTGACTTCATCTGAAGAGCTTTTTTCTCTGCAAGAATCAGTGATTTGGTTGTGGGACATTCAAAATGGTTCCATTTGATTAGATAAGTTCTGCATATATGCGTGTGTGTGTGTGTGTGTGTGTTTGTGTGTGTGTGTGTGTGTGTGTGTGTGTGTGTGTGTGTGTGTGTGTGTGTCTGCATGCCTCAGGCCTTGGGAGGGC
>JAOWBL010000011.1:955875-1025287 GCA_028564865.1 Zenarchopterus dispar
TATATATACATATATATATATATATATATATATATATATATATATATATATATATATATATATATATATATATAAGTATATTTACATTACAAGGTAATTTGGAAGTGACAGTTTTACCTTATCATGTAATTATGCAATGTACACGTTTAGCCCAGAATTGGTAAACCATTCTGCGATAAATTCGCTCAGAAAAAGTTAAAGGGGCAGCCACGACTACATCACTTTGGATGTAAATGTTTAACATCAACGATAGCGGCCACAATAAATCACTGATACATGACATGCTGTGTGTGGTCATCAACTTTCTTATCTCACCCTGCCAAGATATTGATGATGACGGTACAGCCCACCAGAAACGGGGCCAGAGGGGTTTTGGTCTTGTCGTTGACCGCCACCAGCAGCACCACCATGGTCACCAGGCAGGTCATGGCCAACTCCCCAAAAATGGCTTCGTACAGCTGGCTTTCTGACTTGAGGATGTCAAACGCTGCTCCGGTGGCGTTGTTGTAGCGCTCTGCTGGGGTCATCAGCTGTGAAACATGGTTGGCAGTGAAAGCTGCTGGCAGAGTGTTGTCAACACAATAACTTGTACATCAAGCCCTTGAGAATCTTCTGGTCATGGCGGATCATTTTTTTAGCTGACCTTGGCCATTCCAGCTCCGAGGACTCCCCCGATGACCTGGCTGATTAGGTATGGCACAACCATCATCAGCTCCATACCTCCACACAGGTAGATGGCAATAGTGAAGGGAGGGTTGAAATGGGAGCCACTTGAAAAAGAGAAAAAGAAAGAATAGAGACAAGATACAGTTGTCTGAGCTATAAAGTAGACCATCTTTCGATTTTCTGATTTTTTTATCACATTTTTTCTTAAAGCATCAGGTATTCCTCAGGTGTAATATGTCAATAAAAACTCTGATGATCAACAACACATTATATGTTACACTGGTCATTATTTATCCAACAAAATAACAGTCATGCATTGTTGATCTAAAGCCAATTGGACAACCTCTTTCAATCAATAATTAAGGCACATTGTTGCTCTGGAGCGTTAAAGTGTGTATTTACAAAGAGGAAAAATATCCGCAAATAATCTTAGAGATAAAAATTTACAATATTATCAATACAGGGTTTCAAGGCCATTTTCAGACAAACTGTTTGGTGGGAGAAAAACAGTTTTCTTTTAAAACCGAGTTTAGGTTTGCAGAGTAGGATCTGAACAAAGTACAAGACTTCTGGAACAACAAACACCTCGTAGCTACTGTCAAGCACGGCGGTGGAAGGGTGATGATGTGGGCTTGCTTTGCAGCCACGCCACCGTTCAGCCACTGAGTCAACCATGAACTTTCCCGTTTATCAAAGTATCCGATTCACTGACTCAGTTCAAGTCCAGATCATCAACCTGACTGAAATGCTGTGACGGGAATTCAAGAGAGCTGCGCATAAACAAGTGCTGATAAATTTATTGGATTGACCCGACGTTGTGCAGAAGATCTGACCAAAATTCCTCAACGAACACATAAAAAACTGATGATGTCCCAGAAAACTATTACTTCACATTTGTGCTTTTACAATCTGCTGAATCATGAAGTGTACAGTACTTAGTTAACACACTCTTTCTTAAGTTTATTATTAATAACAATTTTTATTTGTAATTATTACTACTAATAGTTGTTATTATTATTATCATCAATAATTATTCTGGGGCCATGTTCTGGGTCTCTGGAAAGGGCCTAGAAACAAGTTGCATTGTCATTGATGCTGTACAAGTAAAACTGAATTGAATTGAATTGAAATGAATTGAATTGAATTGCTGTAACATGTCATGTTTTGTTTTGAGGTTATGCTTATTTAAATTTAAGATTTGCTAAGGACCAGATGATTTTTATTATATCCTTTAAAGAAAATCCATAAATGACTGAGTAAATCAAAGTTGGATTTAAAAATATGACTCAAATGAGCATTTTCACTCAAAACAAATCATATATCATAATAATCTTTAATGGAATAAATCATGCATTGATGGGAAGCTCTTCGGGAGACTTTATGGTACCTGATTTTGTCCATGACAGCCACCAGCACTGCCACGGCCAGCCCGTGGACCAGGGCCGGCTGCAGCCGTCCAGCTGCCGGCACGTTCTCGATGACGGACACGCAGCCGATGAAAACGAAGAACATGGTCCCCACGATTTCAGCCAGGCAGGGCTGGTAAAATCTCTCATATTTGTTCCGAGGTTTGTTCACGGGGGCTTTCTTGCCCTTCTCCATCAGGGTTGAGTTCGTGTCTTCCATTTCCAGTTTCTCTACACCCATGTTTGCTGCAGCCTCGTCCCCCACTTGCTCCAGCACTCCCACCTGGAGCGCCTACAGCTGAGTGTTTAAAAGGGAAGTGGAGAGCATTGGGATTATGCACAATCATCTCCTGCTGTTGTTGACACACTGGACTCACAGGTCAATATAACGCCACAAGGCAATGATATCAGACAATCTCCACCCGTGTTTTAATCCTTATTTAACACCTCTCGGCTCTGTCATACCAGGTAAAGAAGCCTTAAAAATTCCTTCCTAGAAAAATAGAGAGACAACAAGGTTCAAAGCAGGACACAAGTCGTGGAGGTTGACCTCAGTTATTGGGATCAATATGCATTCCAGAGGTTAATTTGTCATTTATTCACAATAATCATCGCCTTACGGGGTGACAAGGGCAAGTCTAAAGCAACTCACATTAGCCTATAAAGATAAGACAGTCCTAAACCTGAGACTTTGCAACACCTCACAGGGGTCAGTGTCTTAGTGCACGTTGACAATGAAAACAAGTTGTTTTCGTATTTGAAACATTTATTCCCAGCGGATCATTGTAAAAATACATATAAAAAGTTAAAAGCTTTTGATGTTGTGTTGCCTGAACATTTATGAACCCTTTTAACGATTTTTTTTTTCTCAGAAGTTGAAACCTGATAATTCAATTCAACACGTTTGATGAATTATTTCCTTGGGGAATGATTGACTATTTCACAATCGTGTAGTAAGAGTTTGAACAGACTTGGATTGTTGGAAAAGAGCCCTCTGGCCTGGGCTCAAGCTTGGCAGACTGCAGATAGGTGTGATGCTCTGACGATGAACCCATGACTGTTATTGTTTTAGTTATTACGGAAGTCTTTAGCTGTTTAGAAGCTACCCAGAGAAAGAAAACACAGAAGTTCAACTTAATTTTAGACATCTTGCTGGAAAAATGGGACAAAATAAACCCTGAACTATTCCATCAGTCGGTGTTCTCAGTGGCAGGTGGTTTATAAAGCTTCGTGAGGAGGGAAAAATGACAGTTCAAAGTGATAAAACCTCTACTTTCCCAAAGTTTTTTATGTTTTGATGGGCTTAAATGCAAAAATGGATGAAGGTAATGACTTTTGTGGTTTTCACATAAACAAAGAATTCTAATAAAGGAAGAATTTTTTTTACTTGTTTTTTACTGAACTGTATATGGGATACTTACCTGTACACTTTTTAATCAGAATGTTTCATGCATCATATGTTCGAAAACAAACTCTGGTCTTACCTCATTTGACTGAAGTCCACCAGTTGAGGATTTTTAAAAATTTTATATGAAGTGCATTGCTTTATACTGTATTTGACATGAAGGAACGTGAGACGGGAAGAATATAAAAAAAAATAATGTTCTACAGAGCCCCAAAGAATCAAGACATTGGATCTTACTCATTTGTAGAAAGTATGTGGTTAAAAAGCCCTTTTGTTGGAAATAACGCAGCCAAACAGAGTCGAGGCTGAGTTGTAACAAAGGTGAAGATCACCAGCTTGTATTAACAGCCTGGGTAGTAGCACAGTCTGAAATTAGACTAAATATATGGGAAAATGAATGAGGGCAGAAGACACTGAGGAAGAGAAAAAAAAATCTTTTTAAAACCAGAATTGGCCAGAATCTTGTCTGGTTGAGGTTTGAATTTGCACAAAGGATTTAATACGTTCCATGACCTGGAACTCTAAACCACTCAGTCATCAGTATTTCCAGCTGTGCTTTTTCTCCTGAGTCACAACAAAACATCTGTCATGAAGAAGGTCTGTTTGGGTTAGAAGGTGGAGCTACAAGTGTCTATCTGCACTCTCACAGACTGCACTACACACCCACTGGAGCAGATGACACACCCACTCCACTTCACTCCTTCATTCCATAATCCAAATTTAAAATAAACCCTCATCCTGACCACGATCGAACACTTTCCCGAAGATGTGTACTCATGAGATTTTAATGAGAACAATAAATTAAATGAAGCTGCGGAGCCACTTGGACGGAACTGAAGAGCAGCGAGGCTGTCGTCCGTGACGTTGGGTTAACTTTATGAACGTTAAGCCAAATCATAATCTTTTCCTGCCAGTAAACATATATTCTTGTTTAACTAAAATAAAACCACGTAAAGAGCAGCTGCTAGCTGAAGCTAGCTGTGAACAGTGCTGCACAGGTGGATCCAACCCAGGAGACCTAATGAAGCGGTTAGCAGCCACCCTGCTGAAGACTCAGCCTCAGTGGTCCTAAAATCCTTCCCATGATCCTGGTTCTAGACTTAGACCTGAAAAGAACTGGAAAAAAACACCCTGTGACGTCACTCACTGGTTTTCTGAAGCCAGCTTTTGAAGGATCTTTTCCATCACATCATGGATTAGTTAACTACTCTGCTAGGGTTTTACTGATACGTAGCAAAAGCCGATGACAGCCAGTCATTGGCTGTGCTGCCCACCATTAAAAAGTTCAAACTTCTAATAATGGATACATTTATATAACGTCAGTTGCTTCCTGCTTTATATGGATGTAAAGTTTACATACAGAAACCAAAACTGGCCTGTAAATATGTTTATTTGTCCTTCGGAGTCAGTAGAGATTTGACTCACTTTGAAGTCAGTCCCCAGTGGTCAGTCAGGTAACTGCAGCTTTTCGTACTTCCGGATTGGCTTCAACCTGGAAGTTGGAACGTTAGCGTTTGGTCTCTGAGAACCGTCAGACATAAACCCAACTACGACTGTGTGGAGGTCAAGACCACAGCCACACCCCTGGTTCCTGTTGATGCTCTCACCCATTAAGTTATATCAGTGAGAAAAGAGTCCAGACTGTTTGGTTCTGGTTGTCAGCGGTCCGTGTGTTCTGCACTGTTGAGGATGAGCATCTTCATCATTTCTGTCAGGTTGTTTTTACTAATATCACTGGTGACTGTATGTCAGACTCCTCCAAAGGATCAGGAGGATGTACGACAAACTTTTTGGTTAATAATCCTTTGTCTCTGTAAATTTATGTATCTTTGGCATGACTAACATTTTTATTTGAACGCAAGATGGTCTCCAGTTATTTTCTCCATTACCCCTCTGACCACCGTAGCAGGACAGAAGACACCAGCAAGACCAGACCCACGTGAAAAGAGAGACTGGAGGGTTATAGTGCCCCTCCCCCCACCGCAATAAACATAACGGACTTTGCTCTCTGTCTCGTAAATGACATTATAAAGAAGCGATAGCAGTAGAAGTCCATCAGACATGGAGCAAACAGCGAGTGCAGTGAGGGAGAGGAAAGCAAAACAAATCATTTCACTTTGTTGGCATGTTCTCCAGCCTTCTCCTCTCTAACGAACGTGCACACATGAACATTTTTTCCTTTCTCCTCCTACCTGCTGTCGTTTGAACTCCAGACAAGCTCAACACATAGGCGTCTTCATAAGAGGACATTCAAGAACATAAAAGAAGACTCAAACTTACACAAATGAACATTTTAATCAGCTGCACAGATTTGAATTCATCAAATATAATTTATTACAAACTGACTAGTCATTTTGTCTTTGCAAGGAACCAAAATAGAAAAATGAATGCATGCAAATGAACTGGTAATTTGACCCTAGTAATCACATGCATGTGTATATTATCAGAAGATGTCAGATGAATAAATCCATTTAAAAGAGCTCGGAAAATCAGAAGAACTCAAATGCATGTATTCAGCTTTTTCAATGTCATACAGTTTTTAACTTCCAACACAAACGAGATAACTTTTCAAACAGCATTTGTTATTTCCAGAATAAAACTGGCCTGTAAGCAAATCTGAACAATTTTACACTCTGTAGCTTGTTGCAACAGCTCTAGATGTCGTGACCACAAACTGGGTCGCAAAAAATCTGACGCACAAATGTGAAACCTCTGATGCTGAGACCAAATGCAGAAGAAGGGTTTTCTCCTGTCCTTCATCTTCTCCACAGAGTGATTTTGGCAAACTTGTGCAAAACAGGTCCAGCGGTGAAGTTTGGCACTCAAAACGTCAACTCTGACAGACCTGAGGGGAGAAAACGGTACCTGTTCTTATGAACGCGTTTGAGTAGCACAAGTAAGCAAAGCAAAGCAAAGTGAAAGCCGACGCTAGCAGCCACAAAATGTCCATCGGTGAACAGCTGACATGCCCACTACCTAACATAACACTGCCAAATAGCTGTGGATTATTACCCAGCTTGAGTTTGTCCTTAGTGGCCCAGCAGATGCTGTAATGATTAAGAAGTTGCTCCAGCAGCTCCTTCTCATCCAGGAACTCCAGACTTTCAATTCTGCAAAGAGATCAGAGAAATTAACCATTTTAAAAGTAGATAAATTACCCATCATAATTTTAACCCCCCACAAATGCAGATCTCAGGAAATGTATTTCTTTTTTCTGTTTCCCCTTTAAGACAGTCACAGTGAATAGAAACACTGGTGACACTTTGGGGAGAAAATTTTAAGAAATTAGCCAACATTTTGCCACACAGGTGTGCACAAAAAGAAACCCTGAGCCATCAGAGCAATGACAATGAAATGAGAATCCAAAACGTCAGCTACAGCAGGCACCCTGTTTACTGTTACCACATTTCCCAGTAAAATGCTGTTGACTGTCTTCCAATCACAGCCGGGATAACATCTGACCTTTATATCTTTTTGAAAATTAGAAGACACCCTCTGACTCACTGAAAATATCAAGGTCTTATAGTATAAACAGGACGGTTTGTGGCCAGGAGGTCAATTTTATTGACTCTGAAAGGTCTGAAGTTCCTTTTTAAGATCAACATGAACAAATAGTGACGGATAGCATGCCTTACCTTGCCACATCATCCCGAGGGAGCATGCCGTAGATCGTCATCATATCTAGAGCCTTGACAGCCTCCCATCCAGCATTCAGAAACTGATCCTTCTGCACACACCACACAACAAACAGGTTCATGTATGAGTAATCTCAAAATAGCAAAGTATGGGTTAGAGGCATCAACGCTGCCTCATGTTTTAGTAAACAGAAAACTTCTTGGGCGAGAAATCTGAACAGCTGGCCTAACCGTCCACAGCCACAGTGTTCCAAATACAACTGTAAGATTGCTGTGTTGTAATAAATAAATAAATTCATACAACAAGCTGGAGGTTACCTGAGTGTCAAGAGATTGGCAGACTTCCACTCCTGCCAGGATGCAGTGGCGATGTTGCAAGTTCTCGATCATCACCTGGCCAAATCGATCGTACATGTTCACCTGGATAAACAGACAAAACTGACTGTTGTCTTGAAAACATAAAATAAAATAACTACAGTACATCAGTGCAGAGCTCCAAATGTATTTAATACATCTAACTTTAAAAAAAAAAAGCCTCACCTGCAACATCAACCGGATTGAAACCACATTCTCCCATTAAATGGTTGGACAGTAAACAATTATTGAGGATAAAAGTTTATTTTTGACTACAGCGCATGTATTCACACGAAAATGAACATCAGTATCCAACTGCTGTTGCTCTTTTTTTCTGCTTTGTCAGGTTGGAGATCTTTGTTGTGTTTACCTGCTCGTAGTTTATGAACATGGTGGTGTGGAAATGATTTGCTGCCCAGCGTATTAGGTCGGAGGACTGCGATGGTGTCATGTAGATCAGCACACACTCTGCCAAGAACAAGGTCGGTAATCTAGAAGTGAGAAGAAAACATTATAATTCGTTACTGCTAAGATCCAGCCGGGCCTCTTCCAGTGCAAAAGAATGACTTAAATACACCCGTTTTCTCCCACTATGACTGGTAAAGGGATGCAAATATTTTAAGTATCAGACATTATGCAATTAAAGGATTAGAAAAATAGTCACAAAGGGTACAAATTTCTGAGGCCTCCTTGTAACACTGTTTTATCTTTACCCTACAGTGTGAAGCGCCTCGAGGCGACTTTTGTTGTGAATTGGCGCTATATAAATGAAATTGAATTGAATCTAAAGAAAATTTGAATAAATTCTCTTGCCTGTAGGAACGCTCTTCTAAAATTAACATATTTAGGAATATATTAGTGAAACTATGAGTGGGCTTTCTAACCAACAGGGGGGTTTGGAATTTAACACTCAAAAGAGCCAGTCTGGGTGCGGCCTCCTCTCACATCAGGCTGCAGATGGCAGACTTAGACCTGCACTGCAGTCGTTCTGTACAGCGACTCTTATCTAAAGCTACTTACGGAGAGAAAACACACAGATAAGCAGCAATTCTTGGACCTCTGAAGATGTGCTGGGAAAAGAAATTATAACCGACAGGCAGCAGCAGAAGCCGCTTATTTCTATAATGAAACAATACTTTCTTCGGGTTCTTCAGAAATTCAGTGAGATTGAATTTTTTTTTACATACTCTGTGTTAATCTGGAACTTTTTCAGTTTTTCCTCGAACTTAGCCACGTCTCTGAGGTCTGCTCCAAAGACACAATAACGATCCGAGTCAAGACTCTCGTCATCTGAAGAAAAACAAACATGTTTAGAAAAACTTTCCATGACTAAATGAATAATATTTGGTGTTCAAATTCATTGATCTATCAGTAGCTGTTGTTAACAGCTAAAAATTTAGTTGAGTACCGAGCAGTAGGGAATCTGTTGAGTGTGTCTCGATGACTGCCTTGTACAGGGGAGGTTTTGTTCTAGAAAGATGAAAAACACAATTACAAGTCCATATGAAAACAGCAAATGAGCAAAAAAATATTTTACATGCAAACAAATTATATAGTCCACCTCCACAGACCTTGATATGATGTCAGAAAAATTTCATGGACACATTTTTGTATTTTGTTGCCTCAAATTGGCATTGAAAGCCAGGATACTTTACCTCTGCTGGTATAGCATCCTGGCTGCCAATATTATATTTAATTGTATTTCAGTAACATTGATTCCTTCAACTGAGAGGCTTTTGAGAACATCTTTGTAACTTATTTCCAGCCAAAAATCAAGTCTTAATCTAATTATTTTCATGTAGTTTTAGCAAACTCTGCCTTCTGTGCATACATCTCAAATAGCCTCTAGTTATTTGTTTGACAGCATTAATTTCAGTACTACTGTGCAACTCAAGCTTAAGTCTAACTTCTTTTTTTATAACACTGCTCTGTAACTCATAATCTTTGTTTTTTCTTTGTCTTTTTGTTTTCATTATGTAAGGCACCTCAAATTGCCTTGTTGCTGAAATCTGCATTACAAAGAAACTTGCCCTGTTTGTGTATTTCCTGATTATTACACACTAGTTTGCGAACATAATTTCTACTAAAGTGAAGGAATAGTAATTTGAATAGTATTTTGAGCACAAGCATTTACAATTTGTGGCCCCAAAACAATGATAACTGGTGACAAAATACTAATTAAACAATTACTAAAGGCAAGGAAAGGTTAATTTTAGGCCATAATTTAGTAGTTTTTTTTTTTTTTTTTTAAATCAAGTTTGGGACTCCTTTGAAGCTGGGACGTGAGTTTATGAAGAGGTTTGTCTCCCCCTAGAGGTCTTTGCTCAACATTACACAACCAAACCCACTTGCGCTGTTTTATGCCCATTCTTGAAGTGATAAATTATATTGTATTGTCATAAATGAATGGTTTGTTTAATTCATAAAATACAAGTTCATGCAAAAATATTCTTTATAAATCTATAAAGGAAACTCCCAAATGGGTTTATTAATGATAAATGGCAAAGAAAAAATAAATCTTACTTTATATGGTGTATTTTCTTGGCGACAATAGTGGGAAAGTCTACTTCAAAAAGCTTCCGTGGCAAGATATTTTCATCCTATTACAAACACATACACTTACGATCTGTGCCCAACAATTTATTTATTGATTTCTAAAATATTTTGATTACAGCAAATCAAATGAAACCTATTGAAAAGTCACAACACATTAATGTAAATCAAATTTGCAAACCTTTAGTCTCCAAAACGTGGTGTCCAGTCCAGCACCTAAGTTGACTACTTGACATTCACACTGTGTTTTCTTTAAAAATTCATCAAGGAGAAGGTTCACTCCCTTAAACCTTGCATAGTAGCCTGCTTAGTCAGATGAGAACAGCATGAGATACGCAAATAAATCAGTACATTATTTATAATTGTTACATATGCACAAAATACACCCTAATAAAGATTTATGTTTCTTCCCAAAATGTTTAGATCTATAAAGAGCCATGAAGAATCTTGCAAGCAAACTGTGATCATGCAGAGAATGAGCAGTAAGCATCAAAAGTTTAACTGTAAACATTAAGGAAAAAAAATTTCAGACCTTCAACTGAAAGACCCACCAATCGTAAAGTGGGTTGCTATCGTTTTTGTTTGGTTTGTTTTTTTTTTTTTTTCGGTGCAAATCACTTTCAAATTTTGTGTGGATGATGAACAGATTTAGTGTGAGTGTCCCCTGCTATTTACTGAATGAATGAGCACCTACGGCAACAAAAAAACCAAAACAAAACAAACAAAAAAAAAAAAAAAACACCTAGAGATTACTGTTAAGAACTACGTTGTAAAGTGTAACTCATTTGTAAAAATATAATTAACCTAAAATGGTAGTTTAATTAAAAAGAAACAGTAAGGTATTCCAATGAGACGGCTGAACTTGCCTCTGTTGATTTCAGGGGCCTTCCGGGGTCCTACTGATCTTGTAAAGTACTGAATATATGGGTCCTTCCAGTAGTTTTTACTGATGGCAAATCTAAAGAAAAAAGAAGCAAGTTTTTAAAAAAGACAAGGATGTACTATAATAAATGTTACTATATCAACTTTAACTCAAGAAGCAGTGGCTTCATGATTGCAAATAGAACTGACTGCACATACAAGTGGGACTAGGGGCTGAACGATTTGGGGAAATATCTAATTGAAATATTCTAATAGACATTGAAATGGCAATTTCACTTGCAATATAATGCTAGAAAGCAAAGCTTAGGTTCATTAATTCCATAATACTTTTTGAAATGACTGAAATTTTATTTCTTGGGCGAGTTTTGCACTACTTGTGTGTGCCTTTTTTGCTGCATAGCTATTGTTTTGTCGTCTATGGTGCTTTTTACGGGTGTTGACACACATGTTCATTGCCTTGCGACAGGGAGTGGTAAAATACTTCATAACTATCAGCTTTGAGATGGGTAAATATTCCCAACCTAAGATTTAATTTAAAAATCAATTATTCTTTGAGCCCTAACTTTAAAGATCAGCACTTTTTGTGCTCCATTTTAGGTTTTGCAGGATCCATATATGTCTCACTAATAGCCTAATAATAAACCAAAGGCAGCTACCCACGGTAGGTGGACAGAAGCAGGCACTTATCCTACTTTCGATATTAAAAAGTGTTAAATCGACTTTTTTATTGCTGTTTTTACATGATTAAAGCAATGCTTTAACTTCAAACAGCACGACCCAACATTTTGCCTACCTGCAATTTGTTGAGTCAAAACATTAACAATAAACACATTGGTCATCTGATGACGTTAAATTAGAAACTGGCATACAATATCTTCGGTTGCGAATTCAACTCGGATGACAACGAAAGCTGATTTTTTTTTAAAAACAATATTGGTTTTACTATTGGTTTTGTTTTTTCATGCAGTTTTATTCCTGTTCTTACCTTTTGCTGGAGGTTGCATCCTCACACGTTTCCCTCACTGCTTCATCCGCAGTGTCCATATCTGTTACATACTGCCCAGTTGCCATTAATAACCTTGGAGCAGATTTTTAAAATATATATGTGTGTGTATGTATATATATCTGTCTAAAACTAAAACTGCTGACATACAAACTGCTCCTGATTCTCTCTGGTTAGCTACTACAAGCTAACAAGACAGCTAGTTAATTTCACTAATATTAAGACAACAGGAGAGCGACGTGGTGGTCTGCTGAGCATAGCCGAGAAGCTAAAGTTTTGGTGAAACCTAAACAAATTTCAGTTTATATGAAAATAATGCGAATACCGACGAGATAATATTTCGAGGGTTAACGTTAAACTCTTCGGAGCTCACTTTGTGTGCCAACCGCGACCGGAACAATAATTTATGCACGTCCGGTTTGTCTTTCCAAATTAAAAGTGTCATAAATCTTTTCGACGTTTCGTGTGTATAAAAGGTTCAATAAAAAAGATTCAAATAATATTAGTGGTGTGTTATGTAACAGCGTTTCATGCCACATTTTAAGCATCAAATATACCTAAGAAATCGACTATTCCTTTTAGTCATCAATCGATAACTTTTAATTTGAAGCGTATAAAATGACATTAAAACTGTCAAACTATCAACCCTAAAGACAACATGCTGTACATACTGGGTCATTACAGTTTTGGAACTGTTAACGTTGTAAGGCTAATTTCTCATGATTATTAGTTTGTTGTAGCCATCTTTATCAATTTAAGAAAATTGGGATTTAAATTATAATAATAAGTGCTGACATGGTGGTTACCACTCTTGCCTCACAAGAAGGTTCCTGATTCAAATTCTGGCAGGGACCATTCTATGTGTAGTTTGCTTGTTCTCCTGGTTTCTCCAGATACTCTGGTTTCCTCCCGCAGGCCATAAACATGCACATTTGGCTCAGTTGTGATTCTAAGATGTCCATGGCTGTTTATCTGTATGTGTAGCCCTACAATGGATGTTTTCACTCGTATTTATTTAATTAATTCTTTTTTACTTCACATTATTCCATGTTTCACCTGCACCGTTACATCAGAGCAAATTCCTAGTCTGTAAACCTGTTTACTGGCAATGGCAATAAAGTGATTCTGATTCTGATTCTGATTTTGGATCCTTAAATAATTAATTTAACAAGTGAAATCAATCAATTAACAAGTGAAAGCTGCTGGTTAGTTTAGGATAAATACAGCATGGCTCTCTACAGTGCAAGAGATTAAAAAGACACACAGAGAAATAGCTTGACATACATCAAGTCTTATGTGAACTTTTTCTTTTATGTGAGCTCCAACTTTTATAAAGTCTATCTTATTAAAGACATGCAACTAAAACTATCAAGAACTGCACTATCTGTTGAATGTATCTTTGGATGCATCCTTATGATTATCTTATGAAAGGAAATTTAAATTTAATCCTCCCAAGAGAAAATTTCACACAGCAGAAATTTGTGAAATTTCAGGTCAGAGAAGCATTGATTCATTCAGTTTTTCAGTTTATCTCAATGCAGGAATTATAAAGTGCATAGTGCACTTTATAATTCATAACAATGAAAAGATGCTCCGTGACAGGTACTGAAACCCAGCATGTGACCAAAGTGTGTGTTTACTCATTAAAAATTATGTGTGAATTTACACTTTAAACATCCAAATGATCCAAAATAACCATATTCACAACTAGCTGGATAGCAAATCTTCATCTCAGATTAATATTTTTCAATCGTATAGAACTGTTACGCGATAGGTCTCTGACAGAAACCTCTCTGAACGCTCTGCTGGGCTTTTCTTTAAGTTGATTGGAAAGTTCATGCATTACAGCAAAAACAATGTAGGTTTGATTCCCAGAATAATTTGGATTACTTCTTGACTGAGCTGCATTCATTACATGAATCTAATGTCAAAGAAGAACATCAGGTTGATCACTGTGTGGTCATGTTCTGAAAAATCCAGCAAAATGACAAGTATGCTGGAATGAGTTTCATGGTTTTTAAAGGTAAGGGTTTTTTTTTCTTTGACTGGCTGATTGACTGACCAACTGAGTGACTGATTGAGTGATCATTTGATTGGCTCCTTGTTTGTTTGGTTGGTTAACTTTGTAGCTTGATTGACTGATTTTAGTTTTGAATAGCATAAAAACACTTTGTCCAAAAAATATTAATCTTGCGCTTTTCAAAAGGCACAACAATCTTGCCACTGCAACATACATATTTTTCTCTTTTTCAAGTCCTGTATTCACAAAATGTCAAATTACTATGGCACTGCATTTATTATTGTTGTTAATATTAACCATTATTATTGTAATCCCTCAGGTAAATCCCAGATTTTTAACAAATTATTTTTAAAAAATCTGTTAAACCATGAATTGACCAAATTAGAGACTTAAACATTGTACAACTAACTCATTTCAAATGCCAGACACCCGATGACTAAACTTACTATATGGTTTGAAAATTAAGAGTTTATAGTGAACTTTATATGAAAGCAATGTACATACATTCAAAGCGTTGTTCACAGGATTTAAAAAAGAAGGACCCGCACCAAATAAACGGGTTAAACTGACTAGAACTAGTTAGTATACTAACGCCTTATTCCTAGTGAACTAAAATTACCTCTGAACCTGCAGTAATTCTAAAATTACACCCTAACATCTGTATTTAGTTCAGTTTATTCGCGCTGGATAAGCGAAGTCTGTGTTTCACTGTTAGATATTGAAACAGGAAGTGACGTCAAGGCCTCGCGTTATACATTAAATAATTACCTTTTTTAATATTAAATTTGAATATTGACTTAACAACATTTAATAAGATACTCAAGAGGGAGGTTTCAGTAACTGCATGCCACAACTTGAGGAGTGACAAAATCGGAAAATTGCTTTTTGGCCTAGGCTTTGGGTTGCCATGGTAACAGTAAACTGAATGGTAAACGTAACCGGAGTTTTCGTTGAATCCTTTGTCAGAGAAGCTTTTAGACAGATGAAAGTGTTTTTACTCCCTGATGCATCCACACATTTCTTCATCTCATTGTCATTTTTCTGCTCATTTGGACTTCTTGGTGGTTTCTCTGTTCCCAACAACGCATTTTGAGAAACGGCTCTTATTTCATGCGTCTCTGTGTGACGCTTAACTTTGCTTATTTCTATAAGTTTATCATCATGGGCTGGATATAGGCTGAAGTTGTAATATAATATCACATGATGTTTTTTAAAGGTTCTAGCCCTCATATCACCGAATCACTGACTTGTGCGTTCGGACGGGATTAAAAACACAGACATCCTCGGTATATTTTAAAAATTACCGCAGGTCCCCAGATAATTTTAATGGGGAAAGTGTTTTCTAACTTATACGGGTAAACCTTGTTTGAGTGAGGTAGTTTTTCCATAAGTGAACTGATTTCTCCTGCTGGTGTCCAGGAGGAGGTGGTGCTGAGTGATGCTGCGGAGCGGCAACGTTACTTCCTGTTAGTGTGTATGTGTGTGTACGTGTACGTGTATGTGTGTGTGTTGGCAGAGGTGAACTGCTGCTGCTGCTGCTGCTGCTGTGGTGGATAAACTCACTCGGCTCCCCGCTCCGCTCTGGAAACAAGCGGCCGAAGGATTATCCTGCTCGGCAGCGTTAGCTCGTCGGCTAACGGTGAAGACAGCCAAGCGAGGATAGCCATGAAAAACCCCCGGAGCGAGTGAAAGTTAGTCGCGGGGTAACTTCGGGACTTTTAATACACACAAATGTCTAAAAAAGGAGGTTTCTTTATCATGTCGTCGCCCCAAGTGGAAACTTTTCCGTAGAATTGCAGCTTTTCGGGGTGAAAAGGCTAGCTCAGGAGCTAGCGGGGCTACAAACTATTTTTTTTTTCTAAATTAGCTTTCGCCTCAATGGCTCTCGCTTGTTTTGCCCTGTCATAGCGACGGCTCTTTGGGGGAAACTGGGAGAAGTCCCGTGAACTTCATGACAAACCAAAGTCTTGTATTGCAGCGTAACTTTGGAAGACTTCACTGGCAAAGGGACCGAAAATGAAGAAGCAGTTCAATCGAATGAAGCAGCTCGCCAATCAAACAGTCGGAAGGCAAGTAATCAAGTCTGAATGTCTACAGTTTATAACTGTTCAGCCTCAGCAAACACACGTATCTGGTTCTTTATTCTAATTATTCCAATGATAATTCAGCTTTCAACCACTTACTTTGTAGAAATACTTACCCTAGCAGGCATGGATGGGAAATCTGGAAAGTGAAGGGTATCACATGAGCCAAGAAGAGGGAAAAAAAAAATAATCAGTGGTGTGTTGGATGACAAGCAGGACAATATTTCATGCCACTTTGCTATTAATGGGTGAGGGCTAAGTTTAAGACCATGAGGCTCAAACATGTGTGCTCCAAGGCTATTGAGTGTAAACTTGGCAGTGAAATGTATGACACACAAATGGGGAAGACCTCTTCTGGCCCTAGTATACTTGCTCTATTTGGCCCCAGTGTTCCAGACAGATGAGATCAAACTGTGTCGGGACTACTGTGCCAAAATAGAGGAAGAGCTCTTGTATACAAAGCAAAATTGTGTGCTCATAAATAAGAAATTATTCTTCCAGGAAACCTCCAATATGAAGAGTAAGAAAGCGAAGTAATGTGCTTTGGTGATTCAGCATCTTATCCTTTTTCAATGTGAAGGAAGAGGGTGGACTCTGAGAAAAAGCTGTGAGAAAATGCCTTGCTTTGTCTACAGCTGTCACACTGGGCCATCATGCTGTTTATGTGATGACAAAATGTACACACCCAACTCGGTATTTAAAGTAGCTTCAGTCAGGCATTGTGAGAATGTGAGGATGAGCCACGTCAGAGGATCTTTTCATCATTGTCTAAGAGAGCATGACTGTGTATTTTGTGGGAAGCTGGGTGCAACTGTAGATGTAAACAGTGTTTGGCATCTCAGGGAGACAGCAGGTGCATGTAGCAGGGGATAGCACCCACTGACAAGCTGGGAACAAAAGGCCTTTTAATGTTCAGGCTAGGAAACGGGATAACTTTGATGGGGAACATTTCCATGTTTACTAATTCTTTTTTTTTTAAATAGGGTGCTTATAATTGAAAATGAAGTATATAGTAGCTGGTTTATAGTTTAATAATTTGTCCAGTAAATGTAAAAAAAAAAAAAGCAAAATAATAAAACAAAACAATACAGACTGGACGGTCGGCATATTTATTTTGTGACCAGGAACACAAAAAGCAAAGCCAAATTATGGATTTTTAGTACATTTCTGATGATAATTTTATTAATGGTCTGTTCTAATCACTGTCAGCTGTCTTAAAGCAATAATCATGCATTTACTTAACAATATAACAGATACTGCCAGGCAGGCCTTATGCCCCATTGACTTTGTTTTTGAGTCTTTTCAGCTTTATTAGATTCATGACATTAAGCATGCTTAACAAGTTGGTGTCATTTTAAGTTGGATTAAATTTGTTGTGTCAGTTGTTTTGGTTACCTGGGGTTATTATTATTTTTTTACCTTATAGGCTGTACACATTACTGTCTTGGCTGGTGTGTACTTGGATGAAAAACATCTTCAACATGCTTTCCAGTGAGAGTATCTTCATGATGTTTACTAATAGGAAAACCCAGTTAATTTCTCAGTATTTAAATTTTTAAGCTGATACATTAACCACCACCTCTCCACCCCAAATACATGAATTAAGTAGAATTTTTCTCAGCTGTGTATATATCAGTTAGGGCCCATCAGCTCATAAACTGGCCAGTTTCCATCACCAACAGATCACGTGGTTTCCCTCTACTTTCTTTACATTCTTTGTTTAATCAGTCACAATCATGCTTTACATCTGTCAGGACAGAGATGAGCTAACAATAGAATCGCACACATTACTTGAGTCAGAAATTCTGATACAAATGATTTTTACTTTCTGTGATGGACTTTCCAGGGTGTACCCCTGCCTCTCGCCTGCAATTGGCTGGGATTGGCTCCAGCAGACCCCCGTGACCCAGTAATTGGATTCAGCGGGTATAGAAAATGGATGGATAGATGAATGATTTTACTTTCAAAGTTCTTCAAAATAACATGCTGATTGTCCTTTTTAAAGTAGGGAAAAAGATGCAAAAAGAAATTGAAAGGGTAGAAGTAATGAATGTTGTGGTTGAAGTGGAGTGTGGGCAAAACAAGAACCATTTAAATAGATGTTGTGGGATAACATAACCAAGACAAATACTATGCTGCACAATTCAGATCATGTAAATTAACTTATGTTTTTCAAGTATGGGATTCTGACTATGGTTATTCATGGAACAATAAATAATAGTAAAAATTAAGCTAGTAATTGTGCTGAATATATTATGAATTAAATTATAAACTGACTAACAGAAATGAAGTAATTGATAATGCCAAAGGCAGTAATCATCTTTGTGCAGTCCAGTCAGACTTTATTTGATGGTGAGCGCTACAAGAGAATCTGCTCCAGGGTTGTTCCTGCAACACCAGGAGAAGCAGGACAGCTGGAATACTCATAGTTTCCTCACCACTCCGCACCAGCAGTAAATTAGAATTTGAGAGCGTAATGTAGAAAACAGACATTTGTGCTTGTGCATGCACGCTGCAATTGCTTTCTCTTTTGTATACACAAATGGGGTTAATCCCACATGCTCTCATTTACATGGCCTTTTGAAAGAGTGATACGTTAGTGGCAGGATTTAGGGCAGGCTAGCGTACCGTCCTTTTGTCCATTAAATTAGTGTCTGCTTCTGTATCTGTGTGTATCAAAAGTTTGGAGTGCAAAAGGGCCTCTCCGCTGCCCCCTGGGTTCCTGTGATTGTGCGAAGGCAGAACACTGTGTCCAGCGACCAGCGGCTCTGAGGAAATCTCTCCTCCTCCTTCTACAAACAGGAAGCTGTCTCCCAGAGACATGTTTTCTAGAGCGCAGGAGAGAGTGAAATCAAAATGATTCATGCCAGGGAACATGGTGATTTTTTTTTTTTTTTCCCCCCTTCTTTGTGGACAGCTACTTTGCTTTGCTATTTACGAACTGCAGCCTTGAATCTATCCATGTTTGCAGCAGGTTTATAGTCAGGTTGTTACACCTTTACAGATGCAGATCATAGGCTATAAACACTATACTGCCCTGAAGACTCTGAGTAAGACCAGTTTCAGAATCTGTCATTATACACAAGATGTTTTAACTTTTTTTCCCCCTCCCCTGCGTTCTTTTCACGTATGTGATGAAATCATCTGAGATTGTCAGGAAATTGGTCTTAGATAAATCTCTCAGTGGCTCAGGAAAGACTTTGACTCACACGGTGTGGTGGTCCGCTCACACAGATGCTGCCAATAAGCTTGGAAGCAACAGTACAGTGAAGGCCAGAAACTTGAATTTGTGTGACCTAAGCCACAAATACGTTAATGTTGTTTCCCTGCGGTGTCTCGATGAACTGATGTCCTGTCAGCCTCTGATTAATATCAGTCAAGCATTACAGTTAAATCTTATCACAAATTCTTGAACTTTGAATCTTTTTTTGAATACAAGTGCCTTGATCTGACCACAGTCATTGTTATTTTACTGGAATTGTAAACATTGTCTTTATGAACATGTTCAACTACATAGGGGAGTGTTTATTTAATTTCATGGAGATTAATTGTGTTTAAAGCCATCGGTGAAGAGAGTTAAGTTGAATAAATACTTTATCCTCAGTGATGAATAGAGTCAGGTGTTGCACTGGCGAGGATAGGTAACACTGGGCGTTCCCCTGTGACTCACTTGACAAGTGCCTCAAGAACAGGTGTGTGAGGTGTATCACCTATGCCTTTGTGAAATTGTCATTGATGATCTCGATGTTCAAGGACACGCGGCCTTGGTAATTTCAGTGTTTATCCAAACTGTAAGTTACAGAGGTGGAAAAATGGATGTTTCGTGACAGAATAGGCATCTTTTAATTGTGGTAATTGCCCATCTTGCTTACAGGAAACTATTTCCAGGAAATTTTTACTTATCTGGCATCATTAAGTTGACTTATGTCACTGAAAATCCTTAGGAAAATAAACACATTGGTCTCATGTTGGTCTTGGTAGGACAAAACAAAGCTTTTTTTTTTTTTCTCCAAGCTATGTGGAGATTATGATTTAAAAATAAGCCTTTTCACTATTTTTGAACATTTCACTGACAAAATGATAGGAAATGTGATTATAGGCCTAAATATCTGAGAAAAGAAGAATCCTGCTTCATCAGGATTCACAGTTTAGCTTTTTATTTGTCTGTCTTTATGCACAGTGAATAAAAAGGTCCTCGGTTTTCATCCTAATGTTGTCCGCTCTCATTCTTAGGTCTAATGTCAGCTTACCGATCCACATAATCAGCTACATTAGGTGGATTGAAAGAGCTGAGTCATGCCATTATTCCTCTAACTCCTTTCATCTGGGTCCAGTATCCATTACCTTATACCTTAAGTTGCCAACTGCTGCAGCAGTAAGGGGCATGCCCTTCCTCCTCTTCAGCCCGCTGATTGTGTTGAGTGGCTGGTAACAGCCGCTCTATTGTGCTCATTCAGTATTCACTTAGTCCCTGTCTACTTTCATAGTAGATCGCCATAGTTACCATTCTGAACTAGTGGCCACGACTGTGCTGCAAGGGTCTCTTGTTGTTAAGAAGTCACATGTGGCACACAGTTACACTGTTTCTCCAAAGGCTGCTTCCTCAGTGAGGGATGTTGGAGTCCTCTATGTTCGTCCTGGGTCAGCTGATGCTAGCAAAACAATTGTTGTCTTGTTTTCCGTTTGTCCTCTGACGAGGCTGCACGCAGCCAGTTATTGCTTCTGTGACACAGAGCTTTTGAAGGTCGGGCTCAAAAGTGTTTTGTGTTTCATGGTCTTCCATGTGTGTACAGATCATTTAGTCACTACCGGATTAGGGCAATATTTGTTCATGGCATATAAATGGCTCACCAGCTGTCTGTGTTCACATCAGCGTCAGCAGGAACGGCTCAGTTTTGCTGCTGGTTATGTTTTGCATCCTTCTTGGCATGTATGCAGTTTAGTCTGATTTTCATTTGGTGTTTTGATTTGACTTCAGTCAAGAGCTACAGCGGCCAGTAAGAGAAGGAAAGCCAAACTTGTGTCTTGAAATAATGCGGGTTCTGTTAGTGAGAATTTTTTTTTTCTTTAAGTGATGCCAAAATGGCTTTTTGAGTGCATGTCACTTATTTTTTTTCATAACACCTCAACAAAATTGTGCTCATCTTTAAAATATTCTGTACTTTCTCCAATAAGAAAACAAAAGCATTTATTAGGACTATGCCTTTAATTATCAATGTTAATACCATTTCATATTTTTTTGTTATGCCTTAAAATGAAATCTGTAACTGTGCTTGCAGAAAACTTATTTGTTTGCTAATGAACTTGCTGTCCATTCCCATACTAGTCACATTATTCTCTGACAGATGTTCAAGTCTGAGTCTTACTTTTGACTCAAAGGGAAGTTGACTTTTTCGACAGATGGGTCTGATCCAGTATTGCTGGCTGAGGCCAAATACTGATGTAATTCACTGCTTGGATGTTTGAATGATGACACAGATCAAAGAAATTCAGTTCATACTCTAACTTTCAAGTTTTTACTGTTCTAAAGCTACTTGATTTATCATTTTATCAACTAATTAGAAGGTTTGGCTAAAGTAGATGTTTATTTTTGGTTTCTCCACAGTTTTTGTACTTTTATTGCAAATATAAAATCTGAAAACAAACTAACATCAATAATCCCCCTGTGATATCGAAATCACTACCAGTTATTAGATTAAATACCGGTATATCTCAAAATTTTATCAGGATTTTAAAAAACAATGTATCAGTGCATCTCTTAGTCTTAGTCCCTGAACATGTTTCACTTTCCATCCTGAGGGTATCCTTAGTAGGTGAACCATTGCTATTTGAATTAAGCATTTAAGGACTATCGTGAACCTATCCCAATATTATTATAATAATAATAATATCGATATTTTGTAAACCTTTAAGATTTGCATTGAAAAATCACAGGCTTTTTCTAAAATTGAACCTTACTCATTACGTATTGCACTACAGTCCAGCCCCTGTATCGGGAATTATTTTGATTGACCCGCTTTTGGAGCTGGCCTCCAGTGGTCAGTCGAGGAACTGCAACAAATCTTGAGGCTCAGTGCGGAAGTTAGATGGTTGGCGCTTGTTCTCAGTTCATATTTTGACAGTGCTTCAACATGGCGGCCATGACACCATTTGGTGTTCTTTACTGTGAGCAGGATGTGATTTCAGACACAGCCTTAACTTAATTTTTGGTGAATTTCAAAAGGAGATTGGCATGTGTACATGGATGTCTGATGAACAGACTAATAGACAGCTTGTGTAACATTTAAACAAATAACTACCTTGGTTATTATTTGAGGATCCTGTTGGATTTATCATTTACTACATCACAGTTTCACTAGTGATTAAGTCAGCAATAAAACAAGTCCAGTTATTTGTGTGCGTTTAAACATTGTGAATAACCAACATGGTAAAAAATGATAAGTTAGTTTAAAAAAATACATTTAAAAAAATGATTAGAATTACAGCAAAGCCCCTTACCTGGTAGTCTTGGTATTCTGCATCAGAACATGGATGACATGCTTAATGGAACTTTTTGTTCATTTTAATGCATATGTTCACAGAGATCTGAAAGTCTTACAAGTAGATTTCTTTGGGTTATGAGATGCAAGTCTTTGAGATTGGCTATGTTTCTCTTGGAAGAAAAAAAATGTTTCCATTCATCTTAGGCCTCAAGCTTATTCTGGTTTGGCACTTTCTTAAACTCCCAACCCCCCGAACTGCACTACTTGTATGTTTTCTGACTGAAACTATGGTCCCTTCTCTGTCAGATTTCTTTTTTTTTTCTTCGTTTTTTTAAATCCTGCTCCTTGCCTGTATGTTGTAATTGAAAGCAGCTGGGAGGAGGTTACAGTAGTTCATAGACGAGGAGGATCTACAGAGCACAGACCAGACTTCATTTAGAGCCCCAGAACTAAAAGTGCAGGCAAGCAACTGTCTGCAAGTCTTTATAACTTGCACATGGGCAGGTTTTGGACACCAATAAGTTGCAAATAAAAAACTCAAAGTCCTCAGTACAAAGACGGAAAGTTTGGCAGTACTTACGTGATGGTAAAACAAAAGTGGGTGTTACTGCATATCAGCTCTTTAACTCTTTTTTTTTTTTCTTTGGAAATATCCTAACATCTTGTCATGTTTTTGAACAGGCCACTAAAATACAACATATACCCATCAAAGTATTTAATGCAGTGAGATGGCAGCTGGAAAAGAAGAAAATTCCCAATCCATCAGCTTGACAAAGTTGTTCTGTCTAGAAAACTACACACTCTGTCCACGGGGAGGCTGACGACATTAATTGGCCTGACTTGAGTGGATGACCCACTGACAGAAGCCCCCAGTGTGCTTATAGGTGTTGATTAGCAGTCTGAGTTGAGCCTGTGTTTCCTAGTCTACTCTGTTTAAGTGAATCTAATCTGTCTGACCTCTTCAGGCCCAACTATTAGCTGACTATTAATAGGTTCAGGCGTAGCCGGGATGTTTATCTACAGCGTGCACGACATTAGAAGTCTGAATAGCTGTTGTTCAAGGGAATCTAAGCTTGTCAACCTCATGGTTGAAACACACTTTCTGCATTGTTCTTTTCCCTTTTTTTAGTTTAACATGATATTGTTGTTCTCATCGTGTTTATAATTCTGTATTTATTGATCTATTTTCAAAGTTCAAACAATATGTAAACACTTGTGCAACAGTGAAGCTTTGCTTGAGCATACAAGCCTGTTGCTTAGATTTTTGCACCATGGCAACCAACTAAAGAGACCCACCCAGTCTTGAAGCTTTCCCACAGATGCTTAAGACTTAGTGTTAGTTTTCAAGTTAAACTTTGAAACTCTCAGGTTTATTATCATCAAAGTGGTGGATTTTTCCTTATTATATTAAAAGTATGAAGTGTTTAATCTGCTATTAAAGACCGTCAGTGCTGATCTGTATGTTGTTTTTTTTTTTTTTTTTCTCTCACCCACAGAGCGGAGAAAACAGAAGTCCTCAGTGATGACCTCCTACAGGTAAATCATTAATCAGATCCTGTAGATCTCTGACCAGCTCTTAACATCGTCACATCTGACACAATGACTTCAAATACTGTGGACAGAGAATATTTGATTTCCCTTCTCAGTTGATCAGTGTTAGTGCATGTAATGACTAGGAACGGTTCACCATGACACCTCTGCAATTATCAATCAGGCAAAATTAAAATACACTGTTATTCCAGCATTTTCCTCCTTTCAGATGTTAGAGAAAACTTTCAATACAAAAATTTTATCGTAA
Source organism: Zenarchopterus dispar (assembly GCA_028564865.1). Lineage (NCBI taxonomy): Eukaryota > Metazoa > Chordata > Actinopteri > Beloniformes > Zenarchopteridae > Zenarchopterus > Zenarchopterus dispar. Next base: position 980,164 of record JAOWBL010000011.1, read on the forward strand.
TGTCAGTATTAAAAAAATACAGTCTTTTAATTTATCTGTTGGTTAACTTGTTAAGCTTTATCAAAATTCTGTTTAAAAGTTACAAACAAAACAGGTGAAATTATCGTTGAAGGTAAATACTAAGTCTGTTGTAAACAATATCAGATAAATTAACATCATAGTTTTTTTTGAGGGGATGGAGGGGACAAATGCAGTGCATGTACCTTTTGTCTTATTTAGATTTTATAGTGTTTTAGGGGAGGGTGATTTCACTTTGAACACACTTCAAGGTAAATTAATCATTGATGAGGTTATGTGTGTTTTATATTTCGAATGTGAATGTAAAACGTCTACAGCTTCTTCCCTCTATTTAACATAAAAGTATGTTTTTCCTTAAACAAAACAAACATTGTATCTTTTTTCAGCTTATGAGAGTTTTATTTGTTCTGGCGACTACTGAATTGATTTAACTCCTGACCAGTGATGACCTTCTGTAGCAGTCCTTATCAGAACAGAGAAGAATCCTGTGACTTAAGACGCTGTTGTTTTTAATTGTTATTTTCTTATTTTATACAGTTTCTTCTCTGCACATTTAGTCCCCAGCATAGAGTAAACCTCCGCTATCAATTTGTTCAATTTGAGTTACTGAATCTGATCCTGCCACCCCCAAGATATGACTCCAGATAAAACTTTACTCTGCACCACTTAGAAGATTTGCTGCAAACATTGAAAGACATGAGGTTCCTCAAAAATGGCGTTGCATTTCAAGTCCAGGCTGTTGATCACGTAAAAGTCCAGGTATCTGTAGTTCTCCACCTCATCACCCAGAGTGGAAATGGGTTTTCAGCATATTGTTAGTCCTCCGAGAATCAACAAATTACTTGATTTGTCTCGTTCACATTCAAGATGAGGTGATTCCTCCCACATTATGCTACAAAGTAAAGACCAGCTCCCTGTCCTCAGTCTTCTGTCTACCACTGGCACACCCCACAACAACAGTCGAATGTATTTCTGGAGATGACAGGGCTTCTCAGTTGTGCTGAAACTCTAAGGTGTACAAAGTGAGAAGAAACTGTGAGATTACAATCCCCTGCAGTCCTCATGTCCTGCAGACCACACTCTTAGATGTTTTTACATAGCAGGGTAGGCTGAATTGTTGGTGTCTCATGGGGCTTGATGATGGGTTTGTCTTATGGTGTTTAATTTAAGAGCAAGGTGAGACTGGGGGACAAGTGGGACAGACATCCAAGGAGTGTGTGAGGTCTTTGTTTCTGGATATACGGGAGAATGCTGAGCGTTGTCCTCTTGAAAAGCAGTCACTGTGCCCAGACATCAGTGAGCTCCTTGAAGCCTGCTATGACAGCCCGTCTCACATTGTTGAGGCGGAGCTTGATCTCCAGCCTTTTCATCTTACGCTTCTTTACTTTCTCTTCTTTTTCAGCTCTTCAGAGTTTTAAAACATGACAGGTTTCAACAGTCTGAATTATGTTTAGCCTTCTCGTTAGAGTAAGCCATAATCAAGTACAAGTCATTGCATTTTGTGCAGATTATCACGAACATAGTAAAAAATAAGCTGATATCACTAATGAGAAGCTTTTTTCTTATTAAGATGTTCATCTGTGCATTAAAAAGCAGCCGTGCTTTTGCTGAAATTAGGACCTGCTATCTCGTTGCTAACAAACGGTTCTGAAGTGTTTTTGTGAATCATAGCTTTGGATGTATTTGTATAGCTGCGTGTGAAAGCTGCTGGTACCGGGATTTCCTTGCTGAAAACTTTTCTCAGGCCATGTGAGGCAGACAGCAGGTGGTGTTGGGACAAAATGTTGGCTGCTCAGCAAAGACATTCCAGCGATGGAGATTGTCTGTCTTTGTGTTTGAACCGGAGGCATCATGAAAGCTCAAACTCATTTTACATTACCTTCTGAGCACAAACGCAACGTGTAACACACTTAGTTTCTTATTGTTCTTCTTTCCACATTTTACTATCAGGAACAAGTAAACTAATTTGACTGACTGCTAGAGCATCAGTGTTGAATTTAAACAACACTGGATGCAAATAAGCAAACAATGGTGTCTATTTGAATTTCTTTTCGCTGAAGAGATTTTTTTTTTTTTTTTTTGGGTCTATTGAATTTGACGCTTCGTCAAAGCCACAATTGTTCTGCCGATCTGGGAATCTGCTGTTGGCTCTTGAGCTGTTTCTCACTTCATAGGAACATTGATGTCTAAAAAAAGAAAAAGGAGTCAGCCTTAAATGGATAGAAATCACTTGACCACTTAAATCCTAGACTACTTCTTATCTCCAAATTCTCACTCTGCCACTTTGTAAGTGGAGAACGCATCCTGTTACTTTGATGCCGTTCTAATATTTCATCTATATTACAGTACACACAATTAAATTCCTTGCTATATAAGAGGAAATTAAATTTGTTTTGCCCATACTTTCAGTTTGCCTCTCACTTTTTTATATACAGCTTCCATTTCATACTAGTCAGTAATATTGTCATACTTCCCAGAATGATTTTGACGTCAGCTATGCCATCAAGATCCAAAGATACTGTGTTTGTGATGGATCGAAGCACTATCACTTCTTCAATAATCTTTCTGAAAATGTTAACACCCAAGCTTTACTTGCCATTGTTGATAGGTTTACCAATTCCCCATGTTACTCCTGAGATCCCCTGTATAAAATTAAATGAATTGGAAAAAAAAACAAGGAAACCGTCAAAAGAACCTTAACCTCACCTAAAAAAATTGACTGACGGATTTCTAGAAGCTAGAATGTAGCATTTTAAAGTGCCCTGTTTGCCTATTAAACATGTCACCAAAAAAAAAAAAAGAAAAAACCCTGCTGATTTCCAACCATAATGGTTTTTGCAAGGGTTTCCTCAAAAACTTCTTTTATCAAATTAAAAGTTTATTTCCGAAAAATGAAAACCATGACAGTTTTCTGCTTGAACATTCTCTCATTTTAAAAGAAAGTGACATTTTGCCTGAAAACACAACTAAAATGGCATATATTAACAAAGGTAGAAATTTGCATGATTTTTTTCTTTTTTTGCACCATATTTGTTAAGTTATGATTTCTATTTTTAGTCATGAAGCCACAAATGACTAAACATGACTAAAAGCAAGAGAAATATGAAGTGCAGTTTTACTTGGATAGAATAGAAGAACAGTTTTATTTGGTGGCCTCAACTCTGAATTCAGAAATGGAGCAAAAAGTGTTGAATGGAGGGTCAAAAGTGAACCAAGGCAATCAGTTCTGCAACTTCAGAGCAAAGTACTACACAGAGGTCTTAAAGTTACAGTTGCACTATAAAGGAGGGGCTCAAAAATGCATCAACTCCCACTGAAGTACAGCCTCAGGGCTGTGAATGGAGGAGCGTAATCGGTGCTTTATCTGCAGCCGATGAATGCACAGCCTCTGTAGTGGACCATGCAGCCTTGAACAGGGACGATTAGAAGGAATACACAGATATACAGAGAGAGCATAGTATTAGTGTTATTTATTTATTTTTAAACCACCCCTTGGAAGCTTAAAGGGGTGGCATGAGCCCAACTATTATCTGGTGCCAGGACCACAAAATGATCTGTAAACATTCCTTCTTAAAGTTGTTTGTTTGGTCTTTCAGCACTGCCATAAAATCCATTCTGATGGATCCCCATTAAGCCTTACTGCTGCTTCATATAACACAATGACTGGCTTAAATTGGTCTAAACCTGTGTTTACGCATAGCCCGAAGATTGCATGAGACATTTTTACCACAGATGCATATATAAATACCAGTTTATGTGGTGGAAAAGTTGTACATTTTGGCTTTGTGTGCATGGATCATTTATGAATCTGGCCCGTGGCTTTATTTAGATTGTGAAGAAGTATTTGATGTTGTCGATCATGAATTAGAAGTGGATTGTCAGGAATAGACCCCAGATGGGCCGTATTTTCTTCATATCTTGGTAGCTTAGCGATCAAGACTTGGAGATAAAAGTGGTAAATAAGTCAATATGAACCTGAAAAGAATGAAACTGAGTGTGCACTTACATCAAACACATCCAAGAATCCTGCCTATCCTGTTTTTACATGTTTCTACACAGTTGGATGTGTTTTTGACCAGACATTTTCCTCATTTTGAATAGTTCTAGCTTGTGATATTCTGCATTTTTCTCTGTGACCTGGGAATAAACAAAGCACCAGGGAGAGTTCGCCCTTTTCCAACTGACTCTATTGGAAAGTCGTACTTTTAAGAGCCCCTGGTGCATTTTGGGTAGGGCTTGTGGTGCTGGATTTTACTGATTGTTCCAAGTACTTCCATCACAGCTGGATGCACTTCCTTCTCCTCAGTATGTTTTCACTGTCCTACTTGTGTTAAGTACCTCATACCCACTCCTCACGTGGACCAGTATCATAATTCCTACAGTTTATTTTCTGATGTGTTTTCAACGATCCATATACAAAGGCTGAATAATCTAGGGAAAAGATCATATTGTGGTGGTCCTGAAAGATTATGCTGTCGCAATTTCATTTCTGAGACAGTGTTTGAAAATCAAGCTTCAGTTCATCCTATATAATACTTTTTAAAATAATTATGAAATATAATTTCTCAATAAGACCAGCACTGCCTTTTTTTTCTTTTCTTTTTTCTTTTTCTTTTTCTTTTTTTTTGCATATTCATGCAGATGTTAGTTCTGTAAAAGCATCGATTTTGAGCTGCAATTATTTATTGCTGTATTGCAATGCTGAGTTAAAATTATGATTTTTGATTAAAAATTGATTAATATTCCACCCCCTACTATAGACTTTAATGAAAATACAAAAAGCCAACCTTTTAAGGAATGTTTGAAAAAAGTGCCAGGTACTTTTAATTACAAGGTGAATACATTCTTGCCATTTCTTAAAAAAAGAAGGGGAAAAAAAATGACATCTGTGTTAACACATTGCAAGAACGTTTGTCATTTTTTTGGAGATATGAGTCCTTGGCTTGTATTTGGTTTATTCTTAGCTGGTTAAACCAAACCCTCATTTGTATATGGTTTTCCAGGGTGGGAAAGAGCTATCCAGAATTCTTGTGCCAGCTGTCCATTCCTTGCTGCTGCTCTCTTTACACTAGCCTCCTCTCCAGTAGCTGCCCCAGCACTACTCCAGAAATACCTTGTTGCTTGGCCTGACTAGCTGAGTGTAGTAAGGCCATTTCATCAGATTACACCCAAACCTCCTTTATATGCATGTTACTGACACAAACAAAGAATATTTTGTTTGTCACTGGTGGCTGACTAAACCGAATGCGTCATTTTCTGTTATTTTTGTTCTGTCAGAACTTGTCCAGACATGTTTCACTTGGGAACCAGTAAACACTTTTAAATCAACCTTTTTCCTCCCTCCCTGCCTGCCTGACTTATTACTGGGATTCCCTGTGACGTGTCATGAGATTGACCTCATCACAGACACGAGGAAAAACACACCCTGCTGTTTTTTTTGTTTTTTTTTTTTTTTTGGTTTCTCACACCCCTTGGAAAATGATATTCCTTGACTGTATGGTGTTGAGTGTCTGATGTCTTTTCTAATACAATGAAAGGAAAAAGAGCACTGCCATGTTATACAAACATGCCCCTTACACCCACACAGCTGGACCACAGAGAGTGGAATCCCCTGACTGGTATTGTGTAATGAACTCACTGGACTGAGTCTTAGCAATGCTCCCATTTCTATAACCCATGAATGCTGTTTGTGGAATAGGCATGTGTAAGTGTGTGTTTGGTAAGTTTGTATATAACCCAGCTGTTTTTGGAATGTCGGGGGCCACTGTGGGTCGGGAGTGATGTAAGACTGCGAGAAGAGACTGAAGGAAAGGAGAAGGTGGGGGCGGTGTATGGAGGCGGATATCTGCTGTGGAATTCCTGAGTTCCGACTCCGTTCTGTTTTTGGAAGACAATGGTGCGGTATTTGATTTGGTCTTCCCTCTGCATTTATCCGGATCCTTTTCAAGTTTCCCTCTGAACATCAGTGTTCCGTTGATGGTGTTTCCATAAACTTGCAAGCAAATATTTATCTCCTTTTTTTTTCCCACCAACATTTATAGGCGTCTCCTTTCCGGCCCTTTCATGTTTCTTTTTGGTTTTCTCACTAATGATGCCAACTTATTTATTTAAATATCTCAATGCAAACTATTAGATGTAGACACAAAATTAACTTCTATTCTCCACCTGTTCGGGAGTTAGTGATGCTCCGTCTAAAGTTGATTGTCTCGGTCTTACACCTGGCATGACAAGGATGGTGTATACTCATCTCGCAGAGCTTCAGCTGGCCTCTGTTCTTCTAGCCTGATTGGCTGAGACTTCAGTCAATGACAGTATTATTTCTTGTCAGCCAAAAAGCACAGAGTGGATCTGTGTAGTCAGGCTGGTAGACAGAAGAAAGCCTGTGGAGTCAAAAAGGACTTTTTTTTTTTTTTCTTTTTTTTTCCTTTTTTTTTTAAAGCGAGAGCACCCTTCACTCTTGGTCACAGCTCAGTAACCGTTGCTATGAAGACACTTCCGATGACTCATGTGTTTCGCAGATAACAGCATTCCAGCATCAGTCTGTGGGAACAAGCACCATCAGTCATGTGAGAACTTTGACTCCTGACCTCCACAAGGTCTCTGCAAATCAAATGATTGCACTAAGATGGACCATATCACTTATCAGTTGTTGTGTTGGTTTATGGAGATGGATTGATGAATTCAAAGGAATGAAGTGACAGTTGCTGAACTAATTCCCGTTCTGCGCCTCACACTGTTTGACTTTTTGTTCAAATGAATCCCACCTCTCTCAAAGAACAGTAAATGCATTGAGGCTTCTACATGCCGTTGTTAAAGAATCATAGAAATGTCTTTCATAGCACATCCAAATTAGATTTCCCCATTGTACGGCAGCGTGAGCTGTTTGGTGACCACTGTCACTCTCGTCTTGAGACCAAAGACTGCCTGATATTATTTTTAACAGTTCCAGATATCCTACAACTCTTTCTACTGACTTCAGATGATTCCTTTAAACAAGAGTATGCGAGTGAAGTGTAAAAAAAAAAAAAAAAATCCAGCTTTATGGGACTCTTAGAACAAATCAGATTTGGTGAAGTCACAACAGAGGTCACACGATAAAGGTATTGCAAGTTATTACACATATCGAATTTAGGTGCAGGCGGGCTCACGATACAATATTAGGGTTACTTACCTCGAAGTCCCTTTACAAAACTGGCATCCTAAGTTGTCCTCTTCTCCTGAATCATTCCAGGAACCACATTATTCTTCGTTGGTTATCTGTAAAGTGTTTTGCACACTCATAAAAGTGACAACGATGGTTCATTTTCATGTTTTTGTTAGTTTACCAGTCTTTAGTAATGATCATGCAATAGGGTCACAACCTCCGACTCCGGCGCAACAACGTTCTATGTATACAATTCTCGACATTTTACACAAGATTTAGGAGATCCAAATTGCAAAGTGTGGGATGTAATGATCTTATATGGTTGCATAAATCACACAGTGTGGGAGCCTTTCGATATGGAGAGAAACTTTTACTTTACTCTTTTGAGCTGTGCAGCTAACTTGTCTGGCTTGTCTTGTGCGCAGATCGAACGGCGTATGGAGTTGGTGCGTGTGGTGTCCCACAACACACACAAACGGATGGTGTCATGTCTACAGGGACACATCGGTGCAGATGCAGAGAAGAGACATGTAAGTCATCAAGCTTGTGTCTGTTGTTGCTCCACTTAAACAAACAAACAAAAAAAAGAGAAAATCAACTAACTAAATCAATGATTTTTGTCCAGGATTTTTATTTTCTGATCTTGCCTCCAACGCAGTTATTTTCATTTTTGTTAGTACAAATGGATTAACAGTGACAGTAGTAGACATAGCATTCTTTGATTTCTCTTTTGTTTTTTTCCTACCCTACACCACCCAAAACTACACCACAGTCCGTACCACGCCTCTATACAGGAAATGGTCAGGTAAAAACACTTATTCAGTCTCTCTCGGCCCTTGGAGCGACTTTGCTCTGTTTCCCATTTCGTCGTCTGTCATCTTTATTCACTCTGCATGACACTTTTGTCTGTCGGATTCTCTGGATAAAAACAGGATGTTCGACACACCGCATTGTTTTTGCACAAATGTAAACTGTTAGAATAAGCACAAGCCGTGTCGTTTGATCGATGCCTCATTTCCTTAGTTCACATCTTAAATTCCATGTAACATTGTGTTTTTCCTTCTCCTGTGCTTAGAAAGCTCTCTTCCTCTTTCTGACTGAATTTACTGTCAACCTGCTCAATGGAAACTCCTTGATAAATTTTCCCCTGGTCTGGCCATGAATAGCTGAAGTTTCTGGGTAATTTATGAATTAATGCGAGTCTAATCCCTGTGTGCCTCTGTTCCTTTGCCTTTACACGCAACAGAAAAAGCTTCCTCTCACCGCACTGTCTCAGGCCATGGTTGAAGGTGGAAACCAGTTGGGAGAAGACTCCTTGATAGGGTGAGTTTGATTAATTGACACACCAGACATCCAATTGCACCCCCTCAGCAAAATGTGTGTATATGGAGCAGATGTTCCCTGGAGAGTATGAAATATGAGGCCATACAACCAGGACAAGCAATCTGCCAAGTTTTGTTTTTGTGTCTGGGACTTTCAGTAGTTCCCTTCACGAGGGTCATTGCAACAAGACGGCTACACAAAACAGGACTGGCTGAGGATCTAGAAAGTGGATGTTTCCAGATCTGTGCGTGTGTCCGTCGAGAAATAATAAGGAAGAGAAAGTACAGCCATTAGTCTGCTTGAACATGCAACACATTCATGTATAATATTACATTTTTATATGCTTCTTGTTTAATTTTAAAGCCTACAGGGTTTCATTGGTGGACCAGATGTGACCTTAAACTCTAATTTGTGTCACCAGGCCAATGTGAACTCTTAGCTTTCGGCAACTAGAGCTGATGACATTACGCTGACCTGATTTTACTCTCAGCTATTGATTGGGTTGGAAGATGATCTGATAAAACAGACTGTGTTGCTGAATTTATGTATCGCCAAGAAGATGTGGGATTACAGTATAAATCTCCTGTGAAACTGAAGCAAAAGTATGTCAGTGTTTGGATTTTAACTAGCATTTCTCCCTTTGTTGCTGTGTGTTAACAGGAAGATGATGGAAGTGTGCGGGGAGGCAGAGAACCGTCTGGCATCAGAACTGATGCAACACGAGCTGCAGATAGAGAAGGATGTTCTGGATCCACTCAGCCAGCTTGCAGAGGTCAGGAGCACTACTTTGACATAAAAGTAGATGAACTTCAGCTACATTTATTTAGAAAAAGTTAACTTTGAAGGTTATAAACAGCGGCCACGTCTTATATGCTTTGTGTGGTTCAAATCACAGTTAAATAGTTAACTTTCTTGCATGAGTAAAATCCTCTGGCCTAAAAAGTGGATTGTATATTATAGTTTTTGTAATGCCATAACAGTAACCAGACATGAGGACTTTTCTTGTCATCATCAAAGACTTTGGTTTGCTGTCTGTCAATTTTGAAATTTTACAGACACTGTTATGTTTTTTACTGGTGGCTGTCTTTATAAGTCTTGAATTTCAGTTGTTTTCTGTTTATTTGTGACAGTTAGAGATATGAGCCTAATCTAAACCAATCTGATAGCTCTATTTCCTCTGATAATCTTAAGCAAATCAATGCCAACTTTCTCATCACCATAAATGAAACTAAATGTTCCAGCATTTTAAGTCAACTGCTGTCAGCTTTTAAATTGTAATTTGCTGCTTTATTTTATGACCTTTGACTAATCAGTTGAGATGGCTCAGCATTGTCATTCAGGAAGCAGATTCTTATTGTCTCGGCTTTATTTTTATTACTCTGCCACATTAGGGATTGTTCAGCTTGATTTGTATTTGAACCTTATTGTAGGTAGAAATCCCTAACATCCTGAAGCAGAGGAAACAGCTGGCTAAGTTGGTGCTGGACTATGATTCTGCCAGAACGAGGTTTGGCTCCTTTTTTGACTTTTTCAAATTTGAATTTTGACTTCTGTGAGAAAATGCTACTGAAATTGGGAGCTGGAATCTCTTACCATGTTATGAATCCACCTCTGTCAAATTATGTTTCAGTGGTACATAAATATCTTCCATTTTCTACCTAATTCCTCACCTCTTCATGTTTAGGTGGTTGCAGGCAACCAAATCAATAATCTCAGGTACAAATACTCAAGCACTGACGGCCAAGGCTGACTTACTCAAGGAGGAAGTGGACGAGGCCATGAATAAAGTAGAGCTTTGCAAGGTAACCAGCATGAAAGCAAAAGAAACACAAACTTCTTCCTTTTTGTCTGCTTTTTTTTCTACAGGACACAAACACTGTTATAACATTGTTGCATGAATCATGAAAGCACCTTTTGCTAAAGAGTTGCTTCATTGGTTATAAAACTAGTTTTTATGCCATTTTTATGGCAAGTTATTAAATTTGTTCATTTCTCACAATGTGCCTCTTGGGACAAATGACTTGTGTGCCTCTTGTGATCTGAGTAAAACAAACAGGAACATTTAACTAGAAAGAAAATCATCACATTGACATATGGACATTCCAAGACCCCTGGGCCCTCTGAACCAACATGCTGACGCACGAGAATGACTAAAAGTGCCCTGTCAGCTGTGTGTGTGTGTGTCTGTGTGTGTTTGCATCTATTAAACGTGACTCATGTGCGAGTTTTAGTGCACGGAGGCTTCTTGATGTGTGTTGAGTCCAGGAAACGGAGAGCCTTGTGCTTCCCTCTCACCGGTTCTCCAACGTCACTCTCCTTCATTCCTGCAAACAACAGGAAGATTTATGACTCTAGTAAAGTTGAGCTGACCTTTAACCCCCATCCTGCCACTTGAACTATCTTAAAACTTGACAAGTGAAGCTGTGTACTGAGAGAGAGAGATATTTTATAAGTGTTTACGGCAGTAAATTTGTCCTTCCTCTTTTCATTGACTCTGCTTTAAGACAGTACCATAATGAGCATTCAGTTAACTCCCAGTTTGTGTCTAACAGGATCAGCTCGCTGCAGACATGTACAGTTTTTTCTCAAAAGAAGGCGACTATGCCCACTACTTCATAACGGTGAGTGCAGTCTGTTAAGTTAAAACCTTTCTTTTGGAGCTGGAGTTCATGTGGGAATATTCACAGCTGCAGACTTGGCTGGTCATCTTATTTACTTTGCTGTCTTTTTTCACATGGCTGAGATATTCCTCTCTGTTTTTGCAGCTCTTAGAAGCTCAGGCTGATTACCACAGAAAGTCTCTCACTGTTCTGGAGAGTGTACTGCCAGTCATCCAGGCTCAGCAAGGTATGATGGATGCAAACAAGACTGCAGCAAATACACAAACAGAGAGCAGTACAGATGCCCTCTGCATCATATGACCTCTGGAGGTTATGTAACCCTCTGAGTGACAACACTACATTTTACTTTAATAAACGCATGAGTTCTTTGCTCAAGTACTTTCAAGAAGTTAAGGCAGTTTTTATTCACTTCAGCTGATTTAAGATGGCAAACGAGTTACTTTTCATCCCCTCCAAATAGTTCTGCAAGTTTCTTAACGTGTAAAAAACTACAAATGGGGTTCTTAGGTTAAAGTATAGTCTTTTTTGCTTTATACCTCTTCCTTGTCCAAAAATAATCTATTTTATCACTTTTACAAACATGTCTTCCCTTTCTCTGTCTTTGTCTTGTTCCATGCTCTTTTGCTGTTTCTTGTTCATTGAACTTGTTTTTTCCTGCACTAAACACATGTGGTTTAAACCAGACAAGCTTGGTCTCCCAGCATGTGGCGATGACTCAACAATTCCACACACACACACACTTTTTCACATTACACCCACCTGGGTTCATCAGCCTCCTCCAGCATACACACACACTTCTCTGTCTCCGTCCTCATGAGCACATGAGTTCTAACACCCCCCATGAACGTCGAAAGATGGATGCTGCAGAGCCACTTCTGCTGGTGGGAACATGTGGTTGTCATTTTGCAATGTCCTGTAGGGGCGGCTGGGACTTTTAAAAACCAAAATAAAAAGGAAAATAGCCTAAAGGAGCATTTTTGACCTAGAAATCTTTCATCCACACCACGAACAGTCCTTACCAGACAGGTCACACAATCTGCAGCTGTTGTTTTATGGCTCTTTACGTGAACGTGCTCTTTCTTTCCATTCCTCACTATTCATTAGTAACCATCAAATGCTTTCTTTGCATTTAGACTCATGGATAGAAAAGCCTGCATTTGGCACTGCTCTGGACGATCACCTGAAAAGGAGTGGAAGAGAGATCGCTCTGCCGATAGAGGCCTGTGTGATGATGCTTCTAGAGACTGGAATGAAGGAAGAGGTAAAGGATGTTGACAAGAATCTGTCGTGTCTTATCATCCAGCGTGATTTCCTATTTGTTGTGAATTACAGTGAGACTGAGGATGAGGTGAAACGAGATGCCATGATTGTTAAATGTTGCTCTTGTGTGTGCGCTGTAAACAGCATGACCTCTTAAGGCTGCCAGTGGTGCTTTAGCTCTCTAAAATCTTTTTAAGATGAAAGGCTCTGGCATGCTGCTGTGCTCCCTGTGCATCGGTGTTGTGCACTTCTTGGCAGATGTCTACTCCGTTTGCTTCACGTTGTCGTTGGTCCTTTAGCCTTGCACTGCAGCTTCAGAAACAAAAGTCATAGGTGCTATTTGGACCTGGTATTATCATCCACCCTGAGGGATTTGATCACAAAAAAACAGCCCTATGTACAGGGATATTAATACACTCGGGATTCATGTGAGGACAGGTTGATATCCAGTCACTCAAATCTGGTCATGAGCCACATGTGGCCTCGTTGTTTTAGCAGTGTAAATGAAATCCATCATGGACCCCACTGAGGGACTGCCTACATAACTGACGTCTTCTGTATAGGTGGAAGGACGAACTCATTCATGTGAAAACCTTGCGTGAAAAAACACGTCGACTGATTTCACGTTGGGCCAAAGAATCGGTACAAACAGTGTCGTCCTCCTCCTTTTTCCACATGACGTCGCCATTCAGTTCATTGTTCTTCCTGCAGATATAAAACATCATCATATTGAATTTCTGCAAGCATCAATCATGTTGTTGGTTATTTGCAAATAAGGCCAGAGTTATTATAGGTAACAAAAAAAAGTCTAAAATGAGTATGAACAGTGAAACTACAATCCCATTAACTGAAATAAAATCAGAAAACTAAAGATTTTTATATAAAACATACTAAAAAAATTAATAATGCAAAACTAATTGAAACAAAATAAAATTGCAGGTAAAAATTGTTAGACGCTTTGTTTTTTATGTTTGATGATGCTTTTTTCTGATCACTAATTTTGTTTTCTAATTCTAATTACTCAAAGGAAAGAAGAAATCAGTTTTGTTCTTCATTGTATGACATTGTTAATCCTAGATTTTGTCAGTATCTGCAAGTCAATACCTCAAAAAGTAGAATAAAACTAACCAATTTTTCAAAAGTGGAACTAAAACCACTGATGCACTTCTTAAAACTGAAACTAAATTGAAATAATCAAACTGAGTATTATAACTCTGGTGTGAAGAGATGCACTTAGAATGACCAGTCTGGAGGGATGTTAATACCAGGTCAAAACAAAACCTTAAAGCAGAAATGGTGGCATTGTTGTGAAAGTAAATATATATATTTTTTAAATGCTTCATTGTTTGTGGCCCTCTCTGTTTTCACACTTCTTCCTCTTTGTGGTAAACTTTGTTATGGTCGTCCAGTTTTCAGGTGGAACTGTAAACCACTTGTGAGTTTTGTCATCACTGAAGTATGATGTAAGAGTGACTTTGTTTTAGTGGCTTTTGCTATTTGAACTCCCACAATCCTTCATTCTGTATGGACAAAAAGGCATGCAAATGGGTATAAACATACAAACCATAAATCAGCTACAACTGATGCTCTCTAGTCTGATACATTTGGTTTACTTAAATTCCAGTTCAAGCTGAAACAAGTTTTCCATTTGTCGGATCAACTGAAAACTGACAATAATGTGGAGGTTTTAAGTAAAAGTATTCACCTGTTCCAGTTTCCTAAATGTAAATGTCAAAGCTTTCTAAAAAGTTTTTTGTGAAACATGAATAGTACTAAAACTTTGGTCAAACAAAAATAGAAAAATGGGATTTTTCAACCTTGTATACAGCAAAACAATTGGGGGAAAAAAGGCAATAAGATACATAAGGTTGAGTGTTTTTGTCCTGACCTTTGCTTTGCTGGTGTGCAGATTGCACCGGTGACGTAGAAGAAGCACTAGTTAAAAGCTTAATGGAGCCTCAGCCGTGCTCGGCAGCTGCAGTGATGACTGGCATAGTCCAAACAAGCTGAAAATGGCTTGTTCACATGAACACGTTCAGAGTATGGATGTGCGAAGAGACAAACCATAAACAGGGAAGTTCCCAACTTTCTGTTGTGCTTTTCCACTGATGTGGTCGGCTGTCATTTCAAGAGTTATGAAATGTTTGTGATGTCTCCTCCCTGAAACAAATTTAGAATACAATAGCATGTACTTGTCTCCGGTCCCATAAATCACATCTCTTTGTGCTGGCATCCGTGCTCAAAAAAAAAAAAAAAGAAGAAGAAGTGGAGATAGTGCAAGTGTGAAGTGCTCTTTTCAGTCCATGTTTAGAGTCCAGTCTTGTCATTGTGGTGTGAAGACGGCATTTGTAAATAGTTCGTTGTGCCGTGGCCGGAGGGCGTGTTTGTTTGCCTGCTTTAAGGTCCATTATGTGCAGCTGGCACCGGGATTTAATGGAGTGGATTTAAACAGAGTCTATCTGTAATTCAGCTTCAGGAATGTGAATGTTTGCTTGTGCACACATTTAAAGTCCACATGTAAATTTGCTGCCGATGTTAACATGGTTTATTTGTCCGTGGTGTGTTTGTGTGTCAGGGTTTGTTCAGAATAGCCGCGGGGGCGTCCAAGCTAAAGAAGCTGAAGGCGGCGCTGGACTGCTCCACTTCACAGCTGGAGGAGTTCTACTCCGACCCCCACGCTGTCGCTGGTACACCCAAACCCACTGTTGTTCTTCTTTTAATGGAAAGCAGAATCTTTTCCCTTGAAAATGTCTTAAATTGTAAAATGTCTGTGCACGTGGTTTCAGGAGCACTGAAGTCCTACCTGAGGGAACTCCCCGAACCTCTAATGACCTACCAGCTTTATGACGAATGGATCCAGGCCTCCAGGCAAGACTAATAATGCCGTAACTTGAAATGAAGTGTATCAAAAGCAGTCAAAAATAATAGTTTAAAAAATGTGGGTCATTTCAGCATCTAGAAGACTGGAGGGATGATGTGCTCTGCTTTTAATTATCTCCTGGTTTGTCTCGTTTTAGTGTGTCGGACCCAGACAAACGGCTGCAGGCGCTCTGGGTTGTTTGTGATAAACTACCAAAGAACAACAAAACCAACTTGAGGTTTGTTATTCAGACAGATGAGGATGGTTTTGAGTTAATGGGTGCACCATTATATGACGTGTCTTTTTAAATTTTTTTTTTTTTTTACATTTTTGTCAAGGTATCTGGTGAAGTTTTTAGCCAAACTGGCTCAGGACAGTGAGGTCAACAAAATGACTCCCAGCAACATTGCCATCGTCCTTGGACCCAATCTGCTGTGGGCCAAGACTGAGGGGTGAGAGAAGAGGGCCAGAGATAGACACTTAGAGCCAGATTAGGGACCAGATCACAGTCTAGGGTGGAGAAGTACATTTCTGCACACAATAGTCAGTCATTTGAGCTCATTTCAGTCAGTCCCTTCATTATGTTGGAAAGCATCTAATTTTTGCATCTCTATTTATGCACACCCAGGAGTCTGGCTGAGATGGCAGCAGCTACTTCGGTGCACGTGGTGGCCATTGTTGAGCCCATCATCCAGCACGCTGACTGGTTCTTTCCTGAGGGTAGGTTCTGGATTTCCTCCACAGCTGCTGTGTTCACTCTGACCTTGTCTCAAACTATCTAACGTTAGGGACTCATGACGAACTAAAATTAAAATGCCTTCAAAGACAAATTCAGAAGGCACATGAAAACAAATGTTATACACAAGTATGGCCTTAGTTTTCATTTTCCCCCTCAAGATTTAGAATTTGGAAGCTCCGTTATTGGAAAATGAATGTTTGTTTTTGGACCAAGTTTGTATGTTGTTGTCGCGTTTTTAAAATTCTGCACATTTTTCAGGAGCTGGAAATTACAGCACGCTTTAGTCCGAGCGTTTTGCATTCGTCATGGTTTGTTAGCCAGGTTTTTCACAGCCACTCTCACTTCATCTCTCTGAGTATGTACACTGTTGCTGAAGTTATTAATAATCTTTGGTATGCATACACAGAAGAATGTGCAGCAAAACAGCTGTTTTTGACAGCTGCATCTACTGTTAAAAACCTGGTTATGGACAGATGATTACTAATACAAGAGTTAAAAGTATCCTAAACTTCATTTATAAATAGACTAAAGTTACTTGACTTCCTGCTTCATTTGTGATGTTTGGCTCACCAGTAAGTGTTGGCAGTATGTATTGCCAACATCTGTCTCCTCTTAGCCATAAAACATTGTGTTTCATGGATGTTTCCTGCTTTTGATTTGGGTTATGAACAGTCTGGCGAGCAACACTTTGGCTCACTTGGATGAAGACCAAGACTCGTGATTTGGGCTGTTATTAACCCCTCTGTCACAAGTGAAATTGCAGGAGACTCTGTCACCAACAAGCTTGTATTCTGCTGAAGTGTCTCTGCGAGGCTGTAAAACCAGCACCCTTTGATTTAACACGCTGTGTAACAGAGCACTGTTAACATGTTATCATTTCGCATCATGTGACAGGGTTGTTTACAGTCCTTTTTCTTTTTTTTTTTTTTTTTTAACTAAAAGTGACAATCTTTTTCCAGATGTGGAGTTCAATGTGTCTGGCATGTTTGTGATGCCCACCCCTGCGTCCAACCACAATAATCACATGGATTATGACTGTGGCACCATTGAGAGGAAGAGGCCCTGCAGTATGGTGGGACCAGAGAACGACACGGCGCGCAAAGACAAGTAATCGTCTAAGAGTTACTTAGCAACCTCATGACCCACATTCCCTGCTTACACTCATACATGTCTTTTGAAGTATTTTTTCCTCTTTAATCCTGTCTGTTTAGTTTGCTTCTAGTAAATTTAGCCTAATTAATCTCTTTAACATGGAATACGCTGTTTTTATTCATGGTGACTCATGGGTTTGGTGATTCCTGCCTAATCTGCGACTTCTGGATAAAGCTGTGGTGTTTTTGTTTTGTTTTTGGTTTTTTTTTCTTGTTTCTGTTTCTATCTTTCACGATCTCCCTGTCATTTCCGTGTAGCAACTCTAACAAGCACCCGGACCACACCCTTCGTAGAGGCAGTAACACCTTAGGTAGAAAGCAGCACACCTCACCTGCCTTCCAGCCTCCTTTACCCCCTGTGGAGGCTCAAGGGCTTGGCCCTCAGCCCTCGGCTGAACTACAGCCACAAGCTCCACCAGGGGGTTCGGGGCCTGACACTTCGCAGCATAGCTTGACACAGGGCCTGGCTGCTCTCGCAGCTGCTCAGCAGCTTCTAGCCCAGCACACAGAGGAGCTCAGGTAAGAGCCGCTTCACTGGCGTCTCTGCTGCAGGTGGGGGTGACACTGCATGCTTCACAGACAGACACGCATGCTTTTATGTTTTCACTCTTCGTACTGTTGGAAGGCTTTGATGTGATAGTTGATGTTTGACTGGTTAGTCAAAAAAATGAAATGCTCATTTCAGTTGAGCATGTCGTTTCTTCAACAAAGCCACGAGTTGACTAACACCACCACCAGTTGCAGTTATGCAGACTTGTCTGAGATCAGCCCACAGAAACAGCTCAACAATAGCCTCTGTTATTCTAATAGTCACTCTCTGGACTTCCCATCCCTCCGCTTTCCTCCCAAAATCACTGGAATCAGCAGGAACTTCACACTAACTGGCTCAAACTGCCTTGAGCCAGTTATGAAAAGACTGAAGGTTTTCTTTGAAAATGAATATTTCCTTTCATCAACTCAGTCTGACAGATAACACTGTTGAGTTGTGTCCAACATTCTTATTTGTTCCTACAGACTCTGTTAAAGAGGTAAATTTAGATGAGACAGGTCCCTGTTAAATGTGTCGGCTTTACATTTGAAGCAAAAGTTTGCTTTTTTGGAGTAACGTTGTTAACTCTAACTTGAACTCAAATCATTCAGCGATGCATGTCTTGTTGAGTAACTTTTACTCTCGGATAGTTTTGAAAGTGAATTTTTCTTGTTTTTCTAAAGCAACCCAAAGCCGCGGGACTCTACACCCGCTCCGACCCCCGTGCCTCAGAGAAATGGCTGTGGGGGAGGTGGGCAGGCCGTCGGGCAGCTGGGCACTGGGACCCCTGGAGCCGGGTCCATGGGCCCGAGCCCACATATGATGCGCCGAGGTGGGAGTCTGTAGTCTTCTAAAAATAATTAAGGCATAATGTATCTGTCACATTTAATACTTTCAAACACACTAGATTTTTTTTTTTTTTGCTTGTTGTTTCTGCGTGTGTGTTTCTGGAGATCATTAGGAGAAAAAAAATCAATAATTACAAAACTTACCTTGAACTTTCAGGTACCAAGAAGCAGGCTCCTGCCCCTCCAAAACCAACGAACCCTCCCCCCAGCCAGCCTTGTAACTCATCCAACCACGCCGCCTCCTCTGGCTCATCCCAGTCTCTCAGCCCCACCCCCAGGCCCCTGTCCAGCCACTCCCCCACTTCACCCACCTCTCCCACCTCACAGCCGTGCGCCACGCCACGCCGTCACTCTAGCAACCAGCCCCCCATCCACGCGCCCAGCCATCCACCTCCAGAGCCTCCAACGCAGGCCAGCCCTCCGCCGCAACCTTCCGTGCACAGCCAGCCCGGCGGCGACCAGCACAGCGCTGAGCCCTCGCCTCCAGGCACACCGACACCCCCGGACACCCCTCCACCCACCGCTGCCGGTCAAGACGCCGTCGCTCCTCCGTCCCCGTCTCCCTACCAGTCAGGCTCGCTCCCTCGGCCGCGCCCCGTCCCCAAACCTCGGAGCAGACCCAGCATCCCCCCACCACCACAGCCCACCACACTGGGCAGCGAGACCAACGGGATCTGCGCCTCCACGTACAAGATGATGGGTGGGCATCTGTACTCAGTCGGTGCACGTGTAATGCTTGACCTTACGATTAATTAACGTCTAAACACTAATGTGTCTTATGTCTAACACTCTTGCATTGTGATGCCTCCGCAGGTTAGAGAAGCACTTGTGAGAGGTTTGTTGGAAACTGACACCTGCACTTTATGTCTCTCTGCAAATCCTTTTTTATCACCATTTTATTTTGACTGCTGCCTCTATCAGATATCTTACCTCTGATACAGAACTGTCACTCTGAAATATCACTCACATCAAGTCCAGAAACCATTTCTGGTGTAAAATACTCCAAAAGTAGAAAATTGACAAATATTAGTTTTACATCTGCAGTTGGGATGCCATTCAGTTTAAATTGTTCTTTTAAACACAAAGATGATATTTCTGAGGCTCTGGATGTTTAGAAACCTTTTTTTTTTTCTTGAAAGACTTTTTTTTTTTAATTTGACATCAGAGTACAAACTCCCAAAAAAAAAAAAAAAACATTTAAAGCTGTACATTTTCTCGTTCACAAGTTGCTATTGAAAAAATGAGGGTAAAGAACTCAAGAAAAAAAGAAGAGCTCAGACGCTGCTGCAGTAAATGAACTAATGAAGTTATACTTTGCAGTCAGATTTATCAAACAGAAAATGCTCGTGACTTCAGCTCGGGATCGATAAGCTCCTGAGGAAATAGCAGTGACTTGTTTACATCCACAAGAAAAATGCTTATTGATTAGAACTGAAAGCTTTTTTTTTCTTTTTTACAAGGAACTACAATATAATGAACAAATACAGTGTTTCCAAAACATGTTTTTTTTTATTTGTTTTGTTTTTTTGTGGTTTAATTTTCAGACAAATCTGAGCATTTTCGCCAGTGATGCTTGACAAGCTACATTTCAATATTTACTATTTCAGTGCCACTACAGACTTAACTTCACATCTTCACAACACAATCGGAGCGCATTTTAAAATGAAAAATAAAAAACATCCAAAGGTTTGGACTGCTGCTGATCTGGGTCTCGGGCAGTGAAATCTGCGTTTGTTTCAAATATCCTGAAATATGTGACAGGAAATTTAAGTGGGTTTGACAGCAAAACTTGAGTATTTACCACCAGAAATGGTTGCTACAGCTAGAAACCAGTCATCCCAGATGACATCAGTCTCCCATCAGAGCGTTCATCTATTTTCACAGACGGACGCAAACGTCATCTAAGACACTGAGCGTTTAAAACTGACTGATTCATATTTCAACTGAATGCAGGTTTCACATTTGCAACCTGATTAACTCATGTCATTTTCAAACTTTTTTTTCTCAAATGTGAGGTATTGTTGTGATATCTGTAAATTGTGGAGTTTTAAAGCCAGTGTCCCTTCACAAAGCATGGATGACTCCATCATGCATGTCTGAATTTCACCTCCTCACTGAGGCACCCTCAGAAATGCACATTCATTACTCTTGAGTATAACCTGGAAATTTCCAGATCTTTCACCATACCTCACATTACCCGAACTGGACTCCTGTCATCTGCTTTCACTGCCGATCACAGTCTGAGAGCACACGGCGCCACCTGCTGTTGAGATGAGAGAGCAGCTTCACTCTGCTGTCAGTCCTTGCTGCTCTTTAATCTGTGGAAAATATTACAGTTTGACTGGCTGGCATCGCTGCAGCCGCTTTAAATGTTCTCAGGCAGCAGGATGAGGCTGCACATGTTTGTCATTATGGCCATTGTTCACATAATGCGGGCATGCATCGTTTATAGGATGTGTTCGTGTGAGTGCCTGTGAGCATGGAAAACATTTGCAGGTCCTTGCTCAGACGAACTGAAATTATTGTATGCAGTGATTAACTTGCTTATGTAAAGAGTCCAAACAAAAAAAAAAGTCATAGCAGCTGTGACTGTTTGCTTCTCTGCCTCCTCACGTGACTTGTCCTTCCTCCTTCTCGCCATCTAGACCCGATGATGTCTTTCAAGGGGCTGAGTCGAGCTTTGGTCCCTGAGCTCGCTGTGGACCAGCAGCCAGTGACGACCTCTTCCTCCCCCCCTCCCTCCTGTCTGCTTCATCCCAAAGACTGTGACCTGGACACCGAGAGCACTGTCCTATAAGGAGAAGACAAGGACACTTTCTTGTCCAGTACTGCATCCCTCCTCCTCCTCCTCTTCTCATCACACACACACACCCCTCCACCACAGCTCATGTCTGCAGCCCTTCTGTCTGAAGGATAAAAACCTCTGCTTCTTCTAATCCACTCTGGATGATTTGTGCGACGTGATGCACCCTCTGGCTCCCATCATCGAGTTCACAGAAGTCTTCTTGTCTACAGCAGTACCAGAACCGAAATTTCACCATGTTTCATAACCAAAAAAACCAAAGTATCTAATCTGCATACACCACCAGCTGGTACATGAGACATATTCTAGTATCTGTAGCAACTTCTGCACACATGAAAACATTACTCATCGAACCCAGTTGGATTCCAGGACCCGATAGATCAGTGAGCAGTCGAGAAGAAAAACATCTCATGGTTGATTGTGTAGAGGAGACCGAGTTTATATGAAGGCCATTTTGAATATTTTCTGCTACTCTGCTCATAATCCAGCTGATGGAAATTGAGAGATGGATCATCATGCATAACAGATCAGGTATGCCTTGTTAGAGACTCTTCCAGACCTCCATGATGGTGCCAATTTTTTTTCTTTTTTTCCCCCCCAAAGTGGCACAAAGCTGTTACACTGCAACACACACACTGCCACCCCTGTGTTTTTACAGCGATGGGGAGCATCGAGGAGGAGGGAGATGGGTTGCCAACTTTACACGGACTGATGAGACTCCTATTTGGTGTGAGGTGTTTTTGTATTTTTTTGTTGTTGTTGTTGAAAATGGCCTTAGAACAAAAAAAAACAAAAAGGTATTACTGCAGTACAGGGAAGGGGAGTGGGAGAGTCAGTGGGTGAAGTAGAAACAAATACAGTTGTGTAGCTGGTGACTGCAGGTTTCCAGTCACCTCAAACACTTGATTTACCCTCTCTTCCTTTTTTTTCTATATTGACCTCCATCCTTTTTTTCCCCCACGCACTCTTGTATTTATTTACCAATTAAAACACATACACAAACACACACATTCCCTGTGTCTTGACATAATTAATGCAGTCTTTTAATGTAAATCATGCCTTATTGGTTCCTTCCAGGACCCCAAAATAAGCATCATATATATACTGTACGGAGGATATACTCTGCTCCTTGTACTACAGTATTTCTAAGAAGCTTTCTTGGTATCGGTTGGTTTTCAGGGATGTAAGGAAGGCTGTTTGACCCTCTGCGATAGACATCAATAGTTCATCTTGTATTGTTCCAAAAATAATGTCTATTTAAATGTGCTTTGGTTGATGTCTTTGGATTTTTCTTAGCAGAAGTAGCAGGGTTAACTGTCCTCCCAGCCTGAATTCAGTAGTCAGTATTTTGCCTTTTTTTCCCTCCATCTGTCAGTGTTTTTTTTTTTTTTTTTCTGCTCTGTGCCCGAGCCATTACACACCACAGGCTGTGTGTGTGTGTGTGTGTATGAGAGCATTGAATGTAGTGAAAGGACTTTTTTTTTGTTTTGTTTTTTTTATTTTTTTACCAGCCTCATCATCCTGGGCAGAACGATGCAGAACCAGCTGATGCTGCACTTTCCCAGATTCAGTGAGAGCTTTCTAGTAAACTGATTCAGTAGGGTTTTTTTTTTTTCTTCTGTCTTTCCCACTGAGCTGAGAGCACGTATCGCTGTGAAATCTCAGTAGTGATGTGGTGTTAGATTTTGCCAGGTCAAAAGACTCTCTTAAAAACAAACTGCTTTCGTTGCGTTTTTCTGTGCAAGCCTTGCTTTGTTTTGACCTCAGAGTGTAGTAGAGTAGGCTCGAGAGAACCGAGCCGATATGGTACCGATGGAGAAAAAGTCTTTGATGCTGCAGTTGCCCTGAAAACAAGTTTACTTTTTGTTTTTCAGAGACAAAGCATTAAAAAAACCTCCTCTTTCTCTCTCTCTCTGCTCCTGCACTTCGCTGCCTTATTCCTGTGCATCATAAGAGCTCGTGGTTGTCTCAAGGCTCTTTAAGACAAATGCCATTAAACTAGAAATGATAATGCTGCGTTTTCAAGTTCTATAGTTTTGTATGTATGCTGTCTGATGGGCTTAAATATTGAATAAAACATGTAATATGAAAGCTTGGTTATATCCTCTTTCCAAAGAAAATAAAGTATATGAAGAAGATATTTCTATCTAGTCCTGGTTTATTGGTTTGTGGGGCATTATTGGAGCTCTTGACAACCCAAAGTCAAATCTGTGCCATGAACCCGGGATTGATCAGCTTTGGGGTCTGTAGTTTAACAGGGAGAGTGGGCAGCCTTCATCTAAAAGCTCATTTTTTTAATCTCCAACTGCTAATTTTAGACACTATTAATCAAGATGCCACAAAATGACCAAAACTAGTTTATCAACAGAGTAATGTGCAAGATGGTTTGTTAAAATATCCCAAAATAATTTAGAAATGGCCAAAGAATGATTGGAAATAAGGGCAGTTATTTCATAAAAGTGCTGACTTTATATTTGCCTGCTGAGACAACTAACAAGTTGGCATGCTAAATAACTAGCTTTGGGCCACCCAGTCTTGTAATACCAGTTTCTGCCATGTGTGGCAGTAGTGAGCAGAGTTGCCAGATAGCCCAAAACTATCGTATTTCTGCAAAAATTATCGTACGCTACAACAACAATGAAGGAGAAACGAGTTTGCTCCCGGCGTGGGGCTAAGAGGGCCTGTGTGTCAGGGCGAAAATAAGGATAAAATTTTAAAAATGTGACTTCAAACACCAGATCAATTACGGAAGAATCAGCCAGTGCTCATTTAAAGCATTATATATTTTATAGATCAAAAACATATTCTTTATTTGAAAGCAAACAAAAGGGTCAAATGGTCACAAAACATTAGCAACTTTCCATGTAAACATATAAAACGGTTACAAAAGGGAACCAAAACGTAAACCCAACTAGCATAACAGAAGAGTAACTTAGTTTAAACCTAAATATCCAGGAAGGAGAAATGCTACCAGCTGCACGTCTTAATACATTAACTGCACCAACATGCTATTTTGACTGGGACGAGAAAACACTGTTACTACACTCGTAGCAGCTACCACTGCGTTGTTACACGACATCGTGGCGACCTCGTAAGCCTGACTAAAGCTGTGCAATAAGAAATAAAACAAAACTCGGAGGACACACAAGCACACGGTACAGATGAAAATGATGAACGGTGCATAGAAAAACAGTGAATTTACCCCTCAACTGTAGTTCATCATCATAATTGCAAGTACACAGCACTCTGGATGAGTCATGATATCACCATGACAACAAGAGAAGTGGGAGATGACCATTTCCATTAGAATATATTAAGTTCTTTTTTTTTCCCCAGGCATTCATTCATTCATTCATTCATTTGGCAGCCACACACTCACCTAAAGCAGGGCTGTGTTCACAACACTAGAAATGCTTTACAAAGTGCAGAACAGAGAGTTCAGTCTTTTTCACATTACAGTCTTTTATCTGTGTACTGCCAGAGGGGAAGGAACGCTATTTACTGAATAAAACACGCTATCCCAATGACACGCTCGTGCATCATGTGCTGATGTACCCAGCGTTGCCTCAATGCAAGAGGCTAAATATTGTTGGAGTGTTCTGAACCGTTTGAACAATAAAAGTGCAAATGAATTCGGACTTGGTCCTCGGTGGGCGCGTGATGGTAAAAACTCAGCCGTTTACTGGACGCACGGAAAGGTGGAGAAGGCTTATAAATAATATTAGTTGGGTCAAAGTGAAGCAGAAATTCAGCATGATACCATCCTGACGATCGGTTATCAGCTTGGTGGTAAATGTCTAAAATTAACGATCGAAGCATCAGCAAAGCAAGTGGAAGGATAGTGTAGGAGTCATACCACTGAATTACAAATGATTGATTTGATTCATATTTGACGATAAGGTTTGTTTCCCTATTTGAAACTTCCAAGTCTGGTAATTATTTCTCCACTTCACCAACCTGTGTTTAATTTAAATTCTGGAGTAGAACAATATAACCTGAACAGATTATGATTAAATGTTTCCATTTGCTCGTTGACTGATCAAATTAGAAATGATTAATCATTCATTTTTGTTTCAAAAGTTCTTAAACTCCGGGCAACTACACTGATTTGACTCAGTCTGAGTATGTTGAAACATATTTCCTTAATTGGGCACGTTTCCACTAGCAGCAGATCAGGGTAAATCCACTAAACGGGAACCTCTAACAGAACCACCACAAGAGAACCTGTGACTGGAAAAAAAAAAAAAAAAAAAGTTCAGCCGACCACCAGGTGGAAGTAATGCTCACTTTTTTTTAAAACTGTTCACAAACAGCAGCATAAAAAGACAAAAAAGAAGAATGCAGCAAGAATAAAGAGAAAAAGAAAGACGTAAACAATGAATGCTACTTGCAGTTTTGATTGCTTTTTTTTTAACATACGTGGTAGTGATTGAGATTAAAAGAAAAAAACCCTGCTGGACTGTGACATTGGCATAATCCACCAACAAGACCCAAACCAACTCACCGGTTCATCTATCATTTTTTTCTTATACTCTCCAATTTCATCAAATGTACTCTGGTCCAAATGGTTCAGTCATGAGTGCTGAATGTAATTTAGAAATCTCAATTAGAGAGACCTCCCACCAGGAGGTTCCTGTTGTCCAACCTGAGTACCTCTCCTACTACAGGGAAGTTTCCTAAAGGTTCCTGAAGGGCACTTTTACAGAGCCCTTCCTGGTAATGGAGACACGCATCAACAACCCCCCCCCCAAAAAAAAAATCTACCCGGAACTCCCACTAGTGGAAACCCGCCTTTGTTGAATAAAAGCACTTTTCAGTAATGGTGCTTTTATTTTGAAAGTGGTGTTGCCAACATAGGAAAGTGATATTTAAAAAAAGAGGTTGCACTGAAACCTTCTAACTTCATATAGTAAGACAATATTTCATTGCTTTTAATGTAAATCTTTAGCTCTTAACAGCTTTCCTTTGCTTCCAGAGATATAATAAACTGATCTAGGTGACGTTGTCTCCCTGTACGAGGCGACACATCTTCAAATAACGACTGTCCTTCAAATACCCAAGAAATAAGATGGAAAGCATCTTCCAGATCAGCAATGTGGACATAACTCCCGTGTTTTACAGTTTTCCTTATCTTTAAAGCCACTCCACGTAGCAATGCCACTTCTGACCTCACGGTGGCAGCATTGTACAAGAACGCTCACTCCTCAGCTGCTGAACCACACCTCTAGTGGGACAAGGTGCTATTACAAGAAGTGTTGCCTCACCTCTTCATACAGTACTGCCAGTAGCTTGTTTGTCAGCACTGCAGAGCTATGCACCCCCGTGTGGTCAGGGGTGGTACTGCTACAGAGTGTGGCTTTAAAACAAATGCTGTGTGGGAGGCAGTGAAAGCACCATCAAATTACAGTAATGGATCAGCTTGCCTTCAGATATCTGTCACTGGTCTACATCCACGCTTAATCTTAATAATTCTCAAATATGATCTCATAGAAAATATAAATTTTATAGTTATGTAATAAACATAGCTAGTAATCTGTAAGTATCCAGGCTAGCTATCATTGTTGCTTAAATCTCCCTTTAATGCAAGACGGAGACAAAGGGGAGTGATAAACTGCACCTGGGTGGCTACTTGCACTCTGAAGTGATTTGTATTCAGAAGAGACGCCAGACTGGTGTTTGTGGACCCCTGAATGGTTCTGCTCCTCCCAGCACCTGGAACAACAGCACTGCTGCACACGGGGCACTCGTCAACGGCCGTGAATATCTACATATTGATGCGGTGTGTTTCCATCGTGTCGTCTCTGTTCCTGTTGGTGTGAGCGTCTCTGTGTGGGATCTTGGCACTTCGGTTGCGGAGAGCAGAGCGAAAATTCTCGGTTTGGCCCGTCATCCGTCTTCATTTCTCTCGTCTACCAGGCCAGAGGGGAAGACAGTCTGGGGCTTCGGGGGTTTTCTGGAGTCTGGGTCTCACTGAGAGCTCTCTGGAAGATAAAACCCGTCATTTTATCTGACTTACTCTCATTTTGCCACGGTGTTTTCAGATTAACAGCACATTTATTTATTCCACTGACAGCAGCACTGTGGAGCCCAATCACTCCACAGCTGCAGGCAGAAGGTCTCGGTGCAGCTTTGGGAGCCTAAGTTTAAAAACCCTACCATTATGCAGGCTTCAGCCTGTCAAACATTTGCTGAGTATGTATATTAAAAAAAAAAAAAATGAGCAGCTCACTGTCTGGAACAAGTCAAATTTAGCAGAGCTGACTTCAACAGGACAGATGGATATCAGCTCACCTCAAACTTGGACATGAACTCTGCAAAGATGCCAAAGAAGCTCTCTGTGCTGGTTGATTTGCTGTCCTCACCGAAGAAGGAGGCCACTTTGGAGAACTCTTCCATGGCTCTGGTCTGCAGAGACTCCAGAGACTGGATCGCAGGGTGGCTGTTCTCCAGAAAACTCTGTGGGTGCAACACGAACGCAGTCAGCTCACTGGCCAGGAGGTGCTCGGCCTGAATAAACAGGTCAAATATTGTCTCTGTGGTCTTGAGATCTGAATGAAACAAGCCTCATGATTTATTTATCGCTTGGTTTTGACTGGAGTTTTAAACATCAGAACATTTTCTAAGCTGCAGATCTGTTGGACCTGGAAATGTGTATTTTACAGGTTCTGCTCCATCCAGTTATAGTGAAAAATCTTGAGCTGAAAATGTTGAATTATTTGACTTTTTATCAATGATTATCAAAAATATCAAAACTGAAAGTAAAAATGATTGAGTTTGACTTGAAATGAAAAGATTTATATGCTTAGCTTTTTTTCATTTAAATTAAATACACCATAATAAAAGTGCTGGTAAACTGCAATTTTAAAAGTACTTTAAAAACACTCAAGTCCCATTACAGCAGTTCCTGAAACGGCCACAAGGGGCAGGATCCAACACGTGTGAGCTGCCACAGAACCGACGTCAGCTCTGCGTCATCTGCTTCTGGTAAATTTCGGACTATTGACCTCAGTAGTGAATATTCTGACTATTCGTACAATAGTTTCACAGTTTTCCTGCCTCCTCCCTTCATCCTCCCCATTCAAGTCCTGTTAATACTAGAACTTCTGGACCTTGACTGCGATCCGAGTTGCACGCTTGTGGGCAGGACACTGCCAGAACCTGGGTGATGCTCTCAAAACAGTCAGTCAACAAGTCAAATCTTGGCAGCAACTCTGTTGCTGAAGGACAAAGTTCCTGTTGTTCTGACGCAAGCAAGAACGCTGGATTTGTCCTGTTAGACGCTACGCCACCTGAAAGTCCAGCGTTCACACTTAACTTAGCTTCACATTTACTCTGCATTTGTAAATGCTGCTACTACTACTAAAAACTACTTTTTCATCAAAAAAGTATATTTCAGATATTTTAAAACCCACCAAAGTCTTAATTTTGCATATAATGTTGTACATTAGATTATTATTAAATAAAAACCAATATCTGAATCTGCTACAGAGAAACTCACGTCCGTCAGTCTCTGAATAATACGTAAACAAAGTCACATGCAGATGTTTGTAATATTAATTAGGACTACATTTTATTTAGATTTAAGAAAGGCGGGTTGAGAGTGGATGATAAATAGGGATTTCCTTGTAACACTGATAAAAACCCCTCTGAGTGACGTTTTTGCCTTACGCTCATGACAGACGCGAAGTGATCCTCCGAGGTGGCCGGGATCTTCTGACAGGCCGTCCTGATGTCCTGGATGGTGGAGTGCAGGTCGCTCAGCTCCGTTGTGATGACCCTCTGGTTCACTGCGGAGGTCGTAAGCAAAGATGAGTGAGCATCTCCACCTGCCTGTGCAGCATCCGCCGCCTCTCTGCTACCAGCTCTGCTGCTGTGTCATCATCGTACCTTTAGCTGCCAGAGGCACTGTTGTAAGGTCTCTGGGAAAGTTTAGCAGCTCAGGGAAGTGTTGGCACAAAGACTTGGCCAGAATGTGGAGAAAGGTGGATTTTCCGTCCACTGTTTTGGTTGTGCTTAGCTGCAAGATTAAAAGGGAAGAATGAATAACTAATGATTAAACCCCAAGACGGATAACTCAGGGCTGGAACACGGGGTACCTCAGTGAGGAAGTTGATCTTAAAACTTGTCGTCCTGTGACTCTTCGGCTGCCCGTTGTTCAGGTAATTTCCCATAGCGAGAACAAACTGTTGGCAAAAAGGAGAAAAATGGGAAAAACAAACTTGATATCAGCTGTTAGGACAGAAACCGGATGTTTCTGATTCAGTTTGTCTGCAGTAAAGTTCCACCTCCAGGATTTTAGCCAGTTTCTTGCTGCTCTTCAGCTCCACTGAGGCCTTGTAGATGTAATCAAACGCCACCTTCATCTCCTCCGTCTTCTCCTGCAGGGTGGTCTTGAAATGGAGGCTCCGCAGACGAGTCTTATACTCAGGCACCATCAGCATCTGAAACACGAAAAAGACGAAGCAAAACATGCATTCATGCAAACAACTCCATGCTGCGCTTTACAATTTTGGCCACTTGAGAAGTTTTTTTTTTTTCCCACGTGAACCTGGAAAATGAACTGGTCCGGCTCGCTGAGTTTGCCCGGGTCCTGGTCAAACTGCTCGTACTGCTTGACCTCGTCGTCGTCCGGAGCGTAGAGCAGCAGCTGCTTGATGTGGGCCGGCTCCAGCCTGTCGGTGGTCATGTTCATCAGGACCTGACGCAGCTCAGCGGGGGAAAGCTTCAGGTGGGCGATGAGGATGGCTGCAGGGAGGAGAGGGAGGAGGGTGAGTGGGAGGGCAAACAGGGAAGATGTGGAGGATTTAGCTGTGTTTTTTATTTAACAAAAAGGATCGCTGTGTTCCCACTGTGCTGAAAAAAAAAACAAAAACCTTTTATCTGCCTCTGCCTTGTATTCGCACTTCTTAAAATACTCCTGTAGCTTCTGATTATGAAACCCCAAAAATCACCTCATAAACCCGGGAATCATTAGCAGCAGATGTAAAGAAAAGTCTGCATTATGGCTTTGATAATAGCACCGCCAGAATAAAAGATGCAAAACGCCGCTGTTTTCAAATGAAATGATTGATCTGCATCCCGATTGGCTGATCTGTGGCAGTTTCCTTCTCAGTTTCTCTCACAGCTTTCATCTACGTTTACTACTTTAAATAATTATCCAACTTTGCAAACATGCTCTCTGGCAAATTGAGTATTTTAGTATATCAGCACATTTACACCAGAATTATCCCTTTTACTTTAGTATTCTGAGGTTAAAACAGAAGGAAAGATGAAGAGTCAGCTTTAACAGAATTAACGTAATATTGTGCAAGAAAACCATGTGCAAAAAGTTAAAAAGAAACATAAGTGAACAAATAAACTGATTAAATTTAACAAACTTGCCCACAGCAGTGGACATCTCCACCCATTCTGGGTTTCCTCCCTTTACCAGAACTTCACTGCAGCTTCACCTGCTTCTTTACGAGCCTTTCTGACTTCAGTTTTAACAATAAAGATGCTTCCATTTCTTTGCCTTTAAAAAAAGTCAGTTTACAGGAGGAGGTAACAGGTGATTGTTCATCTGAACTTTCAAGCACCAGCTCAGCAGTTTTGTAACATTTATCTGAATGTGAGCAGGAAGTAAAGCCCTGTACACCAGTGAGTTAATGCTGCAGTTACATAATCAATAAACACTAGTGAGCCTGTTGCATTGATGCCCATACCATAACACCGCCTCCACCGTGTTTGCATCGTGAGCTGTTCCTTTCCTTCTTTACATTTTTCTCTTCCCATCATTAAGATTCAAGTTTCTCTTTAACAAATGTTTACCTCTCGTTCTTGAGTGTGACCAGTGGTTTGCACCTGCTTGTCTTTTTACATTCATGAAAGAGCCTCTTGATTGTTGATGTTGACATTGCCAACATCTACACATCTTCAGACACTCCCACACTGTGATAGTATATAAAGGCATAATCATAAAAACCTAACAAATACTCCCGGATCTAACAGTTGTTGTATTGATGATAAAAATTGTGCCATAAAAACCTCGAAAACTGTGTGAAATGTTGAGGAAAAAGTGCAGAAAGTCTCCTTTTAAAGGCTTTAGTAAGTCGGTGGTACTCACATGCGTTGTAGGCTTTCTTATGAGACAGAATCTCCACAACGTCTTTCTTTTTAAAGTTCTCTGGCACGAAGGCTGGTTCTGGAGGAGAGACTGATAATTTTAACAAGACTGTAAGGATGTGTTCTCCAGGCACCGAGGGTCAGAACAGAAATTAAGCTGCACAGCATGTGTAAAACAGAGTTTAACAACACAGTTCTGCCACAAAAGACAAAACAAACAAACAAAAAAACACTTGAAAGTGATCTTAAATCAAAGTTGCATTTTTTGGCAGATCTGTGTTAGAGCCACTGAACTCAGACGAGACAGAAAAGACGAGGGGACTATGGTGCCTCATGGAGAATGGATTTGAGGTGAATGGAAGAGCTCCGAAGGCAGGACATGGGTAACATCACAGCTGTGAAGGTACAAACAAAACAGGTGATGTCAATAAAAAGACACATGAACTGAAAGATGACTGCAAATGAGCCTTAGCGTAACAAAGAGGAGGATTATCTATAAAAATAAACAACATGATGATGATGATGATGATGACGTGTAATGATGTGCATGTTAAGCTGTAAAATAACATACTGGATCTGCGTTGAGTCCCAAAGTGCAGGTCCAGGTCCAAGTACTTCACCATGTCGCTGAGCTTGTCGTAGTCTGAATCCTCTCCCAGCTAAAACCAGTCAAAGACACGATCTTCACCAAAGGTTTTACGACAGACACCAGAGTAAAAGTATAGTATTCCTAAAGTTATGGGCAGATAAAATCTTGCATAAAGCCTATTTATAAAAGCAGATTTGTTGCTTTGATGCTGCTGTGACTCATCAGAGACACATACGGAGGATTTACCAAATAAGGGATGAGAGACGTGGGCGGGGTGAGAAAACTCGCAGCCCAAGTGGGAAGATTCACAGGTGGATTCTTGTGACAGAGCCATGTTTATGTGCACGCAGCGTGTTCTCATGGTGTAACACAGGAGAACAAGAGATCATCCCTCACCTGACCCCAGATCGTTCCCTCGGAGTTCTCCACCTGCTCCCAGCGCAGCCTCTTCACGCTCATGTGGTTGGTGTCTGAGGCGTGGCTGCCTGGCTTGGGCAGCGGAGGTGGGTCGCAGGGCGGAGGCAACGGGGGTGGAGGAGGTGGCAGAGCCTTGGAGGTCAAGAAAAAAGAAACTTGAGAAATGTTGCATCTCACAGTTAATGATTTTATTCTCCAGATTCTCTAGTCTGACTTCTTTTTTTTTTTTAAATCTCCTTTGTGGAAACCATTTCAGGTAGAAATAAACAAGATACACATGCAGATGTTACCTGCTCTGGGTGTTGTTCCTGCCTTGTGGTTTCAAAGGTCTTGGTGTGACTGGGGAGGCTGGAGTGAGAGGCTGGAGGCTGGGAGAGCAGCGAGGACGGGCCGTGGCTTTGACACTGGGTGGGGGTGTGGTCCTGGAGGGACGACGGCGGCGGGCCCTGGTAGCTGTGCTGGTGGTGGAGCTGGTGGTGCCTCTGTAGGACGAGCTGGCTCGGCCTCAGCAGCTGAGGGGAGGGCTGCGGGGAGGCCTGGCGGATGGGCTGGGGCTGGCTGAGCTGGCGGGGGAGGTAGCTCGGGCGTGACGGGTGGGAGGAGCGCAAAGTCGAGGAGCCCAGGGTGGTGTGGCCGTGCGAGAGCCGGGTAGAAGGGGTCTGGAAGCGCTGGTGGCCCTTCTCTGCCACTTCTCTGCTGGGGAGCACTTTGTGCAGAGGGAGGCTGGACAGGAGGGTCCGTGGAGGAGGCGGGGGAGGGGGGATGATAGGGTGATGAGGCTGGAAGGGCATCCGGCTGCGGGGGACGTGCTCTGGAGAGAAGCGCACCGGCGGGACAGGGTCGGTAAACTGGATAGGAGGGGGTATCAGAGACTGGAAAGGCGGGGGAGGCGGAGGGCTTTCTTTGGGAGGTGGCGGGATCGGTTCTGAACCGGAGGAATAGGTGGGAGAAGAGGCCTCATCGCTGCTACTGTGACCCTCGCTGCTGTCGCTGCTCAGCCGTCGAGGCATGAAGCCCAGATCCTGGTCCTCTGGGAAACTCATCTGTCGGGAGGGAGGCAAAGTTCCTCATCATACCTGATAATCGCAGCTTTCACATTCACTTTAATACTTTTAAGTTTAAGGGTTATTCTTGGAACCTTAATACATCGTTGTTTGAAATATTCAATACTCAGATACTAAAATATACTCTGCTGTCTTCTAATACTTGAGTGGCAAATAGTATTTGGTACATACAGCCCCATATTTGTTTAATTACTCCTTTATATTTGAAACAAAACAAAAACTGTCAGAATAAAAGCCTCCTTTTACACACACACACACACACACATATATATATTTATATATATGAATATGAAGCAGGCAAACCTTATCTTTTGAAACCATGGCAACCACTCTAATATAGTTGTTCATGTCACACTACCTTCTATTACTCTGATTAAAAATGAAAAAATAAAGATTTGAGTTTCTCTTTAGAATAAAGAATGTCGGAAAGTGATCTAAAATAATAGATTTTTACTAGATAAAAATTAAAAAAATGTCTGATAACTATGTCACGTGGAGGAGAGATCTGAAGACGGCAGAAACTTGGTGTGTTTGAGTTCAGCGGGCAGACTGGTCCATAAAATGGGGTCTCCAATGCAAAAGACTTTAACTGCTGTAAGTTAGAAGTTATAAAAAATAATCTGATTTAAGTTTTTACTCCTGTCAACATTCATGACCAGAATGTAACCACCTTTGTTATTCTGGTGGTATACAGAGGCTAGTCAAAAGACAGAGTCCCTCCAGTCAGTCCTGCGTCTCCTCCCAGTGGGACATGCCCAGAAAAACTTCACCAAGCAGGCATCTTCATCAGATACCCAAGCACCATCTACCTCCTCTCGATGCGGAGGAGCAGCAGCTCAACTCTGATGACCAGTCGTGAGCTGGTAAATGCACTCATCTTCCTCCACCCTCAAACTGTCAAGATTCAGACTCAACTCAGGAAGCAGAAATGAATTTTGAGGGCAGGATTACCAAAGAAGGTGAAAATGCCACTTGGCAATGTCCAAAAAGAGCCTGACATGTGTGTGGAAGGAGCTCATACACATGCAGAGGTGCAGAGTGTACAAAAACAGGAACTCTTGCTCTTTTTTTTTTTTGCTTTTCTGCAACAGCAAATGATAAATTGATCTATGAGAATAATAAACCCGCTGAAGACCATGTCATTAGGCACAAATACGATCGCGTAAGCACTGTCAGCAATTCTCGCTGTGGAAACACATCACCAGCAGAAAATCTCTCATGGTGAGATGCATGCGAAAACTCCAGACCAAGTTGTCCAAATAATATCCTGAAATCTCTCGAGATTAGCTAAAAACATCTCGAGACGAATAGACGATCGTCTGTCATTCCTGAGAGGTGTTTTTCCGTCTCTTTCCTTGATGACCCTCTCGAGAAAAAAAAGTGTGGATAATGACCGCTGAAGCCAAGAACTTGTTTCTAAACTGCCCTAAAGACACTGGTGATACACATTTAACTCTCATAGCTGGTTTTCTTGACAGAATAACTTAAGCCACTTCCAAACAAGAGGTTTATATTCTAGGTTCTGCTTACACTGAAAGCGCCATTTTTTGCTTACCTCCTCATAGTCGTTCTCCCCAGGTAAAAAGTCGTCCACCAGAGTGACCCGGTGGCCCAGCTGCTCACTCAGGGCGTCCAGGAACTTGTCCGTGTCGCGGCTGCGAGGCGGGCGGGAGAAGGTGAACAGCTTCCTGCGGCGGGTTAGTGTGTTCGGACCACTGTCCGGGTGTTGAGGGGAGGCAGGGGGGCTTTCCAGGCTAACGTAAGGATTGGAGTCCACGCTGCTCTGGTGGTGGATCTCGTACACGGGAGTGGGAAGAGGCTCCTTCCAGGACAAGGACAAGCCGGATTTACGGTTCCCTACAAAGAGGGAGATCAAAAGTGGATACAACAGGCGTGCGATTTGGTGATGGAACTGCACGATTGTACCAACTCGAGCATGATCCCATTTGGTCGATACTCTTCACCCTCACGTCCCATTGAAGGTCTGTTTTACTGACCAGTAACCTCAGCAATCTGAGGATAAATTGCAGATCTATATGCACATATGGGTTGTGGGATTTGAATGAGTTCTGTGTGAAACACATTCAAAAATCAGTGGTTTTCATGCCATGTTCACATCAGACAGAAATTCACTGTTTTGAAAGGTGTATCTGCTTCTTGACGGCCTCCAATAATCTCGTTTAGCAGCTTGTTTTTACAGCAAACGTTAAATGACGTGAGCATGGCACTGGTCATCAAAGCCCAAAAATTTGCTGGTTTTCATCCCAAAAATGAGCCTGATTTCAATCAATCCTTTTTGCAAATGCTGGGCTTAGGTAGCTAATGGCCTGAAACCACTGATGAAGGCATGTTTCTGAAAGCGTGTGTTGATCTGTGAGTGTGCATGTGTGTGTGTGTCAGCCCCAGGGTACCTGTGAGCGGGGGCAGTGTGAGGGGGGAGAGAGAGCGGCCGTAGGCCTCAGTCTGTCCCGGACCCTCGGGCTCTGCCGGGGAGCCACCCTGCAGTGGAGACACGCTCTTCCCTGCGTACATGTTCTCCAGCTCCGTGTACACACCTGTCATCTATGGGTGGAGGCATGATCAGCTGATTAGCACACAATCGCTGCTGCGGGTTTCTTTGAAGGCCCGCCCGCCGCTTTTAAGCATTCAGATTTAATGTCGCAAGCAGACCTTCAAAGAAAGTGAGACCTGAGAGCACAGATAGCATCGATAATGGACCCTGAAAAGCTGCGGTGATACCTACATGATTTAGGTCAGGGGACTCGGGGAAGGAGGTTCCATCTCCTGACTGCCTCTCTTCCGGGCTCCCAGTTTCATCGATATGAATCCCTGAAGCACAATACAGCATGAGGAGAGACACGTGGACATAAAGCCTCTTCCATCCATCCACCTCCAGCCAAGAGGGAAGATGACCATGCACAGCAAAACGGCATGGAGGAACAAAAACGCCAAAGCTGGTCCTTTGGTACAGGAGTTAGCGATGGTGATGGGAAACCATGGTTGAAGGCTGAAATGGCCTCAGCTGGAAAGAAACACTGCACACGTGGTTTCTAACGGAGTGCTCGGGGATCTTAACGAAAGCAGAGGCGGCTGAGATATGGAGTTAATGTATGAAGTGGTGAGTATTTGCTCAGGAGACGTAGGTTTCTGCAGCGCTGTGTTTTGCAACTATTACATGCAGCCCCTCCTGGGAGCTGACCGGTGCAAACACAGCCTTATTACACACCTCTAAGAAGCTCAACTGCACTAACTGGACTTAGTTAGTATACTGAACAGCAATAAAACTTATTTCCACATTTACTGTCTGGCTGTCTTCTCTACAAGGATTTCAGCCAATAAAAAAATACTAAATCAATAATGAAGAGTATTCCAATAAGCCAAAAGTATGTAGCTAATTTTCATGAAACCTCCATGAGGCTTTTTTATTTTTTATTTTTAAAGCTTTATATCAAGATGGTGAGCTAAAACTGGCTATAAAGTTTCCATCTCTGGCTGAATGCACCTCGTTAGGAACCCAACGGAGGCTTTGCGGATCAGAATGATTTTGGCCCGAAGTGCAACAGAAATGTATTCATGAGTGACGCCTCTGGACCGGGATGCTCTCTGTGATCAGCGTACCCATTCCCAAGTGAGTCCCGATGATGCAGTCGTCGGAGCTCCTCTCCCGGACGATGCTGCGGTACGACGTCCCCGTCACCCGCACAGAGCTGCTGCGCCGATGGTGCTCCGTACCCCCATCGGGTTCCAACACCGCTGCGAAACACATTTCGGCTTTATTTCAATGCGGATGGGCGAAAACTCAGAGAAACGGGCTGCTTTCAAATCAAAGGTGCAAAACTTTGGGTGTTTTTTATTTTTTTTTCTCACCGCTGCTCTTGAAGCCGAGGAAGCGCGACAGCTTGCTCTGGCAGCGCTCCTGCTCGTCGTAGGTCAGCAGCTGGTAGATGAACTGCCAGATCAGCTGCTTGGCCGGAGTGTCCAACACCGGAAACACGTCAACTATCAGGGTGTCCACGTTCCTGCCAGCACCACACACAACAGAGTTTCCATGACAACCCATTGTTATATACCATCCAGTGTAGGGATTTAGCATAGATTAAAGTTCTTTTGCATTTAAAGATGAGAACGGGACACGGGATACGAAGAGATTATAAAAATGTGGGAGGATTATATCAGTTATGATTGGATTCATGCCTTTGGGTAGAGCGTATATACTGCAGGCTTGTAGAGAAGTATTCATTTTATTTTTTTTTAATTTTTCTAACTCTCCAGCTATCTCTTCACTCCATCTTGTTACTCTTGAGGAACTCATGCTCAGCGATGGGCATCTATCTCATTTTCAGTATCCATCATTCAGTTTCTGTTTGCCTGCTTCACCTGAACTAAGAATTTGTGTGGACTGTTTTTTACTTTCATTTGGGGGCGTGTTTAGATAATAATGAATGATTTTAGTGTGGATGGAGAAGAACCATAATGGTGAGGTTTTACAGGGCTTTCTCAAGAAAAACCTCAGGGTGAGTTGTGATAGATCAAAATCTTTCAAACATAAGATGAGGTAAATATAGTTGTCCCAAAGCCCCAGATATTCATCGACGTGCATCTCTTTGCATGATTGTTTAAAACTCCCAAGTAACCCTCCACCTGCTGACCTGTGCTGGAAAAAGGTCTCCAAGGCCTTGCAGACAGTGTATCTCTCCTGGATGGTGAGCAGGTGCTCCAGCTGCTGGCTGAAGGTCCGACCGTGGACTTTGATGCTCGGTGGGAGGATCTCTGCCACCCACTGGAGAGAAGTGAGGGCTGGAGATCTGCACGGCAGATACAGAGCAAGATTAACACTTTTTTTTCTTCTTCTCCAAATCTAACTTGACAATATTCTCCTCAGTAACCACCTTTATTAAAATCTAAATATCACAATCTACTCACCTAGATCGCGGTAAAGTGGTGGGGGCCAGACTCGGGGACTCCTCTGGGTCGGTTTGGTCTGAAGAGAAGTCAGACGAACCCTCCTCCACAACAAGAGTGGGCATGGCCCCGCTGCCCTGCAGCATGGACACCACCTTCTCATGGGAACAGTTCCTTCAGAAAGAGAAACCAAAACTGTACATTTAAGCAGGACAGAAGCAACTTTCAGCTGTTAAAACTCATTCACAGGCTTTTATACGTAATAACGGCTGCTTGTTACTTAATAAAACTCAATCTGCATCCACTGAACTTGTTATATCTCTTCTTTTCTTCTCACGACAAATCAAAACATCTGCTGTGACAAAGGCCAGCTGAATTGTGCAACATTGCCTCAACTTTTAACTTTTTAGAAAGCTGTGTGTCTTTTATTGCAGAGATAAGTCCATCCAGATGTAAGCAGAACAAAAGACGGACTATTTCCCCCATCGTATTTCAATAATTCTTAAATAACACTGATCGTTTTTTTTAACTTTTTCTCCACTTAGATTTCAAAATTTTGGGCCAAAAGGAGAGATGAATATAGAAAATGTAAGCCTTTTAGATTCACTGTCCCTAAGTTAAAACATGATATTTTCACTCTGCTACACAGAAGCTCGCACATATCTTGTGCATTTTCCTTCTCTGGCTTTCGACTCCCACCGTTTTCCTGATCACCTGTTGCTGCAGCAGCTGTGCGTTATCTGGCAGAGCAGCAAAATTATACAGCGGCGAGCAAATCAGCTCATCAAGCAGCCACGGGAACGGTAGGTAGGGTGAGTAATGCCGTTTCTTCGTCCAGAGCTGGAAGTACTGGCAAATGTATATCCAGATCATATAGGGACAAATCAGTTTTATCCACGCTTTATTTCTGATCTCCACTCCCACACTTGCGCGGTGGAAAAGCAGAAGGTCAAGAGGTTGCAAAGTTCATGAAAGAAGTGTTTTGACTCCCACAAAGAAAAGTGAAAGCGGAGATCACATGCATCTTTCCGTGCTTGTTGTATCTGCACAGACACGCGCTCTAAGTATGAAACTTTGTTTCATTCACATCCTCCTCAACTTTTGTATATACAAACTGTTTAAAAGAAACTTTGTGTATTTTTTTATTGTTATTTCCATTTCCTCAATCTCAGATTTAGATGAAGTAGAAATGCAAATAAAGACCAAATGTGCTCTTGGCGGGTGGGTGGTGCTTTGTGAAAGCTGTTTTTCATTAAATGTGCACTAGAGGGGCTTCTCTTGGATCTAATCCCTGCTCTTTAAATATATACCAAAGTTCAAGATCTTGGTCAGCGAGATAAGGAAAGATACTAACGCTTCCTCCTCCTGTGAATGCAAATGTTTGGCATTAACACCAACCTCATGTCCAGTCCATTGAGAAAAAGGATGCGGTCGCCCGGTTTCAGCCCACATTCCTCAGCAGGACTATCTGAAAAGGGAACAAGAGCAGGGCAACCAAACCTCAGTCACAATTTGAAACTGGATCCCGGGCAGAAGCTTTCCAGCTAACAAGGTGCACAGACTGATGTGATGCTGTCAAGTCTCTGTTTTCCATCAACAAACGAAGACGAGCTCCGTGCTAAATCGTGTTACGCAAGAAGACAAAATCTGTCAAAACAACCTCGCTGGCGTCTGTTCTGACTGCGTCCGTCGCTTCTCCGTCTGTCATCTCGCTGCTGAATTCTCCTCGCCCGGGATTGACACCTGCATTCAGTTAAGATGTTCCAAATGGGTTCATGGACCCAACAACAAGGAGTTTGTTGTTTCCTGGTAATAACGTGGCGCTCAGATCACGATGAGAGACATGCCATCCACCCCCGCCATCCCTAATTCAACCTCCATAAGGCCTACTGAGTCAGTCTGCTCGAGCTGCTTCAGCACATGCTGGTGGGAGATGAAGGTGGGCGAGAGCAGTGCCGTCATCATCAAACACACACACACACACACACACACACCTCCCTCCTCACTGAGGAATCTGGCAAATTCCCTCAACGGTAGCATCACTTCACAGCCTCCTGTCTGCTGCTTTTATTTCAGGAAGCATTAACAGTACATTAAATATAATCTTTTATGATGGGGAATAAAAACTAATTAAGGTGTTCACCATAAGCTCCAAGTGTAAACGAATAAAAATAAGCAGCAGGCACATGAACCTTAACTAATCCAAACTTTAGCAACAGATATTGTGGGTGGTTTTTGAAAATATATCTTTGTGGAAATACGAAATGTTCTTGTTTAAAAGTCCATTTGAAGGCTAAAAAAAGTAACAATAACAGATAGTAAGTGTGTGTAAAATCCCTGAATGCACATGATTGACTGTAACAACACAGAAAAGCCTCTTATTTAGTGTTTTCCACTTAACGTTTCAACGGTGAGTCACATAAGTCCACTTCCTGGTGCACTTAACGCCTCCCGATCACCGTCAGCCCCCCCCACCAACCCCTTGACTGGCACCACAACAGACTCGCCCACGTAAACGGCTCCCGCCCCTCCTTTTCAGCTGACACACACCAGCGTTTGGGTCAGACCGCCACACGGAGAGAGGAGGCGTCTGAGAGGGTTTTACTGCACAGATTTAAAAAAAAAAAAAAAACTCCTCGAAGAAAAAGAAGAAGAAGAAGCAGTACCTGGGATGACAGAGTCGATGCAGACGGGAGCGTGACCTCGAAGCGTGAAGCCGAAACTCTTCTTTCCCCTGTAGACGCGAATGATCCTGAAGGCGAGAAGATTAACTCAACTTTTGATTTATTTTTTTAACCTATAGTATATTTTTTTACTGTTTTTATCATTTGTCTCAGTTTGACTGGAAACCAAATTCAGTATGACATTATCTTTAAGGAAAACGAGCCGTTAAACATGGAAGAAACTGCATGTGGCTGGAAGTTTAATGTCCTTTACTTTGTGACACTTTCATTTCATATATACTCTATATAAACTATAACTGTGGTCCAAAAGCAGCTCATCCTTAAATTCAGCTATTTCTTTCAAACCAGCACACTTTTAATTGGCCAATTATCTTTTGATTCACTCAAAATGTGTCCTGAGGTCATGGTGAGGTTTCTAAATTTTTGGTGCAGAACAATCCAAGGAAATAATAAATCATTATTATAGGATAAGCTGTCAGTCCCAATCTAGTAATTTATTAAGAGTTTTAGTATCATTTAAAGGAAACTTCTGGAGTTAAATCAACACTAGATCTATAATTAGAAGTAGGGTGTAAATGTTCTAACTCAAAAGCGGGTTTAAGTTCGATCGGGACACGTGTTTGCAGAAAAATGGCAATTAATGGGCGCAACAGGGGCTATGTCAAAATAAAAAGCTATTTTAAGACTCTGACAAGACTCAAAACTGTCATTTTACTGAAGTGACCGTGTTGATAGGGTCCCTACAGGTAATTTTAACCTGTGCACTAAAAAGTCTGTTTGTACAGGCATTTCCATTCATTTGCTGCTGCACGAGTGTGTACTACTACAAACAGACACAAAAGGAGGAGAGTTCAAGGCCTCTACTTTTAACAATTGGCTGTTTATCGTAAATGTAAGAGTACAGATGCACTTCAGTGGAAGCAGAGGCCATGATTAACTCTCCTCCATCTGCATCTGTTGATGGTAAAATGATGTCAGTTCATCTGCAGAGACCTTACCACCCGACTGCTTAAGTGCTATGATATTTTTGAGTCTGGTCAGACTTAAAAAGCTTTTATTTTGACGTAGGTGGATTCCCCACAGGGATAGCATTACTGACAATTTTGCTGGAAATATGCATTTCTATCTTTCAATCTCAAAACTGCTTCAGGTCAACAGACCGATGCTTGTTTAAACTCTGCAACTTAATTTAAATAAAAGCTGAAAGTTTCTTGAGTGAGTGCTCACCCGCTGCTGTTTACAAGCCTTTTCTTTGTTTTGATTTGTCACGTCTTGTAGGTGGGAGTCGGGACAAGCGGGGACATGACGTTCTGCTTACTTGAGTCAAACTCGAAGATTGTGTGAAGATGTGTTTTGTTTTGAATCAACCAGTCAATCCGTTTACGGCTGAATATTCATCACAGGCAACAGATGTGACATTCAGCAGAGGAATACATGGCAGAACATCCCCTCACATCGGCCATGAGGACCGTGCTGAAGGTCTGCAGCGTGTTGCCATGGAAATAGCTCGAGGCAACAGTGCCTCAGCATATAAACAGAGCGAAGACATTAAAAAAAAAATGAATGAAGAAAAAGACAACGTGGGGAGAGAAAAGAGACAAATGTACAGTATTTTCTGATCGCTGCAGTTAAGGGCTGTTATGTAAGGCGAGCTAAATGCAGAGCGGCGCGCTGGGCGTTACGTGAGCGCGTGTGAGGAGGTTGTTGCGGTGCACGCAGCATCAGCACACTTGTCAAACTAAGTGCCTGTGATTATAACAGCCTCTCCTGATTCCCATCAGTGCCAACTGTGCTTCATACTCACATCATCTCACTTGAACCCATTAAAAAAAAGAATGATTTGTTGTCCAATTAAATCAAGCGAGATATCAACTGTGTGGAAGATGAAGAATCAAAAGGACATTTATGAATAGATTTTTCTCCTGATTTCTATACATCTCTCATCGCATCGTTTTATTTATCTCCGTCGATGCTGCAGACACACGTGTGTTACACAACGCTCTTGATTTCTTGAGTTCAGTGAAGGCACCAGCAGGCAGATCAAACATGTTACTGCAACTTCATCATCTTTCTTTGTGACCAGCTCATATTTTTTTACTGAACACAAGTTTTCACTCCTGGATGAAGTGAGATATTGAGATTTAGTTTCTTTATCCGTGTGTGCGAGAGTTCGCAGCTAGACTTGCGTGATCTCACACCAAGTCTGTTGTTATTAATTGGACAGCCGTGTAATCAGTGTGCTGGTGGGCGGAGGATGAGCAGAAGTAGTGGAACGGTCAGTGAGGTCAAAAACACCAGGAGGTGATAGTTTTAGATCTTGGGAGACAGGTGTGATGACTAAACTCATTGCAGAACATATCAGTTGTACTGTTTCGTATTGAGAATTGTATGAAAAAACATCTTGATTTACAACTGGAAAGCAAGATCAAGAACAAAGGAATAAAGAAAAGCGAGGTTTTGTCAGTTTTGTTCAAAATTAGGACTCCCACTCGTGTTCTCACCTCTGATTGGGTCCGAGGGGAGGGTGTGGAGGGATCCCAGACACAGACTTCCTGGCACCCCTGTCTTTCTCTGCCTCACCTCTCCCTCCGGGCTCGCCTCCATCCCTCGGCACCGAGCTG
The DNA here is from genome assembly GCA_028564865.1 of Zenarchopterus dispar. Taxonomy (NCBI): domain Eukaryota; kingdom Metazoa; phylum Chordata; class Actinopteri; order Beloniformes; family Zenarchopteridae; genus Zenarchopterus; species Zenarchopterus dispar. The sequence continues at coordinate 1,023,838 of JAOWBL010000011.1, forward strand.
GCCCGTTTGGACCCGTGGCGGCGCTCGGAGTGATCCTCGCTGCGACTGCGCCGGAGCCTGCCCTGCGGCTCGCTGATGCTCTTGCTGCGGCAGAGACGGTTGATCACGTTCTGGGAGACGGCCTCGTCGAAGCGCTGCCGGTGCTTCTTGGGGATGAAGATTCTGGCGAACATGGTGGCATGTGAGGAGGAGGAGGAGGAGAAATTGGAAGTATTAGCAGTCTGCCTCAGAAAAAAAAGAAAAGGGATCAAAAAGACGTGGGACTACATCACAGATCCGCCTCAGTCCACTCTGTGGTCAAAAACGAGAGCAGAGGTTTGAAAAAAGTTTCACATTCCACGTCTTTGAACTCAACAGGCTTCCCACTTTGTGTCTCGGCTTCAGTGAAAAGAAAAACAGAAAAAAAAAAGCTTTTGACCGGGAGGTGGGAAGTCTTCCCCTCCAAGGAGCAACTGCTCAAAGAGAGGAGAAACAGAGTTGAACTTAAAGCCTGAGAAAAAGGATCTTTGTGTGGAGAGAAAGACGATGAGGAAACCGTGGCGTCACTCGCTGCTACCGGAGTCCGACTGCTGCAGCGTGAGGTACCAGAGCCAGAATACAGCAAGAGAAAAAGGTGTGGGAGTGAGAAAGCATGGGATTTCTCCTCTACTGTCTCTCTCTCTCTCTCTCCATTTACAGCAGCTCATTCCCGTTTCTCATACACTTTCGTCCACAGCTCACCTCTGTGTCACTGACACTGTGAGTCCACAGCAGGAAACTCCAGTCATCTTCTTGAAAGTCCACCTGTAACTGATTTAGCTTTTTGGGGGATTTGTGGGCTGATCGCCAGGGTGTATGGTTCTGCATCAGCTCCATAGAAATCTGGCTTATAACATTTTCAAACATGAGATTGAAAAAAAAAACAATACACTTTATTAGAAACTCCAGTGTTTCTATAATTTACAAAAAAAGACACTCTTGGTATAATAATGTGCTTCCATAAAGCAGAACGGCCCAGGATACAACATCTCCTAACTTCTAGTCCATTACTGGAGTTGAGCTGCAGAAATACTGGATCCAACACCTCAAAACTCAACTAAACATCAAAAAAAAAAAAAAAAAAGAAGAAAGAAGTAGCTCATCTGCCCCTGAACACAGGTACCACAACCAGTCTGACACCCCCTCTAGAGTTACTTTATTAAAAATTTGCAAATAAGAAAATTGTTCAAAATAAAAAGAATCCCAGCTGTAAAGATGTGCAAATGTAACTCTTGGGTTATGATGGCAGACCAAAGAATAAAAAAAAATAATAATTTAAAAAAAAAAAAAACATGTTGGAAAAATGGGCCGGCAGCATCCCTGGTGCCACTGGATGAGAGGGGAGGTCAACTCCAACACATCACTAGCTATCCTACAACCAGTTAAACATGCAGTCACCATCCCAGCCCTACTTATACTCCTACATTATATA